>CAUDMG010003491.1:86062-316777 GCA_958450375.1 Homarus gammarus
TCTCTCTCTCACTTGAGAACTGAACCTCGGCGAGGTAGGTTCTCCCGGCTCCCCGCTCCTTCCTCCTGAGGTACCACGTGACCATGTTCACCTTAGCCCAAGCGAAGGTTGTGAGACTGATTCCGGTCGAGCACCCTTCGCGCAAGAAACTCAATCTTCTTGTCATTAAAGATTTTTTTGACCACATCGGACTCACGGGGGTGACAGGGGTCGTCCGCAGTAAAGGCGGTACCCTTATCATCACCTTCGAGGAATGGGGGCAGGGCCACAAATTGCCTCCCCGTGTGAATATCAATGGAGTCGACGTCATGTTTGACGCCTGCCTTCAGGACAACTTAGTTTTGGGAGTCATTTCCCACACAGAAATTGAGTATCTTGAAAAACATGAACTTGCTGAGCTGATTGGAGATCAGCTCTCAATTGTTCGAAAGCTGACCAGTAACGCTGCCCTTGTTGGCTTCCCAAAACAACTTCCTGGCTCCGTTTTACTGGGTTGGGAGAAAATCCCAGTAAAACCATACCAGCAAAGACCCACTCGCTGTTATAAATGCCAGAAATATGGTCATCTGGCGCGAAAGTGTCATGCTCGGGAGGTCTGTTCGGGCTGCGGGACTCCCGGCCACACTGACGCTGACTGCCAGGCGGCCGCAAAGAAGTGCGCGGCTTGTGGTGGCCCTCACTCCTCCTCCGACCGGCATTGTCCCAAGTGGAGGGAAGAGTGCAGGGTGGCCAGGCTGCGGGCTAAAGAAAAATTGACCTACAAGGAGGCCCTCCTTGCAGTCAAGAATCAAGAAAAGAACAACCAAGACAAAAACAACCAAGACAAGAACAACCAAGATAAGAACAACCAAGACAAGAACAACCAAGATAAGAACAACCAAGACAAGAACAACCAAGAACCTGATAACATTACACTAGAAGAACAGAAAGTAGAAGACCAAAAAGAAGAAGACGAAGAACAAGAAGAAGAATGGAAAGTGAAAAGTAAAAGAAGAACCAAGAAAAAAAAGAAGTCCAACTAATCAGCTTCGGCCGAAATAGCCTAATGGCGAAGAGGCCAGTAATCCTTAACAACTTCGAACTTCTCTCTCTCTCTCTCTCTCTCCTCCGCGTCATCCATCTCTGGCACACTCTTATAAATCATATCCGCCATTACCATTTGTCTTGACTTGTTCGTCAGCTGTCTGGCACATGGCTGGCGGGATTGACTATTAGAGAGGAGTTTAGGTTGATTCATAGGTAGACGCCTGGCTAGATTGATTGATGGGTGGTTGGGTGGATTGACTGATGAATGGTTGAGTGAATAGATTGATAAATGGATAGCTCGAGAGATAGATGATTAGATGATACATTTATAGATAGATAGGTAACTATATATATATATATATATATATATATATTATATATATATATATATATATATATATATATATATATATATATATATATATATATATATATATATATATATCTTGATAAAATCACACGGGAAAATGGAAACAACGGAGTACCTTAGCTTTCGTCTTTATTCAAGACATCTTCAGAGGCAACTGGATTACATGGACAGAGAGAGGCTTAAATATACAGGGTGACCTTAAAAACATGAGGTCAGGTCAAAATGATGACATCCACTAATCCCCACACCAACACACACGTAGAGGAGCTTAAGAGAAGGGTGGTGACGTGACTAGCCAGGTCAGGTCAGAAAAAAGGGACCCACAAAATAACTATCATACATCTAGATCAAAGGTTTTCAAAGCATTTTTAACCTTGGGCCACTGACAAATAAATTTATGTAACATATTATCAGTTTTGAACTGACCATCACTAAGGTTTATTGATTTTAATTCCTTAATCAAACTAGCTTCAACAAGAAGTCTTTCTGTGACACAAGATGATTTGAATACTTCTAAGCTTTTTTCCCAAGCAATGGGGTGATTATTATTCCTAACATGAACGAACAAGGCACTGCTTTCAGATGCAGTTCTGATATTATACTTATGTTGTTTGATTCTGAGCTGCAGTGTTTTTCCTGTCTGACCTACATAATTACAATTACATTTGCTACATGGAATACAATAAACACTTCCATTTACATTCAAACTTGGGCTATTCCTTATTAACATATTGGTAATGGTTGAGTCATACTTGAAAACAACATTAATATTTAGAAGCTTGAGGGACCGAACTAACGGGACAAATTCATTACGATAGGGCAGAGTCAAAATATTCTTAAGTGTAGGAACTTGTCTGGTTTGAGAGGAATGAAAGGATTTTTTAGCCCTTTTAAAACAACGATCAACAAACACAGAAGGGTACCCGAGTTTCTGTGCAATAGAACGAATGTGTTTCAATTCATCGTCAATAAATTCAGAGTCACAAATACGCAGACATCTTAAGAACATAGCAGAAAAAACTGACATTTTGGTAGACTCAAGGTGATTCGATAAAAAGTGAATGAAACTGTCTACCTGTGTGGGCTTTCTATATACCTTAAATTTATAGTTTTGGCCATTTCTCATGATAAGCATATCAAGAAATGGAAGGGATTCATTTATTTCTCTTTCAATTTTGAATGTGATACTAGGGACAATATCATTAAGCTTGTCTAAAAATTCCAATGGGTCACTGTTTCTAGGCCAAAGACAAAGAACATCATCTACATATCTATACCATGGAGGAATAAAGTCCACTATATTAGGTAGTAATCTAGACTCAAAAAACTCCATATAAATACAGGCTAGAGGAGCAGAAAGACAATTACCCATGCTCATGCCAAATATTTGCTTGTAGAACTTCCCATTTGCTCTAAACACATTGTCAGTTACGCATAACTCTATCAATTTCAGGAAAGTATCATGTTCAATAGTTAAATCTAGCAGTTGTAATTTATCTTTAAGAAATGAAAGTAAGTCTTTCACAGGTACTCTAGTGAACAGTGAATTTACATCAAAACTTATTAATTCGCAAGGTTCGTTGTGTTTCTTGAGTTTATCAATTAAATCACTGCTATTGTGTATATGTGAATTAGATATTTGGCCTGTAAGAGGGGATATCATCTTTACCAGCCACTTGGATAATTTGTAAGTAACAGAACCCACAGAACTCACGATAGGACGTAATGGATTATTAAGCTTGTGTGTTTTGATCAATCCATACATATAAGGTAAAGTGGGATTGATTTGAGAGAGCTGTTTAGTGAGATCGGGGTTCTTTTTCAATAACATCTTCATTTTGGAATTAGATAACTTATTAATATTTTCCAGGGGATCTTTCGTAAGCTCACAATATGTGCTTTCATCACTAAGTAATGAATTCATCTTATCATTGTAGTCACTTTTATCCAAGATAACAATAGCATTAGACTTATCAGCCTTGGTAATATGGATATTCTTATTTCTTTTCAAGTTTATCAAGGCTGTTTCAAATCTTTTTGGAATGTTTGAAGCAAATTTCTTATTTAAAACACTATGTATACAACCTTTAGCTATGGAAATATCTTCATTTGTAACATCTTTTCCAGGTTGATTAAACCTTTAGCAATAGTAAGCGGATTAACGCACCGTTGAGTGATAGAAAACTTCCTACCAAAACCAAGAACAAGTTTCCCATTTGTCTGTAGATCATAAACAGTGTTTGTGTTGATAAGTGGCACACCATTCGTGATTTTGTATATCAACTTCTTAGTGAAACTGACAAAGCCCAAAAAAGAAGGTTAAATGCCAAATTAAATGCTCTGTTTGACGAGAGTTACTGGACCATATTGAGTGATCCAAATTTGTTCATAAACTTATCCTCTTATGATCTACAGACAAATGCTTTGCTGACGGCTGGTTTTTATGTTGTCGTGATACACCTTGATGTACGGCTCCATAGTCTGCAACAGCTGGGTAGTGAAGATTTCATACCTGTTTGCGTCAGGGTCGTCGGAAAGGAGGAGCTTGGCTTTCTCGATACACTCGATGGCACCCCTAACATTACTCTGGGATAAGCGGCGTTCTTCTTGGGATGATGCACCACCTGCCTCTTCACTGACGTCATCATCATCTACCATGTCGTCGGTAGTCACATCAGGATCCCTTATCACCTCCAGGATGTCGTCGTTGGTGGTCTCGGAGAAGCCTGCAGCTGTAACACTCTGCGCAGCTTCTCTGGCAAGGTCCACTGCTACTGCAACAGTCTGAACCTCACCAGTCACAGATTGACTCTGCCTAACGCCCAGAATGCCTTGCAACACGTCTCCATGCGTGACGAACAGTTGCTACAGACAGCTGATCCCATGCCTCCACCAAGAAGTCCACAGCTTTCTTGACGTTGAATATTCTCCAGAATTGTTTTAAAAGTACTTCGCTCTTGCTATCGGTGTTGGTGTCACTCAGGTTACGCAACTCTTCCCTGGTGTTGGTGTAGTCGTTCAGGAGCTTGAATTTTTTAGTAGAGAATGCAGCTTTTACATTACAGATTAACTCTTGGTCCGTGGGCTGTAATATAGACGTAGTGTTGGGAGGAAGGAAGACCACTTTTACGTTGGGGTGACGATCTAACAGTAGGGGCGAGTGTCCTGGTGCGTTGTCCAGCAGCAACAAAATCTTGAATGGCGCATTCTGTTGCTCACAGAATTTCTTCACATCGGGAACGAAACAGTCATCAAACCAGGAGAGGGACAGTGTAGAGAACATCCACGCCTTACGTGCGGTCAGCCAGTGGACATTTAGCTTGGTCATGTCCATGCTCTTGTAGGCGTGCGGCTTGCGTGCTGTGTGGATCACCGATAACTTGAGCTTACAGGTACCGGAGGCATTGGTGGTAAACAGGACAGTGATGCGCTCCTTCTGCAACTTCCGACCCCGACACTTGCTGGCATTCTTCACAATGAAGGTCTTGGAGGGTAGTTTTTTCCAAAAAAGACCAGATTCGTCCATGTTAAACACCTGGTCGTTGGTGTACTGTCCTTCTTCCATAATCTCTCGTAAAAACGGAGGAAATTCCCTAGCCGCAACACGGTCAGCACTAGCTTCTTCACCACCAATGTTTATATTGGTGATCTTGTTTCTCTTCTTAAACCTCTGTAACCACCCAGAGGAAGCATTAAAGGGTTTGGGCTCTGTAATTCCCATCTTTCGTGACACTGCAGCATAAAGTTCACGTGCGTACTCCTTAACTGAGCGCGTGTCCACCGCCATGTTCCGTCGCGCCTGACTCACCAAGTAGCTCACAAGTAATTTTTCCGTCTTGAGAAGCACCTGGATGTGAAAATACTTGATCATAGAAGCACCTGTAGACTTTGTGATGTTCATGTGCTTCTTTATCTTGGCTGCATCCTTCTTTATAGTCCGGATCATAGATTCGTTCACACCATTCTGGCGCGCCAAATCAACCTGTCTTGTTCCTTTCTCCAACTCTTGGATGATCTTGTACTTCACCTCGTAGCTTAAGGAACGTCGTGTCTTCTTTGGCTTAGGGCGGCTGGGTCCAGGTTAATGCAAGGTTTCTTTGTGGTGGTGGTCCGGTGGAAGCCATTCTTATGGAACAATGGATACGGATATACACGGTGTAGCCTGGAGGGGTGTAACTGACGTGGTAGGTCGAGGGGCTTGAACGCTCCCACGGCGGGGCACGTCATAGTACTACATTAAACCAATTACAGCTAGCAGGGAGGGAGATAAGGATGCTTTGCCCAATCACAGTCCGCTACGTCATATGACGTCACCGATAACGCAACAAAGACATACACTGCGCAACCTACTCGCGCCGCTTACACAACCTGGCAGATGGCGGGAGGTTTGGATCCAAAAATGGCGAGGCGCGAGAGGACCGCCAGCCGCTCTCCGTGTAAAAGGGTACACGCACCGGGGAAAGTGAGCATTCTGGTTTCGGCAAGGTACGGCGTAAACGTGGAAACGCATAAAGTGGGACCACGTAGAGCAAGGGTTGACTGTGTATATATATATATATATATATATATATATATATATATATATATATATATATATATATATATATATATATATATATATATATATATATATATATACTTCATTTTTAGTCCATTTAACTCGCGGACTTTGAACATATAATCAACGACCTCACCAGCAAGGAATCGATGAACAGGCTTTGTGTGAAATATAACAGAGTCTAGAACTGCTTTTAGTGTCCTTGTGGCCTAGCCGGTAAGCGTTCCCTAGTCACACCCAGTAGGTCGAGGGTTCGATTCCTTGCTGGTGAGGTCGTTAATTATATGTTCAAAGTCCGCGTGTTATATGGACTAAAAATGAAGTATATATATGTACCTCGCGTTTCATACCATCTGGATTCGGTAAAATGCTACTGAGACCACATAAGAGGCACGGGCAGTTTCCCAATGAGGTTCACGGCGCCATCAGCTCGATGAACAGGCTTTGTGTGAAATATAACAGAGTCTAGAACTGCTTTTAGTGTCCTTGTGGCCTAGCCGGTAAGCTTTCCCTAGTCACACCCAGTAGGTCGAGGGTTCGATTCCTTGCTGGTGAGGTCGTTGATTATATGTTCAAATTCCGCGTGTTATATGGACTAAAAATGAAGTATATATATGTACCTCGCGTTTCATACCAGCTGGATTCGGTAAAATGCTACTGACACCACATAAGAGGCACGGGCAGTTTCCCAATGAGGTTCACGGCGCCATCAGCTCGATGAACAGGCTTTGTGTGAAATATAACAGAGTCTAGAACTGCTTTTAGTGTCCTTGTGGCCTAGCCGGTAAGCGTTCCCTAGTCACACCCAGTAGGTCGAGGGTTCGATTCCTTGCTGGTGAGGTCGTTGATTATATATATATATATATATATATATATATATATATATATATCTTGATAAAATCACACGGGAAAAAGGGAAACAACGGACCACCTTAGCTTTCGTCTTTATTCAAGACATCTTCAGAGGCAACTGGATTACATGGACAGAGAGAGGCTTAAATATACAGGGTGACCTTATTAAACATGAGGTCAGGTCATAATGATGTCATCCACTAATCCCCACACCAACACACACGTAGAGGAGCTTAAGAGAAGGGGGGGACGTGACTAGTCAGGTCAGGTAAAAAATAAGGGACCCACTAAATAACTATCCTACATCTAGATCAAAGGTTTTCAAAGCATTTTTGACCTTGGGCCACTGACAAATAAATTTATGTAACATATCAGTTTTTAACTGACCATCACTGATGTTTATTGATTTTAACTCCTTAATCAAACTAGCTTCAACCAGAAGTCTTTCTGTGACACAAGATGATTTGAATACTTCTAAGCTTTTTTCTCAAGCAATGGGATGATTATTATTCCTAACATGAATGAAAGCAGTGCCCTGTTCGTTCATGACGGTTAGCATTCCCCGGTCACAGTCATGGGCCGTGGGTTCGAATCCTGGTAGGTTGAGGTGTTGATTGTTTGTAGAAGTCCGCGTGTTTATTGGGCTAATGAAATATATATACATACACAGACAGACCCCGACTTACGACTGCTACGACTTACGACCGCCGCAGATTTTTTATTTAAAAAAATGACACTTATTTTCTCTACCGAAACGTTTCCAGTTAATGTAGTCTCCATGTATAATTAAAAAATGATGGGGGCCCCATGTGCATTCAGCTGACTACATTAAAGGTAAGTGCTCAGTCACACTGTAACCATTCCTTAATATTTATTACTTTCACTGTACTGTATCCATTCCTCATTATTCATTATTTTTACTGTACTGTATTTCATTGTAGATTATTTATTAAAAAAAGAAAAAAATATTTTTTTTTTTTATCTATGTCGGACTTACGACTATGTCGGATTTACGACCTAGATTCGAGTCCCTAACCCTGTCGTAAGTCGGGGTCTATCTGTATATATATATATATTCCCCGACTTACGACTGCTTGGACTTACGTCCATCGGTACTTACGACCTGCTCTGACCTTACGACCGTCGGGACATACGACCGCGGCAGTCGTGACCAAAAATATTTTCAAATGACGTGCGCATTTTCTATACCGAAACGTTTCTGTCCAGGGCGAGAGCGCGGCTCAGGTCGCCGCGTGAGTACACTCACTCAGTGGAGCGCTTACTTGGTGTTTGGCTATCGTATCCTATACTGATTGCGCTGTGAACTTTCGTTATTATCTTATTTAATTGACTTTATAATGACTGGAAAGTTTAAAAGTGAAAGTGCTGGTGGTGCTCCAAAGAAAAGGAGACAGGCAATTACTTTTGACATGAAAAGAAGATAATAACGCAGCATGAGAATGGAAAAACTGTAGCAACAATCTCACGTGACCTAGGTTTCTCACACTCAACCATATCCACTATTCTGAAGGACAAGGAACGTATTCATGATGTAGTGAAAGGAACAACACCTATAAAGGGAACTATAATTTCAAAGAAAAGACAAGGTCCTATTCATGATATGGAAAAATTATTGATGATATGGATAGAAGACCAGATACAGAAGCGTGTACCCTTAAGCTTTCTAACCATACAGGCTAAAGCAAGATGCCTGTTCCAAAGCCTGAAGGAGCAGGCAGGAGATGAATGTGATCAAACCTTTGTAGGAAGTCATGGGTGGTTTGATAGATTTAAAAACGCTACAGTCTACACAATGTTAAGGTGAGTGGAGAGGCAGCTAGTGCCGATGTTGGTGCTGCCGAAGCTTTTAAGGAGGAGTTAGATGAAGTGATTGTGGAAGGGAATTATTTGCCTGAGCAAATATTCAATGTGGATGAGACTGGATTATTGTGGAAGCGCATGCCTGAGTGGACATACATCCACAAAGAGGCAAAAACAATGCTAGGATTCAAGGCATTCAAGGACAGAATTACACTTCTGTTGGGGGGAATGTTGCTGGTTTCAAGCTAAAACCCTTCATGATCTATCATTCAGAGAACCCCAGGGCTTTTAAACATGTCAGCAAGCACACACTGCCAGTGTTTTATCGCAGTAATAAGAAAGCTTGTATGACCTTAGCACTGCTTGAGGATTGGTTCATGACTTGTTTCATTCCACGAGCCAAGGAGTATTGTCTGCAACAACGGATTCCATTCAAGATTTTGCTGATTTTGGATAATGCTCCGGGACACCCACCACACCTGGACGACATGCACCCTGATGTTCAGGTAGTCTACATTCCACCTAACACTACCTCTATCATCCAACCCATGGATCAAGGTGCTATTGCTGCCTTTAAAGCGTATTATTTACGCACGACCTTCGCTCAGGCTGTTGCTGCTACTGAAGGTGAGAAAACGCTCAGAGAGTTTTGGAAGGAGTACAACGTTTTGTCATGGAAAAGAACATTAGTGCAGCATGGGATCAGGTTACAAAACATTGCATGAATGGGATATGGAAGAAAATCCTGAAAAGATATGTGAACAGTTTCAAAGGATTTAATGAAAATTAAGTTATTTCGGATATTAGTAAAAAGATAGTGGAATTAGGTAAACAGCTGGAGTTAGAAATTGATAATAAAGATGTTGAACAGTTGGTTGAAAGTGTAGCAGAAGGCGCTCAGTAACGAGGATGTTATTGAACTAGATGCACAGAAAATTGCAGAGGAAGAAGAGAGACAAAATGTAGAAGAACCTGCACCCCCCCCAAAAAGTTTTCAGTGAAACAAATGGCAGAGGTATTTGCTACAATTAATAAAGGAATGCAAATGTTTGATGGCACAGATCAAAATTATGAGCGTTATGCCAAAGTTGACAAAATGATCCAAGATGCACTTGCTTGCTACAGAGAAATTTATAATGAAAAGAAAAAACAAACTGTGCAGTCTAAATTGGACATCTATTTTAAGAAGTCCCCCAGTGCTGTCTCCTCACGTCCCACCAGTGCTGCCTCTTCACTCCCTCAAGATGATCCAATACCTTCACCAGCAAGTTTCCACAGTACATAAACCTGTCTGAAGAAAGCGACATTGATGACCCACCCAGCCCTGTCTCCTCCTCTGCTTCATCCAATTAATATAGTCTCCATGTATCCTGTAAATAGAAAATTATGGGGGCCCCGTGTGCATTCGGCTGACTACATTAAAGGTAAGTGCTCAGTCACGCTGTATCCATTCCTCATTATTTATTACTTTCACTGTACTGTATCCAGTCCTCATTATTTATTACTTTTGCTGTACTGTATTTCATTGTAGATTTTATTTTTTTTTTATCTATGTCGGACTTAAGACCAATCGGACTTACGACCTGGATTTGGGTCCCTAACCCCGTATATATTTCTGCCACAGCATAATACAATATGGTACTTTTCCATGAAGCAAGCAGCCTAGCAACAAGCCTAAATATTTAGGCATTAGTATTATCCAGCCCTACAATAAAAGCAACAGCTGGTTGTAGTTCTATATACAGTACATAAATATATTAGTGTTACATGCCATACTTGTATGTTATGTGAAAAAGTAATGTTTTATTAAAGGTGTGTTCACACGTGCATACATTTGGTTGCCAACATGTGATCAACAAGAAGAAACACGGATCTAATGCACGCAGCCGCACCCTACCAGTTGGAACCCTGTGCCTCATTTTGATCACATGTTAGCGACAAATTGTACACACGTGTGGATGCACCTTTAGGCTTACACAAAACAGCCTGTAATTTTCCATGAAGTCATGAGCCAACAGAGACATAAAAACTGGTTGTACTGTATACATAAATACCCTTAGTGTTAGTATCACTCCATATGAACCATTTCAATATAATGTTTAGAATTTTTTTTTTCATTAATACCGACTGTAACAGCACATGAATTATGCAAGGCACAAAGAATTTTGGCCACACTTCAGCTATTTTGTATCCAAGAGATAGTTCAAATAGGGTAGAGATCTGAAGTTGTCAAATTAGCAAGGTACAAATGTATTAATATTATTAATGCAAAAATAGTACATTTGCTGCTGGTCTTTCTTATTAGTGAGCATGGACTATAATTATACATTAATGTTATTATTGCCTATAAAACAACAGACTACACCAAGCAACCTGATGTGAACAAAGATGGTAGCAGTGCATGCGCCAAGAGTGGCATCTTTCTTTACTTTATTCTTAGAAAAACCTAAATAGTAGTGCTATTCCTCCACCCAATTTACTTTATTATTCAGGCAAGATATAAGTTCTCTCACATAGGTATGTTTAATTAGGTAGCTGGTTAACTTGGGCTAGGGTCCTTAAATATTATGGTCTCAGTTTTAGTGGGGATCCTCATCCCCATAGGGTTATCCTTTGACGTGAAAGATACAGGGTGAGTTTTGGAGACATTTCTAGGGAAAAAATTTGTTTTATAAGGTGGAAAATGCAGAATTTTGAATCTCAAAGCACATTTGTCTTTTCCTGTAAGTTTAAGGAGATATTGCCAGAGCACAGCAAGCATTTCCTAACTTAGCACCAATAAATCAGAACAGCAAAGCATTTATATTGTTTTTAAAAGTTTTCAATTCAGCGAATACCTTAATTCTGGTTCTGTAAAAAACATTTGTAAATAAGAGGAATAAGTAAAAATTATGATTTTTAGAAACATTGTTATTTATCATATTTCCTTATCTTCCCAATAAATATTAAAAGAAAAACCATAGTAAACTGGCATTTAAATGCAATCCTGCTATAAACTGACACGAAAATGGTCTCCAGTGCATTTTTTTAATTTCTCTTAAATCTTCTGAAATATTATGAACATCAGCATAGTTACATAAAGCTTTGTCCACTCATTAAATATAACATAAAACTTAAATTGTCAACATGCAAAAGAACCAATACATTTTCCTCTAAATCTACAGTAAGCTTAACTCCAAATATGAAATATACTATGCAGTACAGTATTCCTAAGACAACTATCCTCTTGGCATGGTATAAAAAAAATGAAACCCTTTCAACTGCAATTACACAATTCTAAGATTTAATACAGACAACTATTTTTGTGATTACTGCACAAAAGAACTTGTATCCTCTGATGCACTTTGTACCTTATACTACAGGTACACCTTTTCACCGAGTACAACATTTATCTTCCTAAAGACAGCAAGATATAATTCCTATCTTGTATATGCATAGATGCACCACATGAAAGATTCATTATAGGAACAGTCACCTAAAAATAAATCCTCCCAACAATTCAGAAACCTCTTATATGCCAGTCTACATGGAAAAAAAATTCTAGTACACACCATTTGATTTACTACACATAATATAACTTGCTTGAGAGTGCATTTTTCTGTTCAACTGTAGCAACACACTTAATTTCTTCCCGAGTCATTCCATCTCCATCCCTTTCAGACAATTCTGAGATGTGTACTTTTGCCCTGGTAATAGAGAGAGTATATTAACACTAAAATTACTGCAACTGTATACATTATATGTATTTACTGCAAAGGAAACCTGATGTATGGAAGAATTAAATAACAAGCAACAGACATAGTAAGTAGGATTAAGTAGTGATTGTTATAGTAAGTAGTGACAGGTAGGTAGTTGGGTAAGTGTGTAGATGGGTAAAGAAGGTGTTGTAAGCAGATTGGACGGTAGGTAGTTAGATGAGTAAACAGATAGTTCGGGATATATAAGTGAGTAGGTGGTTAGGGAAGTAAATCTGCAGGTAAGTGAATAGAGATAGTAAATAAGAAGATACCGGTAAGTAGGTTGTGAGGTCAGTATATAGGTAAGTAAGCAGATATGTAGGTGGGTAGGTAAGTAAGTAGTTGGGTAGGTATGAAAGCTAGGTAGAAGGTAGATACATAATTAAGTAGTAGGTAGATAAATAATTAAGTAGGTAGATAGGAAAATAAGTACCATAGGTACCTTTATTTTAGTATCTTATTCTTTATTCATATAAACTAATTATCTTAACTGAGGAGAATAAGTCGAGGTTAGAGTCAGCTGTCGTATTCATCTGCAGACATGAGCATGGTTTTGGTAAGTATTCTAGTGAATACAGTACAACGTCACATATATAATTCAAACCAATACAACATTAGTCATATTATATTCAAAATATCTATCAATCTAATGTATCTCATGGTTTCTTGGTGGTTGTGCTGTGATTTTACTTTTTACGTTTATCCTCTTCACCACTGATTGGCTCGTTAGCCACTTGGGCGATCGGTCAAGTCTGTTACTTTTCTTTTTCTTTTATCCTCTTCACCAAATGATCGGCTCGTTAGTCGCTTGGGCAATCGGTCACGCCTTTGTTTCACACTGTTGGCAAGTACTGGGCATGCACCAGCTCCTGAATGTACCTGAACCCGCTCCAGTGTTGGTCAAGTCTGGTCTTGAAAGAGCTCACACTCGGTGCTGACACAACACTTTCTGGTAGATTGTTCCAAGAGTTCACAACTCTCACGCTGAAAAAGTTTGCCCTCACAGTTTTCTGGACCTGCGGCTTCTTCAATCTTGAGCTGTGACCCCTTGTGGGGCGAGTGTCCGCCAGCTCCAAGTAAGGACACTCGACTGAGTAGTGTCCCTTGAGATGCTTATACAATTCAATTAGGTCACCCCTTGCCCATCTGTAGTATAAGCTAGGCAAGTTCAGGCGCTCCAATCTCTCAGGGTAGCTGAGGTGCCGAAGTACAGGCACCAGTCTGGTGGCCCTCCTTTGAACATTTTCAACCAACTGACAGTTCCTAGCATATCTCAGGGACCAGACGGGGTTTGAGTACTCCAGATGGGGAAGCACAATGTTTTCAAATGGTGCACCCTCGCTATTCTTCGCAACATGCATCATTTTTCCACATACTTGGGCACTTATTTCTATACTTGAACACTATTTGAATTTCACATTTCAAGTGTGATACACTTTAAAACACGGTAAGACACATGGTGGTGGCTGCACATCAAACACATGTAAAATGTTTCCTTGTACACCTGAGGTTGCTTTGTTGAATGTGCATACATAGCCATGGCATTTTCTCGTTGGGTGTCTCATTGATGCTGTAGGAAGGATACAGTCCGGGATTTGAGCAAACTGGGAGGCATTAAGGCTTTGATGTGTTTCTGGGAGTGGATGGACTGTGGCTCACACAGTTGGTGGTAGACAGCCAGAAGTTGCTTGAGGATGTGAATGGTGTGGTCAGTGAATTTCTTTCCCTTCACTTGTTGGTATAGTATGTGTGCATTTTAATAATAACATGTCCAGGAAATGGAAAAACATTTTCTTATACCATTTCGTAGTTTTCCAGGCGCTTTTTACACTAGAGATCATTGCATCTGATTTATCTCCAAGTCTCATGGTTATATTATAAAAAGAACACTCAGGTTTCATCTCGTATTGTTTTGTTGCCTTGTGTATGTTATGGCTCAGCACAAAGGTGGACAGTAGACATCAAATGAACACCCTTCTTATTACACCATTATATTGAAAGGCATTAGTGTGCTTTCCTAAGGATGACTTGGCCATCACTCCTTTCTTTTTTGTTGGGGAGGTATGGCATAGCAATACGCTTGGCTCTGCATGTCCCACAAGCCCTGGTCTTTGTTGTCATGTAAGTACCTGTACTGGAAAAACACTACCCTGTCCCCCCAGAATGGCCAGTGATAGGATCAAGTGTTGTATCAGTAGTGCCCTCATGTACATAATATCTTGGATGTAGCTCATCTTGCAATCACACATCACAAACAACTTCAGGCCAAAATGGTGTCGCTTGGGTGGAATATACTGCTGGAAACTGATACTGCCTCGACACAGCACTATACTTCTACGAATACAAATATTCTGGTAGTATAGATAGAAGAGGGTCCTGAATTTCTCATGTAGGTTGTCAAACATAGCGGATTTTCTTCATCGAGTCACTGTACCCCTCTAGATTATCATAGACGTGGAGCAAATGTAAAATATTTGTGAAACTGTTTACTGAGAGTAATTTGTGAAATATTGAAGTGGCAGTCTGTACCAGGTCAGTGGTCCAGTACTCTATTTATGAGTGGCAGGGTGGCAACGTGTGGGCTGGGGGTCATCTGGGTCATCATCGCTGTTTGTGTCGTGAGGTCATCCATCCCTGCAAAAAGGTCAGGAGAGGCAGGCCCAGGGGGTGGGTGTAGGGTCATAAGATGAACCAGGTGTGGGTGAGCGGAGTAAGGGAGAGCGTCGAGATAAAATGCTTATGCCTGTGTTGAGAAGGGGGGTTTCAGAGGCAGGTGAGGAGCATAGGGTTGGTTGACGCTCATGATTACATGGAGAGAGAGAGAGAAAGAGAACGGCAAGACAATGGTGTCTTCCCGCTTCTCCTTTTTTTTAGTTGGCCCAATCTCACTACTTCTCCTAATGCTGATGCCAAGAAGGTCCTTGAACCCAATCTTGATCATCACCTTCACACTGAGTCACATATAGTTCCTCATTTTCCTAATCCCCTTACATATTTTCTTCACTTTCACTACTAGTACTTCCCTGAATGTAATCCAGGTCTGTGCGTCAAATCACTTTCATCACACGTGGCTTCATTATTGATATCACTACCACTCATAAAAAATAAGACGGTTTCAAAAAACAATAAAACAATTCCCATTTATTTTGCATAATAGTGAAGCCCAAAACTGCAGGATGTGTATACTTAATACACATTCTTGACCAACAACGCCTCTCAAATATAGAACAAGTATTCTCATCCCTGACCATCAAAAAGTTAATAAATACTGCATTGTAACTCCACAAGTAACCCAATAACCCTCTCCCATCCCTCTCGCCCCAAACTCCCTTACCCTCCTCAATCCCCATAACACCACCCCCCCCCCCCCCACACTTGTGATTTCTTCAGATTCCCGAGTTATGCTTTTGACTGTAACATCTTGACTGGGGTTATCACAGGAGGTATAGGAACACCTTTCCCTGACTGAACTACTGTACTGATTTTTTAATGCATTCAACACCACTAATCAGCATATCACCTGTTAACAACTTTTCTTTTTTAATTGGTTGATCAACACAACCTTCTTTCTGTTTCTACCATATCTTAACATATGTATCATCCAATTATCACCACATGAAACAAAAATTTTTCATTATGGCAGGACACCGTGAAATCATCCTTTTGAACAGGGAACTTTGGCATGTTAAATTAAGATGATCTGACAAAAACCCCTTCATTAACAAAGGTGAAGGGAAAGGAGGGGTGAAACAGTCCCTCCACAGTACACCCATGCCTGTGGTAATTTATAAATTATTCTAAAAAATATCTTAATAAAATGTGCTTAGGGTAAATATTTAGAGATTTTAACTTGCATAAGCTGGTGGCTATACATACTGTATGTATGTTACTGTAAAAAATGAGCACACATTCCATTATATATATTTATATTATGGATATACATTATACAGAAAATAATAACATAAAATATATTAGTAATGCTTACCCCAGTTGCATGCATTGATCAACTATGGTGATCTCTTGGAGTCAAGGAAAAACTATATGATTCAGATAGATAGAGTGAAGGACATATAAATGAAAGGAATAGATATCCAGGAAGCAGCAGTCTGCATGAATGAATGGAAGGCACAAGAAAAAGGAAAATAAATGTCCGGTGTGTGTTAACCCTTGATTACTTCCACCCCGTATTAAGCAATAAGTGGCTTGAAACCTAAGAAAATTTCAATGCTCTCCTGAGATATATATATATGTAAACAATCATAGACATTTACCTGAAAGCAGCCAAATGAGCATAGTACGCAGGGCTTGGAAGGGAGACAGATCTTGTACAACGAAAGTACAGATGGCATAAACTGTAGGTTAGCATCTGTATATCATCCATTGTCATATCATTGTCATCCCACAGAATATGGTAATGAGTTGGTTTGCTGGTACCTTGAATACCCTGGAAATAATAAATTAATTCAATTAAAAGTTGAAAAAAACTGCTCACACTGTTCCTTTTATATACCCTTTAATGCTTCCTCTGGGTGGTTACAGAGGTTTAAGATCCGGAACAAGATCATCAATATAAACATTGGTGGTGAAGAAGCGAGTGCTGACCGTGTTACGGCTAGGGAATTTCCTCCGTTTTTACGAGAGATTATGGAGGAAGGACAGTACACCGACGACCAGGTGTTTAACATGGACGAATCGGGTCCTTTCTGGAAAAAGCTACCTTCCAAGTCCTTCGTTGTAAAGAATGCCAGCAGGATTCGGGGCCGGAAGATGCAGAAGGAACGCATCACCGTCCTGTTTACCACCAATGCCTCCGGTACCTGTAAGCTCAAGTTATTGGTGATCCACACAGCACGCAAGCCTACAAAACCATGGACATGACCAAGCTAAATGTCCACTGGCTGACCGCACGTAAGGCGTGAATGTTCTCTACACTGTCCCTCTCCTGGTTTGATGACTATTTTGTTCCCGATGTAAAGAAATTCTGTGAGCAACAGAATGTGCCATTCAATATTTTGTTGCTGCTGGACCGCACCAGGACACTCGCCCCTACTGTTAGATCATCACCCCAACGTAAAAGTGGTCTTCCTTCCTCCCAACACTACGTCTATATTACAGCCCATGGACCAAGAGTTAATCTGTAATGTAAAAGCTGCATTCTCTACGAAAAAATTCCAGCTCCTGAACGACTACACCAACACTAGGGAAGAGTTGCGCAAAGTGAGTGACACCACCACCGATAGCAAGAGCGAAGAAGATGAGGATCAACAGTTGGCACAGCAAAAAATACTGTTCAAACAATTCTGGAGAGTATTTAACATCAAGAAAGCTGTGGACTTCTTGGTGGAGTCATGGGATCAGCTGCCTATTGCTACAATTCGTCATGCATGGAGACATGTGTTGCATGGAATACCAGGTGAGAGGAGGAGTCAATCTGTGACTGGTGAGGTTCAGACTGTTGCAGTAGCAGTGGACCTTGCCAGAGAAGCTGCGCAGACTGTTACAGTTCCAGGCTTCTCCGAGACCACCAACGACGACATCCTGGAGGTGATAATGGAACCTGATGTGACTAACGAGGAGATGGTAGATGATGATGATGACGACGTCAGTGAAGAGGCAGGTGGTGCGTCATCCCAAGAAGAACAACACTTATCCCATAGTAATGTTAGGGGTGCCATCGAGTGTATCGAGAAAGCCAAGCTCCTCCTTTCCGACGACCCTGACGCAAACAGGTATGAAATCTTCACTACCCAGCTGTTGCAGACTATGGAGCCCTACATCAAGGTGTATCACGACAACATCAACGCCAGCCGTCAGCAAAGCATAACAGATTTCTTCGCCCGCAACCCACCACAGCCAGCCCAAGCCAGTGATAGTGACAGTGAAGATGACTTTGAGGGATTTGTCAGGGAAGCCCTGACAACTGTAAGTGACAGTGATGGTGATTCACCTAGTAATGGTGATTCACCTGAGGGCCAGTAATCTGCCCTCTGCCTCGGAACCAGCCTCCATCCCCGTATGCCGACCCATCTCTTCTACTAACGTAAGTGTTCCACAAACTTTTAGTTTTCCTAACCTAACCTTTATTTTTCCTAACCTAACCTCTTCTATATTACTTGTTTTTTCATACCATCATAAAGATAAGATAAAATTTTTACTACAACATAGTTGTGTGTCGTCAAAAAGTGGAGTTTGGGGGTCGGCCCGGACTCTATTTCAATTAATCCCACATGTTATGTTATTCACTTTACGAGTTCCTCACTTTACGCGGGACCCTGCGGGTTACATTAACCGCGTAAAGTGAGGGTTGACTGTATATATATATATATATATATATATATATATATATATATATATATATATATATATATATATATATATATATATATATATTTCATGTAAATCCACACTGAAAACGTGGATAAGATAAATCTTGATAAAATCACACGGGAAAGTGGAAACAACGGAGCACCTTAGCTTTCGTCTTTATTCAAGACATCTTCAGAGGCAACTGGATTACATGGACAGAGAGAGGCTTAAATATACGTGCCCTATCGTAATGAATTTGTCCCGTTAGTTCGGTCCCTCAAGCTTCTAAATATTAATGTTGTTTTCAAGTATGACTCAACCATTACCAATATGTTTATAAGGAATAGCCCTAGTTTGAATGTAAATGGAAGTGTTTATTGTATTCCATGTAGCAAATGTAATTGTAATTATGTAGGTCAGACAGGAAAAACTCTGCAGCTCAGAATCAAACAACATAAGTATAATATCAAAACTGCATCTGAAAGCAGTGCCTTGTTCGTTCATGTTAGGAATAATAATCACCCCATTGCTTGGGAAAAAAGCTTAGAAGTATTCAAATCATCTTGTGTCACAGAAAGACTTCTGGTTGAAGCTAGTTTGATTAAGGAATTAAAATCAATAAACCTTAGTGATGGTCAGTTCAAAACTGATAATATGTTACATAAATTTATTTGTCAGTGGCCCAAGGTTAAAAATGCTTTGAAAACCTTTGATCTAGATGTAGGACAGTTATTTTGTGGGTCCTTTTTTCTGACCTGACCTGGTTAGTCACGTCACCACCCTTCTCTTAAGCTCCTCTACGTGTGTGTTGGTGTGTGGATTAGTGGATGTCATCATTATGACCTGACCTCCTGTTTTTAAGGTCACCCTGTATATTTAAGCCTCTCTCTGTCCATGTAATCCAGTTGCCTCTGAAGATGTCTTGAATAAAGACGAAAGCTAAGGTACTCCGTGTTTCCATTCTCCCGTGTGATTTTATCAAGATATATATATATATATATATATATATATATATATATATATATATATATATATATATATATATAGGATGATGGCCGCACAACAAGCTAATTCCCTGTACTGCATATATTATCAATATGTTAACAAATGTTAAAATGACTAATAATTTTAATATAAAAAATGCAAAAATATTAAAGAATATAACTTTATTGATATTTACTCCGCTGGAAATGAATTTAAACATAGAACATATTACTGAATTGGCAGACTAGCCCATCAGCTGATGCTCACAACAAAACATGATGTTTGTAAGGATTTTGTTAAAGTATTTTTTGTCATTAACCGAATTGAAGATTCTTATGGAAGGTAATTTGTTAACCGAACCGTTCGTTAACCGAGGGACCACTGTATACAGTACGCCTGGAGAATTCGCTGATTTTGATTTCGCAGTCCTCTATTATTTGCGGATGACACCCTGGATGTACCCAAAAATCTCTGTGGGTAGTTTTAAAGTTGCCGCCATTTTTGCGGCCGGGACAGGGAGCCATTCGTTCTAGAGACAGTAATTTACTTGACCTGTATTGTATATATGTGTGTGTGTAGACACACATAGACCAGACAAGCACTGGAGCAGGATGAGATACATTCAGGAGCCAGTGCATGCCCAGTACTTGCCAACAGTGCGTAACACAGACGTGACCGATCGCCCAAGAGGCTAACGAGCCGATCAGTGGTGAAGAGGATAGAAGTAAAAGTAAGAGGAACTGAAAAAAGATGGAAAGAAAATGTACATCAGTAACATTAATGTACCTTGTATGATGCCGCTTTTGAACCACTAAGAAAGTGATGCCAGGTGTGTAGTCAACTTCTGTTTCAGTACAAGCTGTTCGCATAGCTTTCAGCTCATATGACAATACTTCTTGAAACTGAGACTCACTAACTCCATCACGATACATAACAATTCTTTCGGGCTTATGTCCTTTTGTGTAATTGAAGAATGACCTTAACAAGTTTCTGTAATTTATAGAAAAGAATATTAAAGTGCAAAAATAAATACCTTTACCAGTAATTGAATCATCAAGTTTTTGTGAGGAAGATGGAAGTGCATAATAGAAGAAAAAAACGTTTTTGTTCAAACCTCAGAATGCGAATTGATATATAGTACTGAATATATAATAAAAATTTCTTACACATACTTGGTCATTTCCTTTAGATCTTGAATTATTTCCACACGATGTTGCTGAGGTCTCACTTCTACAGAAAATTTGGAGGCAAACCTATCATATGAGGCAACAACTGCAGCCATGGACGGGGATTCTCCATCTCCAGCTGATGGATGATTTACATCTGCACCCATAATCATAACAGGTCTTTCTAATATCTACAGAAAAAATAGAATAAAATAAATAGATAAATACTGTATTCAAGAACTACCACTTAAAACACTGTACAGCACTTTAATTTACTACTTGAAATTTTTCATAAAATCTCTAGAAATAGATTATCTTCATAAATAAACAATAAAAAAGGCTCGGAATATTGACATCATATTTACTGACAAAATGATTAGAGACAAGGAGGAAAGCGAGGTAGAAGTGTTTCTCCACATGTTGCACGTTTACCAAGTAAAAGTGCATCACCAACACTTGCACAAGGTGTCCATGGTACTGGAGTAGTGGCAATGATTTGAACTGCAAAATTTTCAAGGAAAAATGATGGTACAACACCACCATGAATGAACTCTTGTTTGTTTTCATCATTAACATGTTGATGTACTTTTACTGGTTCTGGTAAAATAACAATTGTAAAAATAATTTCCATGATTCAAACTTACCATAGGCATTCCAGTTCTTGAAAGAACATTGTTAATACCACCCATCTTTGCATTGATCTTCAGGAGAATGTTTCCAAGTGTCTGTGGTTTAATTGCAGTCACATTTGTTGCTTGAACACACTGGCTCAATATACCAACTTCAGTGTCCCCTGTCCTCTTGATACGAGCTAAAATATAAAATAGTCACATTACAAAAACCCAGATCAATCAAGAAATGGGATCAATTCCACTACTGTATACCCAACAAAGTAAAATGACAAAATAAAAGACCTTTCATAAACCTTTGTACAAAGGATAACAGTATTGTACCAGTATCCCTTGGTATACGAAAATTCAATAATATGAATTTCCTATATTACTACCCCTCTTATATACAGTCAACCCTCGCTTTACGCTGTCCCACTTTACTCGTTTACGCGGGACCCTGCCGAACACATAATGCTCACTTTCCTCGGTGTGTGTACCGTTTTACGCGCAGAGCGGCGCGAGCAGGGAGCACACAAGGTCGCCCAGTCATCAAAACATTACCGAGTTCTTCACCCACCACCCACCACAGCCGGCCCAAGTCAGTGATAGTGATAATGATAATGAGGATATGGACTTATATGGACTTTGAGGGGTTTGACAAAGAGGCCCTGCAAGCCTCTGTGGTGGATAGTGATACAATTGATACAAGTGAGGGCCAATAATCTCCCCTCTGCCTCGGAACCAACCCCCCATCCCCGTGTGCCCAGCCATCTTTTCTACTAATGTAAGTGTTAAAGAACCTAATATTATTGATTTTTCTCTTAATTATTAATTGTGTGTGCATACCATCATAAAATTAAGAAGTTATTTTTACTACAACATAGGTATTGTGTCTGAAAAAGTGGAGTTTTGGGGTCGGCCCGGTCTCTATTTCAATTAATCCCATATGTTATGTTGTTCTCTTTACGCGTTTCTCACTTTACGCGGGCCGCCGTGGGTTCAATTGACCGCGTAAAGTGAGGGTTCACTGTATACGGATTTGGGTCCCGGCAAAAATTTAAATAGCGCACCCCTAGAGAATATTTATTTGTAAATACATAAGGTAGGAAAGTAACACAAGTAGGATAATGAGCTCACAAACTAGCATACAATATACTGGAGATAGGCAAGTTATAAATCAGGAATTGGCATTCAATTAACAATTCATCAATACTGTATAGTACAGGAACCTGTACTTAGATCTTGCAGGGTTTTTGCCAAATGTTACTTGATATATTAAGTGCCATAAATTTTTGTCTGATAAGCAACAGACAGCTAGGGGTCAACCAAATGTGATGAGAGAGGCTGCTAGTGACCATGTATGGTAACTTTTAGAGCTGCCATCAGATATTTATAGCTATAGCATGCAATTGAGAAAAACAGTGATGGTGATAATGAAGATATCTTTATAATTATTTCATGTTCACATGCACATTTTAACCTTACTTTTTTTTTATTTAATTAAGTTTTCATAATATAATAAAAAAAAATTGTTTTAAGAAAATCTATTATCTACTCTGCTTGATAGAGACCAGAAATTAATGCTATGTCATATTCACCATAAAGATCACCTCCTCTTCCTAAGATAACTAATACCAATTGTAGGTTTGAGTATTCCTGCTTAAGCCTTGTAAAATCTTGCTCAGGACAGGGTGTCCGTACACCAAATGCAGCAACTGGCTCAGAAAATTTCATCCCTTTCTCATCAGCCATGTGAAGTAATTTGGTAATGAATGTCCTGCAAGTCAAAATATATGTTTAAAATAAGCACATAAGGTAGATATAAAAAAGGAACACGTGCGATACTTGCTTTATAAAATTCAAATGTTGGGTCCCTGGGATACACAACCCATGGAATTCAAGGGGTAACTATTAATTATCTGGGATCCAGCACAATATTGAAAAACAGAAGTAAGGTATAGACCCAGAAATCCAGTACCTTTGGGACCAAGACTGAACCACTTTTGAGGAATTTCCAGTTTACTGTGATATAAGCTTGTAGTGGATTTCTCCCCTACAAACGCTGTTTGTCGCTGAGTAGCCGACCCCGCGAATTCCCCAGTGTATGCCTCGTGGTCTAGGTCAACCAGCGCCGCCCACGGAGCGGAGGTCAACTATCTACCCACGCCTACCTCCGCTATAAAAGACCTGACCTCGTGGTGACCTGTCTCTTCTTCTAGCTACAGCCGCAGCAAGCAACACCACCTCCTCCGCCGCTGCCTGGCGGTCCTCGCTCCCGCCGGCGAGCATGGCGACCCACAAGCTGTCCTCCTCTGAGCATCCTCACCAACCAGCTCTCTCTACATCACGCTTGTAACCATGCTGCCTTCCCAGCACCAAGCTGCATTGTACATCCAATACAACATGTATACAGAGAGCACATTGTGAGTTTCTTTTCTCCATCCCATCCTGAGTGTGAACCCAAACAACTCGTACCCCACAAGCTCATCCATGTTACCTCAGACCTACTGGTAGACTATGTCACATTTTGTTTCCACAAACTTGGTTGAATGTTTTGTTTTACCCCTTAAATAACAAAGTAAAGAAAACCCCCTGTTGTGTGCATACTTTAGATAAGGAAAAACATTAAATGTATCTAGTCAAATGCTGGGCAAGAGTAGTTCTGTGTGTAAGCTGCTGTAGTACCAAACACACTCAATCTAAGTGGAAATTGTAGTTTCTGATCTCCCTTAAGGGTTGCACTATAAATGAATCTTCTTGGATTACACCCACCGATAAAAGAAGATGAATACTGTACTTTGAATCTCAAAACTTACTCAGTACTTCGTTGGTCAACAAATCTTGGATTGTAATTCATCACCACCCATGTGTTTATATCTGCTCCTCTGTAAAATAATCTCCTCCTAGCATCCCATACTCCTTCTCTTGGTTGAACTGGTGCATCCATCAACAACTCAGGTGCAGGTAAAATTCTGCCTTCCATGTGTAATGGCTGATTCAAAGAAATATGAAAAAAATTTAATATATACAGTAAAGGTCCAATAGTCCAGCATCCAATGGTCCGGAAAGCCCACTGTTAATTTTACTGTACCATAAGAAATCATTGTTAAAAGATTGGTAGGCTTTACTGACAATAAATACCAGGAACATTATTACACTATCATATGTTGTTATACTTTTTAACTGCATATTACATCAATAATTTGACTTTAGTAGGTAGCTACCAAACAGGGAAGTACTACCACTTGGGAAGATATTGGAAGCATAATGTAATGTCTAATGGTAGACCCTGCTGCCATATGGCATCACAAAAATTGTGACCAAGTCCCAGGTTGCTGATCTGACTTTCTGCCACATTTAAACACAATTGCAGGGTCTCAATTGTTTCTCTTACTATTGACAACACAACATACATACAGTATATTGTTTCTCACTTTTGATCTTTTTTTTTCATTTTTGGATTTTTTATGGGTGTATATTATTAGTAGTGGTATTAGTGTTGTTATTATTATTATTATTGCTATCATTCTTATTTTATTATTTTATTTTTAACAGAGATGTAACCGATCGCCCAAGCAGCAAGCAAGCCGATCAGTGGTGAAGAGGATAAAAGTAAAAGTACACATCACAGAGTCCCCCTCCTGGGGAACACACACTTGCCCTACAGCCCTGACCTCCCGGGGGACACACACACGCAAGCCCTACAGCCCTGACTTCATGGGGGTTACACATGCCTTACAGCCCTGACCTCCTGGGGTACACATACACAAGCCCTACAGCCATGACTTCCTGGAGGACACGCATGCCTTACAGCCCTGACCTCCTGGGGTATGCACACAAACATGCCGTACATCCCTAACCTCCTGGGGGATACAAACACGCCCTACTGAGTTGCCTTTGCAATTATGAAAAATGGCATGTGTGATCAGAAAGTTTAAAATGGTTATAGAAAAATAGTTACAGTAAGTCCTTGCTTAACGTTGGGGTTACGTTCCTAAAAACGCGACGATATACAAAACAACGTTAAGCGGACCAATTTTCCCTATAAGAAATAGATAAAATATGGGAGTTACGTTCTTGAGCCTCCCTTTGCCCCATGAAATACTTTACATGTACAGAAATTCAAAGCTTCTTGTGTGATGCCTCATGAGGTGCTTGTATGCATTAGTATAAAGTCACATTCATTGACATTTATAAGAGAATAACTTAAGACTCCTCTACATGTATATATATATATATATACAGTATATATATATATATATATATATATATATATATATATATATATATATATATATATATATATACTGTATATATATATATATATATATATATATATTATATATATATATATATATATATATATATATATATATATATATATATATATATATATATATAATATATATATATATTAGGGTGTGTCAATTTTGTCAACATGTTAAAAATCAAATTTGGTAGTCAAAATATTGTGCCTCTTTATGTCTAAACTTGAGATTAGCAAACAAAAATGAATTGAAATAACCCTCACCTACATCAATTATACCTTAAAGTTTCAAATATCAGTATTTCAACAAATTAATGAGACTTGATTAGAATTATTCACTTGATATTAACTAATCTCATTTAAGCATATGGATTATGGAGTATTTTATGGTTCTATAGCTTGTGTACAATATGCATGTCAGAACATGAACATGAACAGGCTCTCCGTGTGGGACAGTTTAATTGTTGTTTTGACTTGTACCAAGCGTGAGGATAAGGTGCCCGGCTCACTCTCCTTCTAGATATCATAGACGGTGGTTTGCTCTCATTGCACTTGCACCTACTCTACCAGACGAATTCTACATTTTAATTATTGTAAGTAGGGCATATTGATTGTCGCAGTTACTTATATCATTGTATAAAACATTATGTTCTAAGAAATTATTATGTTATTTCTGTTACAGCATTTTTGATAAACAAATTGATATTTTTTGAAACAACAATTGAATTATGAAACATTGAAATATTTTTCTATTTGTCAGATAGTGTGAAGATGTCAAAATTGAAGACAAGAAGTCAGTTGTCAACCCACTTGAGCCTGCTAGTTGGTAAAGGGAAGGAGCTTCCTGTATCAGAACTTCCAACAGTGAGAGACATGCTAAGATTAGGGTTACTCCTTCGAGAAAAAAATGCAAAGGACAGAAGGAACTATACAGATAAAGAACTCATAAATGACATGATAGTCCCTCTTCTGCATCAATGGACAAAAGCTAATGCACTATTCAAACCACCTGTGATTAATCAGTGTCGAACTATTGAGCTAAAACTAACGAAATTATGGCACAAAGCAGTTGAAACATCACTTGGTAAAGGAAACTTGGCCAGGAAAAATGAATTTCTGCACACACTTGATACTCTGTTTGACATTTTGACCTGCAAGTGCTCCATACAATTATGTTCTGAATCCAACTGTTCTCACTCAGGTAAGAGAGAAAATAATTCCCACATTGATTGTGGTTGTCCTCGTGAAAAGAAGATCCCTGTTTTAGAGCTTGAATTTATAAAGGCACAGAGGACAAAGGCAGAAGGCCAAGGAAGTATGCAAATGGGTTCAATAGATTATTCAGAAACAAAGAAGCAGATTGCTAATGCCAAGAAGAGAGAACAAATCCGAGAGAGGGAACAAAAGAAGAAAATGAAGAGTGAAGAAGCCATCCAAAGAGAGGAAGAGCTGTGTCAAGATGTTTATCACTTCTTTGATAGTTCTTCTGATGAACAGGAAGCAACATCAGATGATAGTTCCAAAGAGCCATCTGAACCTTTACCAAAGAAAATGAAATACAACACAAGAAATATTTCAAACATTGCTTTAGCTAGTATTCGCCATCATGCTGGACTTCGTGAGGCTGCAGGAATTGCAACTGCCGCTTGGATAGATGCAGGCCTCATCAGCCGAGAGGATGTATCTTTGGTGATAGATCATAATAAAATTAGAGAGGACAAGAAAAAATAATGAAGGAAATATCTGATCAGCATGAAAAAGATTTAAGCGAGGGAGGGCTCTCCTGTCTTTTGTTTGATGGAAGAATAGATGACACAAAAGTTTTGCAAGAAGTAGAGGGAGTGAACAGAAAGTTTCCAGGTCTCATCAAAGAAGAACACTACTCTGTCTGTTCTGAGCCTGGTGGTCGGTTTTTGTTTCACTTTGCTCCCGAAACTGAAGTAGAAGGGAAGAAACATGCAGAGGTCATTGCTGATCATATTTTATGTTGGGTTCAGGAGAGAGGACTTGGCAGTTCACTGCAGGCTGTTGGTGGAGATTCAACTGCAGTGAACACCGGATGGCAGGGGGGTGTAATGACGCATTTAGAGAAAAAACTAGGAAGAAGACTTGTTTGGATTGTATGTGATTTACATACAGGCGAGCTACCTCTTCGTCATCTCATCCAGGAACTTGATGGTCCTACAAAGAGCAACAACAAGTGGTCAGGTCCCCTTGGCATCATGCTGGATGAAGCAACACAACTAGAAATAAATACAACCTTTCCAAAGGTCGAAGTTGGCCCTCCCCTTCCGACGTTGTCTGAAGGAGTCATCAAAGATCTCAGCACAGATCAATCCTATGCTTATCGTATTGCCCAAGCAATAAGATCAGGAGAAGTGCCTCAGTCATTGGCTCTCTTGGAGATTGGACCTGTCAGTCACAGCCGTTGGTTAACTACAGCTCTTCGTTTCTGCAGGATTTGGATTTCCAAACACGAATTGAAGGGCAAAGTGCTGAAGAATTTGAGGTTAATTGTTGAATTTATTATTGGAGTTTATCTTCCCCAGTGGTTTAGTGTGAAACTTAATCCTATGTGGGTGGATGGGCCCAATCACCTTTTGTTTCAATTGCAGCTAGTAAGAACACAGAGGAAGGTAGTGAGGGACATCGTGTTACCTGTGGCAAGAAGGTCCGCTTGGTATGCTCGATCAGAAGCAGTTTTGCAAGCAATGCTTTGCAGTCAATGTACCAATCTCCGAACCGAGGCTGTAGAAGTCATTCTAAAGATTAGAGGAACGCTAATAGATGACGACCAGTTGGGAGACTGTTCGTTTCATTCAAGAAAAGTTCCCCCAATAAACGTCAATGCCACCAAATTGTCAGAATTGGTTGACTTGAGTTTGGAAGTCTTAGAGCCACCATTGACAACAAGTCTAACTAGCCAAGAATTGAGAAACCTTAAAGAGACTCCAATGCAGGTGCCGAAGTGGCCTTCCCACACTCAAAGTGTGGAGAGATGTGTGAAAATGGTCACAGAAGCAGCGGGCCATGTTTACAGCCACGAGAGGCGAGAAGGTTACATCAAAGCACAAATAGCAAGCAGACTACTGATGACAAGAAACCAAAGCAAAGAGAGTATGAAGGCATTGGTTACTTTCAAATAGACTACGGATAATAAAATATAATAATTTGAAACGTGAAACAGTAACATGTGTGCAAACGCTGGTTATGTTATAAATTCACAAATATGTACATTTAAAAATCCATTTGATGTAGGTAGGACTTATTATAAAAAAAATTTATGCCAGAATATTGTTTTGCATGCTTAAAGACTACAATAAATTGCTACCAAATTACTCGATTTTCAATTTAGCCAGTTCACCCCCTAAATTGACACACCCTAATATATATGTATAATATATATATATATAAATGTATCTATATATATATATATATATATATATATATATATATATATATATATATATATATATATATATATATATATATATAATATATATATATATATATAATATATATATATATATATAATATGCTGATAACCACCAGGAAAGAAGAAAACACGAAGTTCCCAAGCGCTTTCGTGTAATTCACATCTTCAGGGGTCTGTACTCACCCCTGAAGATGTGAATTACACGAAAGCGCTTGGGAACTTCGTGTTTTCTTCTTTCCTGGTGGTTATCAGCATATACCTAGATCACGCGCACCTACAGTGATTTACTTGCATATATATAATATATATATAATATATATATATATATATATATATATATATAATATATATATATATATATATATATATATATATATATATTATATATATATATATATATATATATATATATATATATATAATATATAATATATATATATATATATATATATATATATATATATATATATATATATATATATATATATATATATACTGTATACAGTGACCCCTCGTTTAACGAACACCTCAGTTAACGTAATTTCGATTAACGAACTGCCTTCCATAAGGATCTTCAATTCGGTTAACGAAAAAAAATTCGGTTAACGAAGTTCTTACGAACCGACCTCAACATGTTTTCGCCTGCACTGACCGGGCAACCAGCTTTAGTATCAGTCCGCCAATACATTAATCGGTTCTTGGGCTTAAATTCCTTACTATTTTAGTAAATATTAAGAAGTTTATACTATTCAATAATTTTAAAAGTTTAATATTCAATTTCTTAAGTCATTTTAACAATTATTGAACATAATTGAAGGTAAAGTGACTAGTTTAATGCGCGGCATCCAGCCTCTTTACACAGCAAACAGGAGTTAGTCTCTCTCTGTTTTCACTGGAGGTAACATCTTGCTTGAGACTCTCTTCAACTAAACGCTATTTTTCTGTGTTTCCAAGCAAATTATTGGTCATTTTGAAATATTTTTTACATATTGACAATATATAATGCAGTGCAGTGTTGATTTAAAGAAAATAATCTTGAATTACACCAAGAGAGCTAAAATTTTATGGGTGAAATGGCGCCATGGGGTGACTTCTCTTCTTCCTTCTCCTCCACCCCCATTCTAAATCCCATCATCATCATCATCATCCAGGAGCCTTCTACATACACACCTCAAAGTAAGTGAACTTTTCAACCATTTTTGTTGAATTTAGGAAATTTTCGGTGAGCTGGAACCAATTACCCAAAAACCCATTGAAACAATGGTTTCGGTTAACGAACGACCTTCTGGAACGGATTGAGTTCGTTAACGGAGGGGTCACTGTATATATATATATATATATATATATATATATATATATATATATATATATATATATATATATATATATATATATATACACAGTTAACCCTCACTTTACGCGGTTAATGTAACCCGGAGGGTACAGCGGAAAGTGAGAAACGCGTAAAGTGAATAACATAACATATGGGATTAATTGAAATGGAGTCCGGGCCGATCCCCAAACTCCACTTTTTGACGACACACAACTATGTTCTGCTTGCGCCTATACGACACCTCCGTTTCACTTAGGTCCACTCCCCTAGCCTTTATTAATATATCGCACTCATGTGAACTATGAGATGTCGATTTGTGAAGAGCACACCATTTGAGCGCTGTCTGGGTAGGAGGAGGTGCTGATTTTGCTCCCTCACTGTTTGACCTTGAGAATGGCTTTGCACCGGGTGTGGCCTTAAAATTAGCACTATTACCTCGGAGCTGAAAACAATCTTCCATTACGTGGCCACGTTTATTACAATGTGCGCACCGTAACGATGTTTTCTGTTTATATGTTAGGCGGGGAGGAGCGATCGGAGCCAAGTGTGTCGCATAAGGAGTCTGGGAGTGAGGCATCTGTGGCATCTGGGACGGCTTGGGTTGTGGTGACATCACTAAGGGTTGCGCCAGTAAGGGGCCCGTAGCCTGGGGACAGAGCTTGTTTGCGTATTCCACCATATCCAAGGGTGGTTCATACTGTACTTCCTGTGCCCGGCTATATAAGGGAACACGGACGGAAAGAAGAAAACTTATTAGTTCTATCAATGTTTCCACATTGTCCGGTGGCATATCACCCCGTGAGTTGTACCAGCCTGATGACCGGAAGGTCGCTTGCATGTCCTGGCGAACCTGGTTGCGTATACCTGGAATACAGCGATCCAACCATCTGAAGATCCATTGCAGTTGGCCCAGCTGTGACCTACCCCCAAAAATCCCAATTAGCGTTCGCTTGAACTTTTCATAGTCAGGGCTTTGTAAATCAAACGCATTTAAACGACTGCCTGCATAGGAACCCTGCGTTATATTGGAACGTACATATGCTTGCTTTTCTTCGTCAGTCGTTATGTGACTATTGCGCATGCTATCTTCACATGCACGAATAAAATGTGCGACCCTATAATCGTCTTGTCCCGTGAAATTTCGAACATAATCACCGCGCTGCATGATATTAATAACATTATCAGCTTTAGGTGTGGTAATAGTACTGGTGTGAGGTTTAGAAGATGCCATTTTAGTGTTAGTATTAAGCAAATTAGTATTCTTACTCTTAACAGAAGGCTGGGTTAATAAGGTTGTTACCGATTTAGCAACAGACACACTATCACCTGTAACAGGGGTAACTGCATTAGTATACTTAGGTGAGGTACTATAGTGATTACCAGACCGTAGGGTACGACGGTTTAAGTCGTCAAATGATTCGTCTATAACTTTCTCACTACTTCCTACCGACTCATTTAACTGTGTTCCATACTCAAAATCTATGGCAGTCTGGGCTTGATCATTGATGAGTTGGTTATCAGCAAACAGTTGCGCTAGGCGTTCGATTTCATCTACATTAGACATGGGAAACTTAGAAATTATCTATTAGCCCCCTTGGGTCAATGAATACTTAACAGTAAGTAGATCACTTGCCTCTCATTTACAAGACAAATGAATATGAATTGTAGTTAGTTTTTAAACTATCAATAAGAAGACAGACACTTACAAACTACTATAAATTATAGGATTTCAATACATTAATCTTACATTCGACACTTTATCATTGAAATAATCCTATCCGACGAACCTATCGGTGTGAAGATATCTCTCGAACGTGTTCATGTGTGTAGAACTATGTAATTTAAATACCTATTTATACAGAGTAGTACGTCTGTATAGAAAATGTGATCCTTCAAGAGTTCTGAGTGGAGTGGTGGGTGGAGTGTGGGCGGGGCCTCTTCCTAGGATGCGTGCGCTGCTGCTGGTTTCCTTGGCAACGAGAAGACGCTTCTGCTTTGGTAAGAGACTAGTCCACTTGAATACCTGTAGGTGAGTTCCTCCTCCTGCGATCAGAAAACTGATGATTGGTTATCACACTGGTCGTGCTGGTTCGCTGGCGAAAACTGCCGTGTGCCAATTCTTCACAGTCCACGTATATATGGAGATCTGTATGATGACACCGGAATTCGTAATTCGCGCTGACGATACAACAATACTGCTCAGCTGCTAGTGAAATACCAATTGAATTCCAGGCTACGAAACTGTTGTTCAACACTGCAACACTGTAATGTCTAGGGAATGCTGAGTGGAGTCTATCTCAACCGGCTCAATCTGGATATGTACCAACAGGCTGTAATATTTGTATATTACGAATTCTGCACGTATTTGTATGTGACAGAGATAAGGAGCGCTCACTACATATCGTCTCAATACGGGATATAATTTTAAACACTCGGATTATGTAACGCGTCACTGCTGTGTGGTTTCTTGTTTTTCACAAGACACAGACTGATGATACGACTACCAGTTTGAAGAATCCGTACACACCTCTTGCCACCTATATGAATCGGCTGCTTGTCCAATTAACCAGTCCGTTCACACATATTTATATTTGGGTTTTAAGTAACGAAACCCAAACGGTAGTTCCTTTGTTTTATTATAAAAGGTTGTAGATATAATTCCTGAGTGTATATCAACCGTAAGTCTCACTGTCTAGGAGTGAATGAGAAAGGGACGGCGTTTATGTATGATAAACGTTAGGTCACGTCCTTACGATATGAGTTGTGGTGAGCTACTGAAGCTTGGGGGCATCGCAGTGCGTGCTTACAGAAATGCTGAGCTATGGGTCTCGCCCTCTTGGGTAAGTTGCCCGCTCACGTGTCAATCTCATGTCTTACTCATAGACAGTGGAAAGTTACAGGGTGGTGAATCTGAATATAATATCAGATGTATTGACCCATTTATATAATACGTTCTGTTGATGAGACAGGGGCCTATTACAGTCGTGCCTTCATAATCAACACATGGCTCCTTGGTCATGACTTCATAAACCAACAAATGGCTCCTTGGTCGTGCCTTCATAATCAACACATGGCTCCTTGGTCATGACTTCATAAACCAACAAATGGCTCCTTGGTCGTGCCTTTATAATCCAACAAATGGCTCCTTGGTCGTGCCTTCATAAACTAACAAATGGCTCCTTGGTCGTGCCTTCATAAACTAACAAATGGCTCCTTGGTCGTGCCTTCATAAACTAACAAATGGCTCCTTGGTCGTGCCTTCATAAACCAACAAATGGCTCCTTGGTCGTGCCTTCATAAACCAACAAATGGCTCCTTGGTCGTGCCTTCATAAACTAACAAATGGCTCCTTGGTCGTGCCTTCATAAACCAACAAATGGCTCCTTGGTCGTGCCTTCATAAACCAACAAATGGCTCCTTGGTCGTGCCATTATAAACCAACACATGGGTCCTTGGTCGTGCCTTCATAACCAACAAATGACTCCTTGGTCGTGCCTTCATAAACTAACAAATGGCTCCTTGGTCGTGCCTTCATAATCAACACATGGCTCCTTGGTCATGACTTCATAAACCAACAAATGGCTCCTTGGTCGTGCCATTATAAACCAACAAATGGCTCCTTGGTCATGACTTCATAAACCAACAAATGGCTCCTTGGTCATGCCTTCATAATCAACACATGGCTCCTTGGTCATGACTTCATAAACCAACAAATGGCTCCTTGGTCGTGCCATTATAAACCAACAAATGGCTCCTTGGTCATGACTTCATAAACCAACAAATGGCTCCTTGGTCATGCCTTCATAATCAACACATGGCTCCTTGGTCATGACTTCATAAACCAACAAATGGCTCCTTGGTCGTGCCATTATAAACCAACAAATGGCTCCTTGGTCGTGCCTTCATAACCAACAAATGGCTCCTTGGTCGTGCCTTCATAACCAACAAATGGCTCTTTGGTCGTGCCTTCATAACCAACAAATGACTCCTTGGTTGTTCCTTCATAAACCAACAAATGGCTCCTTGGTCGTGCCATTATAAACCAACAAATGGCTCCTTGGTCGTGCCTTCATAAACCAACAAATGGCTCCTTGGTCGTGCCTTCATAAACCAACAAATGGCTCCTTGGTCGTGCCATTATAAACCAACAAATGGCTCCTTGGTCGTGCCTTCATAAACCAACAAATGGCTCCTTGGTCGTGCCTTCATTATTATTATTATTATTATTATTATTATTATTATCATTATCATTATAATAATTATTATTTTATTATTATTATTGTTACTATTATTTTTGTTATTTATTATTATTATTATTATTATTTTTATTATTTTTTATTATTATTATTTTTTATTATTATTATTTTTTATTATTATTGTTGTTGTTGTTGTTGTTGTTGTTGGCGGCGCGGCGGCGGCGGCCAACCAGTAATTATTACTCGGTAAGGCTAATGGCCGTGGTACTGTCCACAGGTTGATGATCTGGGCAGGATGACTGAGGGTGTCAAGAGGCAGGTGGAGGCTGGCCGGGTGTACGCTGTCCACCAAGACCAACACGGCCTCCGCTCCTCCAGGATAACTACACAGGATGGGCGGCTCTACCTGCACACACTCCAGAGCCAGCCCGCGCCCCTCCACGCCCACACCATCCAGGTTACTTTATTTCACACTCTCTAATTATTACCAATTTTTATTATATGACAATAATAATGAACTCATGATTCATTTAAATAACTTGATGTTAATTTGTTCAATTTTACATTTATAAGATCATTATTTTTGTGTGTGCAGTTCACCGACGTTGTGGGCGCCCCGGACTGTTCCTCCACCCTGGTATTTCTTGACCTGGGCTGGGCCGGGTCAACAAGAGGCCGGGTCCACATCCGGCTTAGCCCCGACACTCCGCGCGGCAGACAATTTACGTTGTTGTGTACGGGCCAGCGGGGCCACACCTACGCCAACACAAACTTACTGAAGGTGTATGAGAAGGGTGTAGTGGGGGAGTGTGTGGTGGGTGGAGACTACCAGTATAATGATGGGAGGGGAGGAGCCCCACTACTGCCTGACCTCCAGGGTGATTACCGCCAGTCAGGGAGTGCGGGGGATGTGTGGGGTTTTGGTGGTGATGCCCAGGGTGCACAGTTCCTCATCTTCACCAGGGACCGCCCCTCTGTTTGTTTCTCTCAGGTGTTTGGTCAGGTGGAGAGCGGGCTGGAGGTGGTGAAGGCAGCAGTCAACCACAGTAACATCAGGGAGGTGACTGTGGTTGACTGTGGTGTTGTGTTGACCATCTAGTTCACTGTACCATCACCATGTCACCATCACTTATGTCACCATCACCATGTCACCATCACTTATGTTACCATCATGTCACCATCACTAATGTCACCATCACTAATGTCACCATCACTTATGTCACCATCACCATGTCACCATCACTTATGTTACCATCACTTATGTCACCATCACTTATGTCACCATCACCATGTCACCATCACTTATGTTACCATCACTTATGTCACCATCACCATAATGTCATCATCACTTGTGTCACCATCACCATCATGTCACCATCACTTGTGTCACCATCACTTATGTTACCATCACTTATGTCACCATCACTTATGTCACCATCACTTATGTCACCATCACCATCATGTCACCATCACTTATGTCACCATCACCATCATGTCACCATCACTTATGTTACCATCACTTATGTCACCATCACCATCATGTCACCATCACTTATGTCACCATCACCATCATGTCACCATCACTTATGTCACCATCACTTATGTCACCATCACCATGTCACCATCACTTATGTTACCATCACTTATGTCACCATCACCATCATGTCACCATCACTTATGTCACCATCACCATCATGTCACCATCACTTATGTCACCATCACTTATGTCACCATCACCATCATGTCACCATCACTTATGTCACCATCACCATCATGTCACCATCACTTGTGTCACCATCACTTATGTTACCATCACTTATGTCACCATCACCATCATGTCACCATCACTTATGTTACCATCACTTATGTCACCATCACTTATGTCACCAACACCATAATGTCATCATCACTTGTGTCACCATCACCATCATGTCACCATCACTTATGTCACCATCACCATCATGTCACCATCACTTGTGTCACCATCACTTATGTCACTATCACCATAATGTCATCATCACTTATGTCACCATCACCATCATGTCACCATCACTTATGTTACCATCACCATCATGTCACCATCACCATCATGTCACCATCACCATCATGTCATCATCACTTATGTCACCATCACTTATGTTACCATCACCATCATGTCACCATCACCATCATGTTACCATCACCATAATGTCATCATCACTTATGTCACCATCACCATGATGTCATCATCACTTATGTCACCATCACCATGATGTCATCATCACTTATGTCACCATCACCATGATGTCATCATCACTTATGTCACCATCACTTATGTTACCATCTCCATAATGTCACCATCATGTCACCATCACTTATGTCACCCTCACCACCATGTCACCATCATTTTTGTTACCATCACCATAATGTCATCATCACTTATGTCACCATCACTTATGTTACCACCTCCATAATGTCACCATCATGTCACCATCACTTATGTCACCCTCACCATCATGTCACCATCACTTTTGTTACCATCACCATAATGTCATCATCACTTATGTTACCATCACTTGTGTCACCATCACTTGTCACCATCACCCCCGTGTCACCAACATGTCACCATCATCTCGCCACCATCCCTGTGTCACATAACTTAACCTACCCCCTTTTCTGTGTAAAAAAAAACAGAAAATCACCCAACCCTTCCTAGCCTGACCTGACCTGACCTGACCTGACCTAACCTAACCACCATGACACACTATAGTGTCACTATAACCACCACGACACTATAACCACCATGACACACTATAGTGTCACTATAACCACCACGACACACTATAGTGTCACTATAACCACCATGACACACTATAACCACCATGACACACTATAGCGTCACTATAACCACCACGACACACTATAACCACCATGACACACTATAGTGTCACTATAACCACCACGACACACTATAACCACCATGACACACTATAGTGTCACTATAACCACCACGACACACTATAACCACCATGACACACTATAGTGTCTATAACCACCACGACACACTATAACCACCATGACACACTATAGTGTCACTATAACCACCACAACACACTATAACCACCACGACACACTATAACCACCATGACACACTATAGTGTCACTAATCTCCATGACACACTATAGTGTCACTATAACCACCACGACACTATAACCACCATGACACACTATAGTGTCTATAACCACCACGACACACTATAGTGTCACTATAACCACCACGACACACTATAGTGTCACTATAACCACCACGACACACCATAACCACCACGACACACTATAGTGTCACTATAACCACCACAACACACTATAACCACCACAACACACTATAACCACCACGACACACCATAACCGCCATGACACACTATAGTGTCACTATAACCACCACAACACACTATGACCACCACAACACACTATAACCACCACGACACACTATAACCACCACGACACACCATAACCACCATGACAAACTATAGTGTCACTATAACCACCACAACACACTATAACCACCACGACACACTATAACCACCACGACACACTATAACCACCACGACACACCATAACCACCACGACACACCATAACCACCATGACACACTATAGTGTCACTATAACCACCACGACACACTATAACCACCACGACACACTATAACCACCACGACACACTATAACCACCATGACACACTATAGTGTCACTATAACCACCACAACACACTATAACCACCATGACACACTATAGTGTCACTATAACCACCACAACACACTATAACCACCACGACACACTATAACCACCATGACACACTATAGTGTGACTATAACCACCACGACACACTATAACCACCACAACACACTATAACCACCACGACACACTATAACCACCACGACACACTATAACCACCACGACACACCATAACCACCATGACACACTATAGTGTCACTATAACCACCACGACACACTATAACCACCACGACACACTATAACCACCATGACACACTATAGTGTCACTATAACCACCACAACACACTATAACCACCACGACACACTATAACCACCACGACACACTATAGTGTCACTAATCACCATGATACACTATAACTGCCGTCACTTAAAACTCTTTTTAATACTTTTAAGGATATATTTTGCTACTGGTGTTTCACAACAGCTCGTAGTAACAAACAATTATTAGTCGTGTATAACATTTGTACAAACATTTATTAATAATGTAATAAAGTCAACAATTGTTTTATTTAACACCTGTACTGTACACCCATAACCACACCCATAACTAGCCCATAACTACCCCCATAACCACACCCATGACTACCCCCATGACTACACCCATAACTACCACCCATAACCACCCCCTTAACTACACCCATAACTACCACCCATAACTACACCCATGACTACACCCATAACCACACCCATGACTACACCCATAACTACCACCCATAACTACCACCCATAACCACCCCCTTAACTACACCCATAACTACCACCCATAACTACACCCATAACTACACCCATGACCACACCCATAACTAGCCCATAACTACCCCCATAACCACACCCATGACTACCCCCATGACTACACCCATAACTACACCCATATCTACACCCATAACTACACCCATGACTACACCTATAACCACACCCATGACTACACCCATATCTACACCCATAACTACACCCATAACCACACCCATGACTACCCCCATGACTACACCCATAACTACACCCATATCTACACCCATAACTACACCCATATCTACACCCATAACCACACCCATGACTACACCCATATCTACACCCATAACCACACCCATGACTACCCCCATGACTACACCCATAACTACACCCATTACTACACCCATAACTACACCCATAACCACACCCATAACTACACCCATAACCACACCCATGTCTACCCCCATGACTACACCCATATCTACACCCATAACTACACCCATATCTACACCCATGACTACACCCATATCTACGCCCATAACCACACCCATGACTACCCCCATGACTACACCCATAACTACACCCATATCTACACCCATGACTACACCCATAACTACACCCATTACTACACCCATAACTACACCCATAACCACACCCATAACTACACCCATAACCACACCCATGACTACCCCCATGACTACACCCATAACTACACCCATTACTACACCCATAACTACACCCATAACCACACCCATAACTACACCCATAACCACACCCATGACTACCCCCATGACTACACCCATAACTACACCCATATCTACACCCATAACTACACCCATATCTACACCCATAACTACACCCATATCTACACCCATAACTACACCCATATCTACACCCATAACCACACCCATGACTACCCCCATGACTACACCCATAACTACACCCATATCTACACCCATAACTACACCCATATCTACACCCATGACTACACCCATAACTACACCCATTACTACACCCATAACTACACCCATAACCACACCCATAACTACACCCATAACCACACCCATGACTACCCCCATGACTACACCCATATCTACACCCATAACTACACCCATATCTACACCCATAACTACACCCATGACTACACCCATATCTACACCCATGACTACCCCCATGACTACACCCATAACTATACCCATATCTACACCCATAACTACACCCATATCTACCCCCATGACTACCCCCATGACTACACCCATAACTACACCCATATCTACACCCATAACTACACCCATATCTACCCCCATGACTACACCCATATCTACACCCATAACTACACCCATAACTACACCCATATCTACCCCCATGACTACCCCCATGACTACACCCATATCTACACCCATGACTACACCCATAACTACACCCATTACTACACCCATAACTACACCCATAACCACACCCATAACTACACCCATAACCACACCCATGACTACCCCCATGACTACACCCATGACTACACCCATAACTACACCCATAACTACACCCATAACCACACCCATGACTACACCCATATCTACACCCATAACCACACCCATGACTACCCCCATAACTACACCCATAACCACACCCATGACTACACCCATAACTACACCCATAACTACACCCATAACTACACCTATAACTACCCCCATGACTACACCCATAACTACACCCATAACTACCCCCATAACTACACCTATAACTACCCCCATGACTACACCCATAACTACCCCCATGACTACACCCATAACTACCCCCATAACTACCCCCATAACTACCCCCATAACTACCCCCATAACTACACCCATAACTACCCCCATAACTACACCCATAACTACCCCCATGACTACACCTATAACTACCCCCATGACTACACCTATAACTACCCCCATGACTACACCCATAACTACACCCATAACTACACCCATAACTACCCCCATAACTACCCCCATAACTACCCCCATAACTACACCCATAACTACCCCCATAACTACACCTATAACTACCCCCATGACTACACCCATAACTGCCCCCATAACTATACCCATAACTACCCCCATGACTACACCCATAACTACACCCATTACTACCCCCATAACCACACCCATACCTACACCCATAACTACACCCATATCTACCCGCATGACTACACCCATAACTACACCCATTACTACACCCATAACTACACCCATATCTACCCCCATGACTACACCCATAACTACACCCATTACTACACCCATAACTACACCCATAACTACCCCCATAACTACACCTATAACTACCCCCATGACTACACCTATAACTACCCCCATGACTACACCCATAACTACACCCATAACTACACCCATAACTACCCCCATAACTACCCCCATAACTACACCCATAACTACCCCCATAACTACACCTATAACTACCCCCATGACTACACCCATAACTACCCCCATATCTACACCCATAACCACACCCATGACTACCCCCATATCTACACCCATAACCACACCCATGACTACCCCCATAACTACACCCATAACTACACCCATAACTACACCTATAACTACCCCCATGACTACACCTATAACTACCCCCATGACTACACCCATAACTACACCCATAACTACACCCATAACTACCCCCATAACTACCCCCATTACTACCCCCATAACTACCCCCATAACTACACCCATAACTACCCCCATAACTACACCTATAACTACCCCCATGACTACACCCATGACTACCCCCATATCTACACCCATAACCACACCCATGACTACACCCATAACTACCCCCATAACTACCCCCATAACTACACCCATAACTACCCCCATGACTACACCCATAACTACACCCATAACTACCCCCATAACTACACCTATAACTACCCCCATGACTACACCCATAACTACCCCCATGACTACACCCATAACTACACCCATAACTACCCCCATAACTACCCCCATAACTACACCCATAACTACCCCCATGACTACACCCATAACTACCCCCATGACTACCCCCATGACTACACCCATAACTACACCCATAACTACACCCATATCTACCCCCATGACTACACCCATATCTACACCCATAACTACACCCATATCTACACCCATAACTACACCCATGACTACCCCCATATCTACACCCATAACCACACCCATGACTACACCCATAATTACCCCCATAACTACCCCCATAACTACACCCATAACTACCCCCATGACTACACCCATAACTACACCCATAACTACCCCCATAACTACACCTATAACTACCCCCATGACTACACCCATAACTACCCCCATGACTACACCCATAACTACACCCATAACTACCCCCATAACTACCCCCATAACTACACCCATAACTACCCCCATGACTACACCCATAACTACCCCCATGACTACCCCCATGACTACACCCATAACTACACCCATAACTACACCCATATCTACCCCCATGACTACACCCATATCTACACCCATAACTACACCCATATCTACACCCATAACTACACCCATAACTACACCCATGACTACACCCATATCTACACCCATAACTACCCCCATGACTACACCCATAACTACACCCATATCTACACCCATAACTACACCCATATCTACCCCCATGACTACCCCCATGACTACACCCATATCTACACCCATGACTACACCCATAACTACACCCATTACTACACCCATAACTACACCCATAACCACACCCATAACTACACCCATAACCACACCCATGACTACCCCCATGACTACACCCATGACTACACCCATAACTACACCCATAACTACACCCATAACCACACCCATGACTACACCCATATCTACACCCATAACCACACCCATGACTACCCCCATAACTACACCCATAACCACACCCATGACTACACCCATAACTACACCCATAACTACACCCATAACCACACCCATGACTACACCCATATCTACACCCATAACCACACCCATGACTACCCCCATATCTACACCCATAACCACACCCATGACTACACCCATAACTACCCCCATAACTACACCCATAACTACCCCCATGATTACACCCATAACTACACCCATAACTACCCCCATAACTACACCTATAACTACCCCCATGACTACACCCATAACTACCCCCATGACTACACCCATAACTACACCCATAACTACCCCCATAACTACCCCCATAACTACCCCCATAACTACACCCATAACTACCCCCATAACTACACCCATAACTACCCCCATGACTACACCCATAACTACACCCATTACTACACCCATAACTACACCCATATCTACCCCCATGACTACACCCATAACTACACCCATTACTACACCCATAACTACACCCATAACTACCCCCATAACTACACCTATAACTACCCCCATGACTACACCCATAACTACCCCCATGACTACACCCATAACTACACCCATAACTACCCCCATAACTACCCCCATAACTACCCCCATAACTACACCCATAACTACCCCCATAACTACCCCCATAACTACACCTATAACTACCCCCATGACTACACCCATAACTACCCCCATAACTACACCCATAACTACCCCCATGACTACACCCATAACTACACCCATTACTACCCCCATAACCACACCCATACCTACACCCATAACTACACCCATAACTACACCCATGACTACACCCATAACTACACCCATATCTACAAGTAGTTTTAATGTTAGTAATATAGGAGAAGAAACAGCTAGTAAAGATAGTGCTCCTTATAAGAAGGTTGTGTGGCTGGAGAGTCTCTGGAGCTGGTAGGGGCTCTCATCTTTATTGTTCTCTTTAAGTTTAAGATGGTAAGGGTGGTCCTCCTAGTATTTTCTTACTAGATTTGAACCATCGGTGTTCTGTTATTTGTTCGTTGACCTTGTCCTCATTTAACCAGTTTTGTTAGGTTTCTAAGTTTACGTCTGTTAATTTGTTCCAAATATTTTTGGCCTTGTTGTGGATTTCGACGTTTAGAGCTTGGAGGTTTGCTCTATCATATAATTGTTCGTTTGTAATGCGGTCGGTGTGTTTCGTGTTGTAAATAGTGTGAGGGCTTTGTTTTGGATTACTTGTAGGGACTTAATGTTTGTTTTGCTCAAGATGTGTAGTGGAATTGGTGGGTAGTCCATTGTTGATTTTACCAGTGTTGTGTATATTTTCTTTTTGTTATTTGTGCCAAGGTTCCTGAATCTTGTTATTTTCGCAAGTCTTGCCCTTGCGGCCCTGGTTTTATCTTTCAAAAAGTTTATATATCCTCTTTTCGTCACTTTTAGCCCCAGCATCTTGCCTTCTCTTTCCCTATAGATAAATTTCGCCATCGACTATTACTGGACTGGTTTTGAATTTTGCTATAGGGATGATCCCGAGTTTGGCTTTGTTTGTTTTTATTTTACAGTTCTTTTGAAAGTAATTATTATTTTTTTTATTGCGAGTGCTGTGTGGTGGGCCATCATGTTTGTGGATTTACCTGGATATGATACTATTTGGGTTTTGTCGTCTGAGAACGTGACATATTTGGTGTATGCTGCTGGTGGTAGAATGTGTGCTGTATATATTGTGTAAAGTGAGGGCGATAGGCACCCTCCTTGGGGGACTCCGCCTTCCAGTTGGAATGTCGGACCTGTGTGTTTTCCAATTTGGGTCTGGGCTGTTCTGCCATCGAGGTAGTCGCATAGTATTCTTTCTAATTTGGGAGGGAGACTTAGTTTTAATAGTTTGTGCTCTAGACCTAGGTGCCAGACTTTATCAAAGGCCTTAGCTATGTCTCTTAATATTATGTTTACCTCAATTCCCTTTCCCTTTTCTTGTGCAATGATTTCGGTAACGGTGGCAATGGCTGTGTGGGTGTGTCTGTCTGGCATGAATCCATGTTGTCGGCGGTTTCTTTTTTCGTTGTGCGTTAGAAATCTCATTCGTCTTGCATTTAATATTTTTTTCCAGGAGTTTCCCTGTTACTTCCAATAGTGATATGGGTCTGCAATTTGATATTTCTTTAATGTCCTTCCCGTCCTTTGAATAAAAATCATCTTGGCCTTTTTCAGTGAGTCCGGGAAGTATCCTACAGCTAGACAATTCTTCCGGTGCCTTCTCGGGTAGGTTTAATAGCATATTTCTTGTTATGCCCGTCATTCCTGGCGCTTTCTCTTTAAATTTTCTCGGGTTGTGCAGGAGTTCTCCGAGTGTTATTTGTCGGTGTTCTGGTAGGGTGTTTATGGCGAGGAATAATACGGTGTATTTTGTCTTCCATTTCTGTCTCGATCACGTTTTCGCGTTCTACATCGAAATATTCATTTTCTTCCTCGTAAATTCTGAATATTTTCTCCCATTCCCGCACGAATGCTCATTCCTGTTCCCTCTCATCGTGTAACTTGTGTCCGTTTTGATCTTTTATGTATGGAGCCTTTTGTTTGTTTGTGCCCATCATTTTACGAATGGATGTCCAAAACGATTTAGGGTCTTTGGTGTGGTGGCCGAGGCTACTAGGTCGTTCCATTTATTGATTTCCTTATATTCCTCTCTTAATTTTATTTGTAGTGACTTCTGTGCTGCGTAGAGCCATCTAGATGGGTCGAATCTGTCTGTATATTTAACTAATTCGTTGTATTGTGTTTGAAGTAGTTTAACCTCCTCAGTTGCCTTGTTACTGGGAAGTATCCTGTTACTTGTTTTGGGGTAATTGTTGTGTATGGATGTTTTTATTTCCAGGTGTAGTCTGTCCATTTCTGTATCAATGTTTTCTAAAGTTTCCCCTTGAAGGTTTGGTAGCTGGTAGTCTTTGAAATCTTATTTGAAGTTGGGACAGTTGGTTTCGCTCATTTGCAGTCGTTCTTTGTACGGAAATTTGTATGGGGCCTGTGAATATTGTGAAGATTATTGGTATGTGGTCACTGCCCGTGAGGGGACCCCGTTGGATGTGATAGTTGAAAAAGGCTTTGTTGTTTGAGACAATTTTGTCCGGGGTGGAGACTAAGTTGTGAGTTCTCCATGAGGGAAAGAAGGGGCCGAGATGTACGGTATAAGTTTTCTTGTATATATGATTTGTTCTAACGTTTTTCCTACGGTATTGTTATTAGGGTTATCGAAAATTCTGTGCCTGGCATTAAAGTCTCCGATAATGTACATTGGTTGGCTGTGATTTACGAGTTTTAGAAAGTCTTCTGCTGGCAGGTATGGTCGTCTTGGTGGTAGGGAAGTGGTAGCAACTATTATGTCCCCTTGTGTTGTATTGACTTTTATTGCTAAGAATTCCTCCTGGAATTCGTCTATTAGTTTATAACTAATGTTCTTCTTTATAGCCACTCCATCATGTTTTTGGTTTGACGAGTTTCGTTTGTGAACGTAGCAATTGAATATTTTTATACTATTGTAATACATTTCGCCATGACTGTTATTAAAATGATGTCTAGTTCTTGATAGGTGTTTCCTAGGTATATTTTTCCCCCCTCCAGTCTCTCACGTTGTGTTGTATTATTTTTAAAGTCTTTATTTGTTGAGTTTGATCCATTATTTCTTAATTTTGCTTGTGGTTGTTGTGAGGGAGATCTGTCGTCTTGGCGACCGTTTCCTACCCTTCTAAATTCAGAGTGTTCTATTATTTTGAAGTCGTTAGTTGTTATTTGTATTTCGTTCGCAACTATTAGGGTCCATACGTAGTCTTCATTTAAGTTTTTGTCTTGGCAAGTCCATTTATATTGACCTTCTTCATAATTCTTTAATCTGGCTTTTCCCGTTGGTCTGGATGTTGGGACTCCATATCTAGGAGTGATGATTTTCAGTCCGATTTCTTGTGCTGTCTCGGTTTGTTCCACTGTCTGCATCTCTTCCTCTCTTAGCGGTAGCTCCCTTGGCTGCTGCTTCTCCTTTTTCTTGTCAGTTCTTGTTTGGGATTGCCTTGGGTCTCTTGGCTCCTGTAATTGTTGTCTTACTTTCTTGGGTTCTCCTTCTTGTATTTCCGATGTAGTCGTTCCTTCTACTCGCTTCTTTGCTTGCAGTCGATCCTTCAGTTCTGTGGTGTAGGTTAGCTGGAGCAATTTTTCTGAATGTGGGTCGTAGGGGAACCACATGTCGGGCAGGCTGTTCAGCTCGAACATTTTCCTCAGTTCAGCATTATATGAGCCAGGTGATATGATGTTGTGTGCGTGTATCATGCTTATCATCACTTTGTCATGTACTGCCTCGCTCAGTTTTAGTATGGTTGCTTCCGGATTGTTTTCTTGTTGCACTGCCCATTTCCACATATGTCGTGTCCTACTTCTCTTGTTCCCTTCTTCTCATCTCCTGTTCTTTGTTTTTGAACATATGTTTCTTTATTGGGCACGCCATTGCTAGTATGGTATGTATCGCCATTCCTCTTGCAATTAAGGCATCCTGTTGTAGTTGTGTTCGTTAAAGTGTGATCTTCCCCAGCACAGTTGGAACATAATTTTTTGTCTTTTTCCAGGCATTCCCTCGTTGTATGTTCATATTTGTAGCAGCAGAAACAGGTCTGCAGGCTTACAAATGTTTCTCTTTTTATTTGGTTTGGTGTTACGGACATGTTGAAAATCAGAAATCTTTGTTGAATTGTTTTTTTCTGCCATGGCTGTTTCCTCAAATGAGATCTTAAACACATGGATGTAGTCCTTGATTTTTACTACTTCATCCACTTTCATCCACGTGTTTTGTTTTTCAAGTTCTTCCTTCAGATCTTATGCCGTGTGTTTGCCTACTTCTGGGTCAACTTATTATACAAACACAGACCTCTTTGCTTTTTGTTCTGGAGGCATTATTACTAAGAGTCCTTCTCTGTAGAACCTGTCTCTTGCGTCTTTGGAGAGGATTTGATCTGTGCCGAGATCATCTTTGCATACGACTTTGTATCCTTCTTTGGTCGTGAATATTCTTGTGAGTGGTACTTGAAAAGTTCCATGGGTCGGCTCCGCAACTCTTTCCCTCCTCGTGGGGTTCCGTTTGTCTTTATGCTTGAGCCGGATATTTGTCGGCATCTTGCCTGGTCATTGGCAGTTGTTAGGTTAGATTCTGTTCTATTCTACCTATACCACAGGGGTGCCTGCCAGAGAAGCTGACCCCCCCCCCCCCTCGTGAATGGGCGTCAGGCTCGTAGGGCACAGCTCACTGGTACCTGTGGATTGCTTTGTCTATAACAGATTCCACCTAACAACAGTGACCCCCAAACAGGGGATGCCCTGCACGATCACAGGTTCCCTGCTGGCTCGACTGCGAGCTAAAGGTCTCCCAACCACAACACACTCGCACTCCTGAGTACGGTGTGCGTGTCTAAGGGGTTGGGGGACGAATATAACAAGAAATAAAGAAAAGTGATGGTCCCGCCTCCAGGAGGAAAGGGGGAAAAAATGGAGAGAAAAGAGAAAGCGTCCCAGCCACGGCAAGTCAAGTCCTCCAAACGGCACCACAGTAGGTGTGCATGTATCACACCCCCGTAGGGCACCACTGATTGGGCTCCAGTAACGTACTCGTTCGAGGAGAAGTCAAGCTCAGTCCAAGAAGAACTGATATTTTGTTGGTTGCCAGGGTCAGGCGAAACTGCCGAGTGTTGTTTCCAGAGGTGGTCAGGTGAAGTGCACAGCTCATTGTTGGTGAGATTGTAGGACCGTAGTCCAACACGGGCCTTTGCCTGTAGGCGGCCCGTTTGGTGGTTCCGGCTGGAGCTCTTGGAGCAGCCAGACAGGATTGGGGATGGAAGGTGTCCTACCTGGGGATACGACAGGATACTGCAGGTTTACAAGTGTGAGCGTACCACTGAGCGCTTGCCACTCTTGGATGTGGGGGAGGACGCTTCCTAAGCTACCTGGGTGGTGGGTATCGTGTGATGACCTGGAGAAGGAGGTGAATGTGGTTTGTTTGGGCCTTTCGGGGTAGAGTGGCTGCTGGTGTTATGTGTTCTTCTTGGAAGTTTCGAATTCTGTTTCAGAGACTTTGCGTGACTTCGCAGTCGAGGAGACAGTGTTCCAGTGGGTTGGCTGACAGTTGGTACATTTCCGATCGTCTGCCAGGTGCACTTGCACCCTAGTCATAGTCGATGAAGGCTAACTTGGGTTTGTCTTGGTGTTTTCTTGTCTGCGAATTGTGGTTCCTCTTTTGTAGCCACGAGGTACCATTTGGCTCTTTGGGAACCAGTGTTGAATGCGTCAAGGAAGCTCTTTGGGAACCAGTGTTGAATGCGCCAAGGAAGCTCTTTTGGATGTGGAGCTTGGTAGTCTTTCTGAGGTAGTTCTTGATCTGTTGCACACTTGATGGAACTTGAATGTGTTCGCTTCTAAAACGTGTGGCTGCCTTGGCTGCTTCGTCTGCCATGACATTTTCCCCCGATCCCTACATGACTGGGAATCCAGTGTAAGACGATTGGGCGATTTTGTCTTTGGAAGTCCTGTAGCTGTGCGAGGATCGAGGTTATGATGTGGACGTTGTCTCTTGTTGCAGCGCCTGCATGGCCGTTTACCAGTCCGTGCGAATTATGATGGACTTGTTGTGTTCTGTCGCAGCGTGTTGTAGGGCCTTTGAGATTGAGACCAACTCTGTTTGTAGGGTGGAGCAGTCATTGGAAAGTCTCCATAGGTGGGTCTGACCTTGGGTGGAAGGCCACTCCGAATCTTTCATGTTTTGGGTCCACCGAGCCGTCTGTGAAGAATGATGCTGCATCAGCCGGTGTCTCGGTGACTATGGCTTCCGGAGTTATTCTTTTGAGGTCCTCCTTCTGGAGGTTGGCTTTGCTATCACCTAGTTCGGTGATTTTGAATGTGGCTGGTGGAGGGCTCCATGGTGGTGGAACTACATAACCCCTGTCTCGTATGTCTTGGATGTTCTTGACGAGTGTTTCTGCTTGCAGGTGCCTGATGACCTCGCTTGCCTCATGCGACCAGGTGGCCCCTCGCGCTCCGTGGTCCAGGTGGAGGGAGGCACTGATTCGCGTTTTGGCACCTGTGGGATTTTCTGATCTACAGATTTTGGCAAGGAGTCCGGCTGTTGCCTGTTTGACTCGTACTGCCAAGGGTGGTAGTTCAGTTTCCATTTGCAAATTGCAAATTCTGGTCCACATGGGTGCTCCGAGTATGGTCCCGAGAGCATTATTTTGGATTACTTCTAGCTTAGCTATCTGGTCTTCTCTAAGTCCAATGAGCGCTGGAACACTGCACTCTACCAGCGATCTGATGGCGGCCGTGTAGTAGGCTTTGAGCACGTGTATCTTCGCTCCTGCGGTTGTGCTGGTGAGCGACCTCATTTTGTTGTGTCTGCTCTTCGTCCTGTGCCTGAGATACTCGAGTTGCTGCTTGAAAGTGAGTTTCTGGTCGAACCAGATTCCAAGACACTGGTGGGTGTTGGTCCAGACTACCGGCGTCACTATATTACTGTTAAGGCGCAAGCACTGTTTGCTCCCTCTCGCTATCAGCTATCGCCGCAGCCTAGCCCTCGTGTCAAACAGGGATGCAACTTGCATAAGTCTTCCCCCCACAAGTACACAGCCTCTTCACCATCAAGACTCCTGCTGTGCCTCCTCGTGGCAACACACGGTAACTGGGTGCCTCGTGAGCCCAGGCTAGACCAGCAGGGGATCTCGGAGCAGCAGTTGGCGCCAGAAGGATGGCGCATAGGCCCACTGCCATGTGGACACGTCCAAGTGCCTACCAACCACTGCCTCACTGGCTTGTGGATTATCCTTGGTAGGTATAAGGCTACAGGAGTATACCCTGAATGAAGAATCTGTGATGGAGCTCCTGCATCAGACAGACATGCTTACAGAGCTCCAGTAAGACCCCAATGGAGGCATAGGTGGAAGAGGTGACCAACATGGGAACCCAACGACTACACCCGCGGACGAAGACAATGCATGATGGACAGGCTACTAAGGCGAAACCCAACAAACTGGGCTGTCGGCAGTCCATTGCAACTCTCCCTCCCCCAAGTAGTTTCAATGCTTGCACCACTGGATCAGGAAAAGGGAGAGTCATGATGTGTGGTTCTAGCCTGCGCTCCTGCCTCACCACATAAATCAACTCACTCGCAGCCATCATCCAGTTCATCATACTTCCCATCATCATCAAAACTCCTTTCCCTCCAAAAGTCCTATGGCGACAGGGACAGGCAGAGATGACTGCCGGGAGTCTCTAGTCACAACTATGCACATGGACGGCACAGGATCTAGGCAGCAGTGCAATCCGATCCTGTCTGTGCTATTGAGCAGCCCTTTCGAGAAGCCACTCTGCTCACCCCACACGGGGAGGTGGCTAGAAAAGGCGCCCTAAATATAGCCTGCCTAAAGAACCAACCTGACTGGGCAGCCGCACACAGTAAGGTTATCCTTATGCCGTCGAAAACACAAAAATAATCACAGATCAAAACAAAAACAGGCTATACAACCTCTTCTGGTCGCCGCATGGAATTTCAGGACCCTTCTGGATACTGGCACAAATGAGCATCCTGAAAGAAGAACCGCTCTTGCGGCAAAGGAGCTGGCTCGGTATAACATTGATATAGCAGCCATTAATGATTCCCGGCTCCCAGACGAGGCCGACTCACAGAACAGGGGTCTGGCTATACTTTCTTCTGGAAGGGTAAGCCTGCTGTGGAGAGAAACCGCATATATGGAGTTGGCTTTAACGTCCGACAGTGAATCCTACACAGGCTAACTGAAATGCCTGTTGGGATCAACGGGCGCCTCATGATGCTCGGAGTCCCAATGAATCACTCCTTCGTCAAGGAGTGAGCGGTCAGTCGACAAGCTGAGGCCTATACAAGTATAGATATTACTATAACCCTGGGAATATTATGGTTTCACACATATTAGGAATTCATATAGTCATCTTTACAATATTTAATGGTGTGTCAGTAACTACACTGGAATAATTTGGCTTGGAATGTTGCAATTCACATTAATCATGGTATCACCTAAACAATTTTTGTCTGGTCCGGAGCAGCGACATTGCCGAAGACCTCGACCCTCAGCGTAGATGCCTGGCCGTGTGTCATCACTAGTGACTACTTCTGGGTCACTTGCCTTGTTTCCTGTCTACTGCTGCTTTTAGTTTTTTGTTTAAATTTCACTTCATAATATCTCGGATTATGAGAGTTATGGCACAGAGGTCACCAATATTACAACTAGTTACTCATATTTCATAGCTGGGTCGATAAGAGCCCAAGTTTCTTATGCCTAACTTGCTATTGTTATGTGTGCCAACAATGTTATGAAGTAAATTTTGTTATGCAGGGGCATGTCATGTCAAAATAAAAAAAAAACCCTTCCATGCTCGTGTGCTGTGAGTCTCGGAGTGTTGTGGTGGTGGATTGTTGCGTCCGATCACCCAGCCTTACCTCAACCCTGGCCTCGGCGAACACCCAGCCGGGGGGGGGGGGGGGGGGGGTTGTCGAAACTTTGGATTATGACTGGACAGTACAAATAATTAATATCATAAGCCTCTAGGAAACAAAAATACGAAAAGATCTAAGCGTTGTCGTAAATATCCACATCTTTGCTGTACAAAATTTCAGGATATTGATGATGGCGAGAGTTCTTGAGTATTTTCGTGCTTTTGTTTCCTGGTGGTTTCCTGTATAAATTTGTTTAGTCGCCATTTAGGAGTGATCTATGTTGCTAGTTCTTGGTTGTGACCGTGTTCGAAATTGTTGACTTGAAAATGTTTTTTTAAAAAGGAAATTATAAATCATCGCTTTTTAGTAAATACAGTAGACCATAACGGATGAACCTCTGTGAGTGTATTATTACCATCATCCTAGACCATAACGGATGAACCTCTGTGAGTGTATTATTACCATCATCCTAGACCATAACGGATGAACCTCTGTGAGTGTATTATTACCATCATCCTAGACCATAACGGATGAACCTCTGTGAGCGTATTATTACCATCATCCTAGACCATAACGGATGAACCTCTGTGAGTGTATTATTACCATCATCCTAGACCATAACGGATGAACCTCTGTGAGTGTATTATTACCATCATCCTAGACCATAACGGATGAACCTCTGTGAGTGTATTATTACCATCATCCTAGACCATAACGGATGAACCTCTGTGAGTGTATTATTACGACAACGCTTAGATCTTTTCGTATTTTTGTTTCCTAGAGGCTTATGATATTAATTATTTGTACTGTCCAGTCATAATCCAAAGTTTCGACAACCCCCCCCCCCCCCCCCTGGCTGGGTGTTCGCCGAGGCCAGGGTTGAGGTAAGGCTGGGTGATCGGACGCAACAATCCACCACCACAACACTCCGAGACTCACAGCACACGAGCATGGAAGGGGTTTTTTTTTTATTTTGACATGACATGCCCCTGCATAACAAAATTTACTTCATAACATTGTTGGCACACATAACAATAGCAAGTTAGGCATAAGAAACTTGGGCTCTTATCGACCCAGCTATGAAATATGAGTAACTAGTTGTAATATTGGTGACCTCTGTGCCGTAACTCTCATAATCCGAGATATTATGAAGTGAAATTTAAACAAAAACTAAAAGCAGCAGTAGACAGGAAACAAGGCAAGTGACCCAGAAGTAGTCACTAGTGATGACACACGGCCAGGCATCTACGCTGAGGGTCGAGGTCTTCGGCAATGTCACTGCTCCGGACCAGACAAAAATTGTTTGGGTGATACCATGATTAATGTGAATTGCAACATTCCAAGCCAAATTATTCCAGTGTAGTTACTGACACACCATTAGATATTGTAAAGATGACTATATGAATTCCTAATATGTGTGAAACCATAATATTCCCAGGGTTATAGTAATATCTATACTTGTATAGGCCTCAGCTTGTCGACTGACCGCTCACTCCTTGACGAAGGAGTGATTCATTGGGACTCCGAGCATCATGAGGCGCCCGTTGATCCCAACAGGCATTTCAGTTAGCCTGTGTAGGATTCACTGTCGGACGTTAAAGCCAACTCCATATATGCGGTTTCTCTCCGCAGCAGGCTTACCCTTCCAGAAGAAAGTATAGCCAGACCCCTGTTCTGTGAGTCGGCCTCGTCTGGGAGCCGGGAATCACTAATGGCTGCTATATCAATGTTATACCGAGCCAGCTCCTTTGCCGCAAGAGCGGTTCTTCTTTCAGGATGCTCATTTGTGCCAGTATCCAGAAGGGTCCTGAAATTCCATGCGGCGACCAGAAGAGGTTGTATAGCTTGTTTTTGTTTTGATCTGTGATTATTTTTGTGTTTTCGACGGCATAAGGATAACCTTACTGTGTGCGGCTGCCCAGTCAGGTTGGTTCTTTAGGCAGGCTATATTTAGGGCACCTTTTCTAGCCACCTCCCCGTGTGGGGTGGGCAGAGTGGCTTCTCGAAAGGGCTGCTCAGTAGCACAGACAGGATCGGATTGCACTGCTGCCTAGATCCTGTGCCGTCCATGTGCATAGTTGTGACTAGAGACTCCCGGCAGTCATCTCTGCCTGTCCCTGTCGCCATAGGACTTTTGGAGGGAAAGGAGTTTTGATGATGATGGGAAGTATGATGAACTGGATGATGGCTGCGAGTGAGTTGATTTATGTGGTGAGGCAGGAGCGCAGGCTAGAACCACACATCATGACTCTCCCTTTTCCTGATCCAGTGGTGCAAGCATTGAAACTACTTGGGGGAGGGAGAGTTGCAATGGACTGCCGACAGCCCAGTTTGTTGGGTTTCGCCTTAGTAGCCTGTCCATCATGCATTGTCTTCGTCCGCGGGTGTAGTCGTTGGGTTCCCATGTTGGTCACCTCTTCCACCTATACCGCCATAGGGGTCTTACTGGAGCTCTGTAAGCATGTCTGTCTGATGCAGGAGCTCCATCACAGATTCTTCATTCGGGGTATACTCCTGTAGCCTTATACCTACCAAGGATAGTCCACAAGCCAGTGAGGCAGTGGTTGGTAGGCACTTGGACGTGTCCACATGGCAGTGGGCCTATGCGCCGTCCTTCTGGCGCCCACTGCTGCTCCGAGATCCCTGCTGGTCTAGCCTGGGCTCACGAGGCACCCAGTTACCGTGTGTTGCCACGAGGAGGCACAGCAGGAGTCTTGATGGTGAGGAGGCTGTGTACTTGTGGGGGAAGACTTATGCAAGTTGCATCCCTGTTTGACACGAGGGCTAGGCAGCGGCGATAGCTGATAGCGAGAGGGAGCAAACAGTGCTTGCGCCTTAACAGTAATATAGTGATGCCACACAAGACGCATTACACCACCCTGTGTGTGCACACACACACACACACACACACACACACACACACACACAGAAAGAGCGATAAAGAGAGACAGTGAGAGACACACACACACACTCACACACTCACAGAAAGAGTGATAAAGAGAGACAGAGAGAAACACACATACACACGCACAGAGAGAGAGAGAGAGAGAGAGAGAGAGAGAGAGAGAGAGAGAGAGAGAGAGAGAGAGAGAGAGAGAGAGAGCCTGCAGGAGTCGATAATACCTTCAAGATATAAGCTGGTTTAGTCCGGGTGGAATTGAGGTAGTCAGGCTGGGCACCTGTGACGACAGGGAGAAGAGAGGCGGGAGGATGGAGAGGAGAGAGACGAGAAGAGGGAAGAAGGAGAGGAGAAAAGCAGGAGGAAGGAGGAAGGAGAGGCGAGGAAAGAGGCGGGATGAGGGAGGAGGGAAAGGAGAGAGACGAGAAGAGGGAAGAGGGAGAAGAGAGAGGCAGGAGGAGGGAGAGGAGAGAGACAGGGTGAGGGAGGAGGGAGAGGTGAGAGACGAGAGGCAGGTTGAGGGAGGTGGGGTAGAGAGAAGAGAGAGGCGGGAGAGGGACGAGGGAGAGGAGAGGGGCAGGAGGAGGGCGGAAGGAGAGCAGAGGTTTTTATTAGTTTAACAAATTTATTGGCAAAGCTTGGGGTACAGTTTGCCGATTCTGAGTAATTCAGTCAGGTCTTGACACTGAGGGTGGTATCACTCATCACTGCCACGCAGGACAGAGGTTCATACACAAAGGAATAGATCATATTCATTAAAAGTATACTGTATATAGGTCAGAGTCATGTGGGTTGATGTCACTGTTCACTGCCATGCAGGACATTGGTTCATATACATTGGACGTCATATTCTAATTAAAGACTAATCAGTGTGGGCTAGCAAATTTTGGATAAACAGCAAGAATGTCCTCAAGCACCCCTGAATCAATGTAGTAATTACAAAGTTCATGATAAAATAAGCCAGGTGGCCTGAAGTCTTTGACAGTGTCACATTCAATAATATAGTGTTCAAGTGTGTGCTTTAAAGATTTATCACAAAGTTTACATGCTGAGTGTTCCGGTATGAGTACAGCGTTACTAAATTGCCAGATGTGTCTGTATCCTAGCCTAATTCTGGCCACAACTATATCACATTGTCTAGTTCTGTCCTTATGCTGGCTATACCGGTGCCTCTTGTCACAAAATTTGTCATATTTACTAATGCTACAACTGCCAGGTCTCTTTCCATTTCTCAGTTCTTCTAGATCAGAGTTCATGATCCTGACTTGAATGTTTTTAAGTACAGCATTGGACAGGCCAAGGGCAGATAGGGAGGGCAGTCCGAGCTCTTTCCTCATGTTTACAATTCTGGTTGATTTTGGGCATCCTAGAATGATACCCTTAGATAGGACTTTTTGTGCAAGAGATAGGAAACGTAGGACTAGGGTGTGTTTTCCTGGGGCTAGGATAGGACATGTAGCTGAGAGGATAGATAGGGTTTTGTCAGGGAAGGGTGCCAAGCCAGTAGTGTGTCTTAGTGTAAGAGATAACGACATAGGAAAGGTTAGGTAAGGACAAGGGGTAAAACAGGACCAGGGAAGGGTAGGTTTAAATGTATACTATACAAACAGTTAGACAAAGTTTGCATCATTCACACAAATTTCAAGATATTTATAAGAGCTACATAGTTCCAAGGACATGCTGTTAATGTTAAAGTCAAGAGGCAGAGGGTGAGCAGGACGGGGATTGAGGACCCTCGTCTTGTCAACAGATATTATGAGACCACATTCCACAGTCCTCTGAGCAAATACATGCAGCAAGGATTGGAGCCTGAGCTTGGTCTGTGTCATAATGCAGATATCATCAGCATAGCATATTACAGCCTCGTTTAGCTGAACTGGAATGTCAGCAATAAGCTTGTGCATCAGTATCTTAAAGAGCATAGGACTTAACACTCCTCCCTGAGGCGTGCCAAGCTCAAATGCTCTCATTCTGGTACTTTTGACTCCCCTAAGCAGAACACTGGTATACCTGTTGGACAGATAACCCTTTATCCATGTCAGTATGTTACCTTGCATGCCAAAATTAGCTAGTTGCTCAAGTATAATGTATCTATTAGCTACATAAAAGGCCGATTTATGGCCTATGAAGGCTGTTTGTGTCATATCTGTTGAGTGAACAAGATATTCTGCAAAGCATGTCTATGTGCTGTGCCCGGGCATGAACCCATACAGATTAAGGGCCAGTGAGCAGAGGAGTGGGATAAGGAAGCAGGGAAAGGAGAGAGAGGAGAAGAGGGAAGAGGGAGAGGGGAGAGACAGGGTGAGGGAGGAGGGAGACGAAAGAGACGAGAAGAGGCAGGGTGAAGGAGGAGAGTAAAGAGAGGAGAGAGGCAAGAAGCGAGAAGAAGGAAGAGGGAGAATAGAGAGACAGGGTGAGGGAGAGGGGGGGATGAAGAGTGGCGATCATAACTGAACACCTCCCACCTCCTTCATAGATTAATAGAATCTCCGATGACAAACTCGAGACAAAATTTCTTTTTTAAACCTCCCAAAATTTTACTTGTGAATTAACTATCAAGAGAATACATAAAGTCATACATTAAGGTATTCATTAAGCAATACATTAAGATAAATACTAATATATACATGTGCGTAGACTTAAATTTTCGATTTTTTATTCTTTGTGCTGTTGCTTCTGGCTTATTTCTTATTTCTACAATAATTACTTTTCATGAAAAATTTATATTGTGATTAAATTTAACTTGGTCTCTAATTGTCTGTCTTGATCTCAATTCAATACTAGAAGATTTTCAGTGATTCATCAGGTGTTGTGTGCATTTCGAAAATAGTCTGACCACCAACAAGTGTGTGTGTGTGTGTGTGTGTGTGTGTGTGTGTGTGTGTCTGTCTGTTTGTCTGTGTCTGTCTGTCTGTCTGTCTGTCTGTCTGTTTGTCTGTCTGTCTGTCTGTCTGTCTGTCTGTCTGTGTCTGTCTGTTTCTCTGTGTCTGTCTGTCTGTGTCCAGTCGTTCAATCAAAAAAACAACTACAGTATTACCATATAAACCTCATTCTGTGTTTACCTCACAGACAATTTTTTTTAGTCCCAATAAACCACCACCAGCCGCTCATATTTCAAAGAAAATTGAATGTCAATGAACAATATCCTGTCTGGTATCGTCAGCAAGTCGCTAAAATTGACAACATGACCGCTGAATTGGACACAGTCTATGTACCTGATACACGATAACACATAGTCTATATTGCGAACATAAAATACATTACTTGTGACACATAAACGTCGATCTATATATTGGGTGGAAATATACAACTACAAAAATCCAAGAATTACTAGACATGTATTATTTACATCGTGTACCAATAAAAGAGAATTTATATTTAGGAAAGTTTTGTAATATTTGGTTAGGTGTCACAGTGTAAAAAAAAAAAAAAATACTAGTAAGCCCCCACCCCCCCCCCCCCCCCCCCAAAAAAAAATTGTCAATGTACAAATAAAAAGACCACTTTCAGAACCTTTTATGAAGCTGAGAATGGGTTTGCTATTTTGTTTGTCCTTCATACTCTCCAGAATTTGTGTTAATAATTCTAAAACCACTACGGCCTCTTGTTATAACCCTGCGGAAATTAGTAAAGATCAAAATGTTCTTCGCAATTTTAAAATAACTAAATATCTTTTAAGTCAGGTTAGGTTAGGTTAGGCTAGGTTACGCTAGGCTAGGTTAGGCTAGGCTAGGTTAGGCTAGGTTAGGCTAGGTTTTCGCAAGGTAGTATGTTGTTTAAATCTCTCCTCTATCCCCGGTGTCATATATAGTCATCAGTTTAAGTCAGGAATCATTGTTGCTATTGCGTTATAAGCTGTTAAAAGACTAGTGGCAGTATAGCGCTATGTGACTGGAGGCGAGTTAACGAGACACTGGTGAGACTATTACTACTGACCAGGTTGTAGTTAAAGGCAGGCAGGTGGAGGCTGATGGGCCGCCACCACACACACAGGCGGGTGGAGGCTGATGGGCCGCCACCACACACACAGGCAAGTGGAGGCTGATGGGCCGCCATCACACACACAGGCGGGTGGAGGCTGATGGGCCGCCACCACACACACAGGCAGGTGGAGGCTGATGGGCCGCCACCACACACACAGGCAGGTGGAGGCTGATGGGCCGCCACCACACACACAGGCGGGTGGAGGCTGATGGGCCGCCACCACACACACAGGCGGGTGGAGGCTGATGGGCCGCCACCACACACACAGGCGGGTGGAGGCTGATGGGCCGCCACCACACACACAGGCAAGTGGAGGCTGATGGGCCGCCATCACACAAACAGGCGGGTGGAGGCTGATGGGCCGCCACCACACACACAGGCAGGTGGAGGCTGATGGGCCGCCACCACACACACAGGCAGGTGGAGGCTGATGGGCCGCCACCACACACACAGGCGGGTGGAGGCTGATGGGCCGCCACCACACACACAGGCGGGTGGAGGCTGATGGGCCGCCACCACACACACAGGCGGGTGGAGGCTGATGGGCCGCCACCACACACACAGGCGGGTGGAGGCTGATGGGCCGCCACCACACACACAGGCGGGTGGAGGCTGATGGGCCGCCACCACACACACAGGCGGGTGGAGGCTGATGGGCCGCCACCACACACACAGGCGGGTGGAGGCTGATGGGCCGCCACCACACACACAGGCGGGTGGAGGCTGATGGGCCGCCACCACACACACAGGCAAGTGGAGGCTGATGGGCCGCCATCACACAAACAGGCGGGTGGAGGCTGATGGGCCGCCACCACACACACAGGCAGGTGGAGGCTGATGGGCCGCCACCACACACACAGGCAGGTGGAGGCTGATGGGCCGCCACCACACACACAGGCGGGTGGAGGCTGATGGGCCGCCACCACACACACAGGCGGGTGGAGGCTGATGGGCCGCCACCACACACACAGGCAAGTGGAGGCTGATGGGCCGCCATCACACAAACAGGCGGGTGGAGGCTGATGGGCCGCCACCACACACACAGGCAGGTGGAGGCTGATGGGCCGCCACCACACACACAGGCAGGTGGAGGCTGATGGGCCGCCACCACACACACAGGCGGGTGGAGGCTGATGGGCCGCCACCACACACACAGGCGGGTGGAGGCTGATGGGCCGCCACCACACACACAGGCGGGTGGAGGCTGATGGGCCGCCACCACACACACAGGCGGGTGGAGGCTGATGGGCCGCCACCACACACACAGAGGCGGGTGGAGGCTGATGGGCCGCCACCACACACACAGGCGGGTGGAGGCTGATGGGCCGCCACCACACACACAGGCGGGTGGAGGCTGATGGGCCGCCACCACACACACAGGCGGGTGGAGGCTGATGGGCCGCCACCACACACACAGGCGGGTGGAGGCTGATGGGCCGCCACCACACACACAGGCGGGTGGAGGCTGATGGGCCGCCACCACACACACGCTCACACTTAACGACCAACAGCTCTCACTCTCCCTCAAAGTTTTTTTTTTTTTGGACCGAGTAAGTGTGGCAGCCTCGTCCTGCCTGAGAAACACCACTGCCAACCATAATTGCTGGGTAATTAGCATAACAAATAACTGTCCGTTTAACACAGTTAATGACTGGTTAATTACCCAAATAAATTACAGGGAGATTAACTTAATTACAGGCTCCATGGTTTTTCGGTCGATACAGCACGGGGAAGATCTCTGGAATGTGGCCTACAGTTGAGGATCGGAAGGTGGCTGTTGACAGAAGCTAGTGCTGATAACATATTGCCTAGTGATCACCGCGCATTCATGTTTTCGGCCGTAAAATTATGCGAATTGTATGTACAAAAATTATGTAATTCTCGTAATTTTCAAAACTATGTACACACACACACACACACACACACACACACACACACGAATCTAAAATCAATCAATTTCTGCAACCTTTATCAAGTCATATCCTGTACTCTCCTTAAATAAAATAAATCAAGTTATCGCTGTAACATCCAGAACTCATCACCACAGTCTGTATAACATCATGTCTCAGGCGTCTTAAATAACTCCATCCGTATTCGTATCCAAGTCTTTATATTTACAATTTCCTGACGCCCTGAGACTTATCGCGACTAAAGCAAAGAAAGACGAGTATATTTCACGTGATGATTGTGGAATTTAGACTTTGACTGCCACTCGACCCTTTCCCTTTTCCCTCCTCCCTTCCCTTCCCTCCTCCTGCCTCCCCCCCTCCCTTCCCTCCTCCTGCCCCCCCCCTCCCTTCCCCGTATTTGACCACAACATAAATTCAAGATCCGTTCGCGTCACCATCATCAATCAAATATCGGTTGAACATTTTACTATTATATTCAATTTTCAATCATCCATATAATTTAACTCAAATTGGTTGTCATGAAAGTCTGGCTTAACCCTTTGAAGACGATGGTTTCACCTTTAAGGACATTTATTTAACCCTTTGAGGACGATGGCTCAACCCTTTGAACATGATGGTTTAACTCTTTAAGGGCAATGGTTTAACCCCTTGAGGACGATGGTTTAACCCTTTGAAAAGGATGGTTTTACCCTCTGAGGACAATGTCTTAACCCATAAGAAGGATGATTTAGCCCTGTGAGGACAATGGTTTAACCCTTTGAGAAGGAAGATTTAGCCCTGTGAGGACAATGGTTTAACCCTTTGAGAAGGAAGATTTAGCCCTTTGAGGACAATGGTTTAACCCTTTGAGAAGGAAGATTTAGCCCTTTGAGGACAATGGTTTAACCCTTTGAGAAGGAAGATTTAGCCCTTTGAGGACAATGGTTTAACCCTTTGAGAAGGAAGATTTAGCCCTTTGAGGACAATGGTTTAACCCTTTGAGAAGGAAGATTTAGCCCTTTGAGGACAATGGTTTAACCCTTTGAGAAGGAAGATTTAGCCCTTTGAGGACAATGGTTTAACCCTTTGAGAAGGAAGATTTAGCCCTTTGAGGACAATGGTTTAACCCTTTGAGGAGGAAGATTTAGCCCTTTGAGGACAATGGTTTAACCCTTTGAGAAGGAAGATTTAGCCCTTTGAGGACAATGGTTTAACCCTTTGAGAAGGAAGATTTAGCCCTTTGAGGACAATGGTTTAACCCTTTGAGAAGGAAGATTTAGCCCTTTGAGGACAATGGTTTAACCCTTTGAGAAGGAAGATTTAGCCCTTTGAGGACAATGGTTTAACCCTTTGAGGAGGAAGATTTAGCCCTTTGAGGACAATGGTTTAACCCTTTGAGGAGGATGGTTTAAATAGTGTTGTGAAATATACTGCGTGATTGTTTGGATGTTTGATAGTTTAACTGTATAGGCCGTCACTCAAGATCAGTGAGAGAGTGTTGTCTGGTTGGTATACTGCACATGCTTACACGAGGCGACAGAAGAAGTAAGGAACAAGGTTTAGCAAATATATATAATGCAGTCAACTGTTGGTTCATGTTTCGATCTTATAACCGTGTTAATGACTAATTTTCTTGAGTAGTTTTTTCCCAATAATTTTATAACTTACATTTTTCTGAGGTGAAAATAATAATCACACCGGGGAATAGCATCCTCCAATATTTCTTCATCAATTCACAAGATATATATTACAGGTATTATCTGTGGTCTAAAATAACACATATACTGTACGTATATAAGTTATTCTTGAAATGAGACGAGAAGAAACCCACAATGGCAGACGAAATGTTTATGTCATTGTGGGTTTCTTATAAATGGATGACTCCAGCTGTCTTGAAATAGGAACTGGAGGAACTAGAAACACAGAGAAAACTGAATGTCTGTATGGAAAGAAAATGAGATATCAAACGGAGAGAACAACTCACTTGGGAGAGGACGTGTGTCGTGGGGGTTTTGTGGTCCACCCATTATAAAGATTAACAGGGAAGAGCGATTGGCTTGATATCTGAGCTGGGAAGAAAAAATAGGGTGTGGCGGAGAGGGGTTTGTTGTCACTGTGCTTCACTGATTAAAGAAGGGGAAGGGTAGTGATGCTGTGTGTGTGTGTGTGTGTGTGTGTGTGTGTGTGTGTGTGTGTGTGTGTACTCATTCTCACAATGGCCCAATAACTTCAGTTCGTTGTCAACATACACACCCAGGTCATTTCTCATTCGGCCTCTTTTAATGCATTTTCTTCACCCCGTTGGGACATGTGATACACTCCCTTACTCTTGGTACTACCTACTGCAGGTGTATCCTCTTACTTCGACCATTCTTAAAGATGACAAAGTTCTTCTGTAGCTCTCCATAGTCTATTGGTTCTTAATTTCCCTGACTAACTTGGCATCGTACACAAACATTTGATTTTATTTGCCATTTTTCTGACCACCCTGCAGTTTATTTAAATCCTCCTGTAGTGCATTTGCATCCTGCCCTGAATTAATCTACCGCCTCAATTCAACACAAGCAAGTGCAGCGTACTTAATATTGGAAGAACAAATACTGTCAATGTATACAGCCTTAACAACATCAACCGAGAGAAGTCGACTTGTGAAAGAGACTTAGGGGCACTTGTAAGCCCGGACCTACGGCCTAGAAAACAGTGCGTTAATGTTCGAAATAAAGCAAACAGAGTATTAGATTTTATATCTAGAAGTGTAAGTAATAAGAGTGCAGAGGTCTTATTGCAACTATATCTTGCGCTAGTCAGGCCGCACCTCGATTATGCGGTTCAGTTCTGGTGCCCTTATTATAGAATGGATATCAAGTCACTGGAGTCGGTGCAGCGAAGAATGACGAAAATGATTCCGGGACTTAGAAACCTACCATATCAGGATAGGTTAAAGAAACTAAAATTGCATTCCCTAGAAAGGCGAAGAGTGCGGGGAGTTATGATAGAAGTATTTAAGTGGGTGAAAGGAACCAATAAAGGGGATATAGATAAAGTTCTTATAATATCCGAGCAGGATAGGACTCGTAGCAACGGATTTAAGTTGGATAAGTTTAGGGTTAGGAGAGAGATAGGAAGGAACTGGTTTACAAATAGGGTGGTGGACGAGTGGAACAAGCTTAGCAACTTTGTAGTAAGTGCTGGAACGCTGGAAAGTTTTAAAAGGAGGCTAGATAGATCCATGGATGATAGAGAGTGGTAGTAACTCTCGACAGGAGCTGCCATGCACAGGCCAACCGGCCTATTGCAGACTCCTTATTTTCTTTTGTTCTTATGTAATGGAGGAGTGTTTAGCTTCTGGCATATGTAATTTGTATGTACCTTATAAATTTAACCTGGTCACTATGTTTCGAGACCTGAAGACTGTAAAATGTTTTATATATAAGTAAACTAGAATCAACAACATGTCTTTCAATACCGTACTACTTTGTTCCTTCAATTAACATTCAAACTAAGATTCACACATGGATCCCTATTGTCGAGGGACTGACCAGGTGCAAAAATTTCTTAAACATCGGTTGAAACTGTGAATTCCGTTGTAAACAGACAAACGGGCAAACTAACTCGAACAAGTCCTAGGTCTCAGCCAGGATTAGAGACTAAAATAAATACCAACTGAACTTCAAACAAAAACGATGCATAAATAAATGGAGTTAACAATATATTCGTGTGTTACACCAGAGTCCACAATATTTTGCTTTGAGTGTCTAAAATTTCACATCTGGATGATCTCAGCAAGGTACAGAGGTCATTGATGAAGGTCACCCCATGCTAGGAAACTTCTATCATCATCAAACACTTAGGATCATCACTTGAAGATTAGTACCCTTAATTCAATTCACTTGATGATTAAACACCATAACGCTGGCGGGGGATTTGGTTAGGTTAGGTTAAGAGGACTCCTACCAAGGACAACGTCTCAGGGTGCTACATTTAACAACTGTGAATTAATTAAAGGGGAATAAATGCTTAAGCACTGAGACCCTTGTAATGAGGGGAAACCATGGTGTTTCTTCTTCTTCCTCCTCCTTCCCCCCCTCCCACTATTACGTCACGCCTGGGTTATTGCTGCTACATTTAATGAAGGAAAGGATTGTGATGGTGAGGTGGGAGTGAAGAGGGAAAGACTCACTTGTCCCATCGCCGTAGTGGTGGTGCTGACCTGTGGTGACCTATGGTGATCTGAGGTGACTATCTTTCTGCTCTCTGCCAGCCTGGGTGAATCAATAAGGTGTGGTGATGTGTCTATAAGGTGTGGTGTTATGTCAATATGGTGTAGTGTTGTGTCAATAAGGTGTGGTGTTGCGTCACTAAGGTGTGGTGTTGTGACAATAAGGTGTGGTGTTGTGTCAATAAGGTGTAGTGTTGTGTCAATAAGGTGTGGTGTTGTGTCAATAAGGTGTGGTGTTGTGTCAATAAGGTGTGGTGTTGTGTCAATAAGGTGTGGTGTTGTGTCAATAAGGTGTAGTGTTGTGTCAATAAGGTGTGGTGTTGTGTCAATAAGGTGTGGTGTTGTGTCAATAAGGTGTGGTGCCGGTAATGGCTTTCTGAGTTACGTGACGATTGTGTCAACTCTCAATCATCAACTTTCTCTTGTAGTTCATGTTTCTTCTTACTCTCTCTCTCTAAGTATGCCTTTCTATCAACTTATCCCCCTCTTTATATTTATATTTCCTCTCTTCCCATCTCTTTATCTTTCCCCGTCCTTTCTTACAAGAGGTAGATTGAAGACCTCTGCCCAATAACACCAGCTCGCCCGAGGCACTGACAAAGCGGCCACGACCTTTCAAGACTAAGAAGGAATTCAACTCAAGTCGTCTGTGTGCGGGGGTGTGGGGTGTAGGGGTGGGGGTGCAGCCTAGGGGTAGAAATTCCTTTTCAATAAAATTCCTGACATTAATCTCACATCATCACAGCGACCCACGAAGCCAAGTCACCGCCACAAGAAGCTTTGACTTTCAACGTTTTGTTCCGTCGTACATCAATATATCGTGTTGTTATTGGAGTGAGAGATCAAAAGATAATGGTGTTAGAGAAGGCAGGAGATATTGGCGTAGAGGTCAAAAGATATTGGGATTCAGGAAGCGAGCAGGGGAGCAAGTTAGCGTGGCGTGGGAGGAGCGTTACTAGGACCTCCGCTAGCCTTTGCTTCACCTCAGGGGCTGCCTCTCTGTCACACGTAGCTATAGCGTATGAGCCCTTAAGGATAGGAACCCATTAGAATTAAGAAGGTTTATCAAGATTGGGAACCATTCAAATTGGTACCCATTAGGTCGGGATACTTTAGGTCTCAAACACCCAGGTAACAACCGTGGGCAGTGTGGGCCAGGTACAGGTATTACCCATCAACAGTATGGGCCCGGTACAGGTAATACCCATGAACAGTGTGGGCCCGGTACAGGTATTACCCATGAACAGTGTGAGCCAATTATCACCCATGATCAGTGTAGGCAGGTACATATATTACGTATGGACAGTGTGGAAGAAGTCTTAGCCATTGACAGTGTGTGTGTGTGTGTAGGTCAGGCACCAACAGCGGGTTGACCTCGGGGACCTGCTACATTACTCAGCCATAACTTGCAGGTCACCAATATTTACTGTGAGAAAACCCTCTAGTGGCAGCACCTGAACTGTTGTCCACAATGTTTACTGCCGCCTCCGCTGTAATATATTGCCAGGCGGGGAAACTAACAACCACGTTAATTACACTGTTATTGCGACATTTTTCTCTCTGATTTTAATTACCAAAAAGAACTCGTGTGCACTCCACTCTTTTGTGAGGACAACATATCTGGTCAATGTTTTTCACCTGCTTTGAATTTTTATGTGCTGCGTCTACCTACCTACACACACACACACACACACACATGGAAAGATCATCAAGGTCTTTGCTGTCACTATTTGCAACTATTCTGTTTCTGTGCGACTTTACTATCGCCTTGTGTTCTTCTTTCTCTTCGTGGTATTCACTGACTCCTACACCTCGACAAATATAACCACAAAATTTTCCTTGCATACTCACTCATGTCTTGGGCGGATAAAAGAAGACTCAATTTCCAAATTTTGCACAGTAGGAGGAAAAAATTGCATCGTTTACTTTTTATAGACAAAATTATACTTGTTAAAACAATGTAAGTGGGATATATTACCCAAGAATATTATGAGAAATCAATTAATGATCCTAGAAGAGAAGGGAGGGAGAAAGCTACGAGTGGGTAGAAAAGGAGGAAGGAAGGAAGGTAGGGAGGGATGGAGGGAGGGAGGAAGCTACGAGTAGGTAGAAAAGGAGGAAGGAAGGAAGGAAGGTAGGGAGGGAAGGAAGGATATAGGAATAGAGGATATAGAAAAGGGTGGTGGGTAATAAGAAGGAAGATCGAGGGAGATTAATTAAGGACGTAGAGGGAGGGTAAAGAAGGAGAGAGAGAGAGGTAGGGAAGGAGGGAAGGTATGGAGGGTAGGGAAGGAGAGGGTAGAGAGGGCAGTGAAGAAGAAAGGGGGAAGGAGAGGGTTGTCCCTCCCGTCCTCCACCTCTCCCTCCCTCCCTCTCTTCCTCCAACTCTCTCTCTCGCTCCCTTCCTCCCTCAATCATTCGTCATAATCAGCTTACTGTAGCTGGGACAGGTGCTGATCTTACGCTGCTGCATACGTCTCTCTCACCATAGCCGGTTTCCCACACAGGTTGTCGTCTCTGTGTTGACACGTGTACAGATGCCCCTCACATTGCGCACTGACAAAAACGTAAATTCTGTTGTTTGTTAATTTCGACCTTTTGATGCCCTCTGCTTACTCTCTTACCCAAATTAAAAACTTTTAACACATGTGGCCATTTTATTAAAAAACAGGGCAAGCTAAAAATATTGTCTTTAGCAAGGTTCCTCAATTTGCATAAATTTTATTTTACGTTTTTTGTCTGTCAAACGCCTTCTTTCCTCCTAATTGAATTTTTGCAACAATTTGCCGATTTTTGCAAAATCTGTAAAATGAAGTTCCGTAAACACCTACAACTTAGATCCAACAAATTGACACGAGTCTACAACCAATTAGACAATACCTGAGGTCGTGCACTACATGACATAATATTTCGCATCAGTCATAATAATAATAATAATAATAATAATAATAATAATAATAATAATAATAATAATAAAACAGTAATAAGCGTATGTGTTGGTGAGGGAGATGTAAGGGTGTGAGGAAGGTGTGTGTTGGTGAGGGAGATGTAAGGGTGTGAGGGAGGTGTGTGTTGGTGAGGGAGATGTAAGGGTGTGAGGGAGGTGTGTGTTGGTGAGGGAGATGTAAGGGTGTGAGGGAGGTGTGTGTTGGTGAGGGAGATGTAAGGGTGTGAGGGAGGTGTGTGTTGGTGAGGGAGATGTAAGGGTGTGAGGGAGGTGTGTGTTGGTGAGGGAGATGTAAGGGTGTGAGGGAGGTGTGTGTTGGTGAGGGAGATGTAAGGGTGTGAGGGAGGTGTGTGTTGGTGAAGGAGATGTAAGGGTGTGAGGGAGGTGTGTGTTGGTGAGGGAGATGTAAGGGTGTGAGGGAGGTGTGTGTTGGTGAGGGAGATGTAAGGGTGTGAGGGAGGTGTGTGTTGGTGAGGGAGATGTAAGGGTGTGAGGGAGGTGTGTGTTGGTGAGGGAGATGTAAGGGTGTGAGGGAGGTGTGTGTTGGTGAGGGAGATGTAAGGGTGTGAGGGAGGTGTGTGTTGGTGAGGGAGATGTAAGGGTGTGAGGGAGGTGTGTGTTGGTGAGGGAGATGTAAGGGTGTGAGGGAGGTGTGTGTTGGTGAGGGAGATGTAAGGGTGTGAGGGAGGTGTGTGTTGGTGAGGGAGATGTAAGGGTGTGAGGGAGGTGTGTGTTGGTGAGGGAGATGTAAGGGTGTGAGGGAGGTGTGTGTTGGTGAGGGAGATGTAAGGGTGTGAGGGAGGTGTGTGTTGGTGAGGGAGATGTAAGGGTGTGAGGGAGGTGTGTGTTGGTGAAGGAGATGTAAGGGTGTGAGGGAGGTGTGTGTTGGTGAGGGAGATGTAAGGGTGTGAGGGAGGTGTGTGTTGGTGAAGGAGATGTAAGGGTGTGAGGGAGGTGTGTGTTGGTGAGGGAGATGTCAGGGTGTGAGGGAGGTGTGTGTTGGTGAGGGAGATGTAAGGGTGTGAGGGAGGTGTGTGTTGGTGAAGGAGATGTAAGGGTGTGAGGGAGGTGTGTGTTGGTGAGGGAGATGTAAGGGTGTGAGGGAGGTGTGTGTTGGTGAGGGAGATGTAAGGGTGTGAGGGAGGTGTGTGTTGGTGAGGGAGATGTAAGGGTGTGAGGAAGGTGTGTGTTGGTGAGGGAGATGTCAGGGTGTGAGGAAGGTGTGTGTTGGTGAGGGAGATGTCAGGGTGTGAGGGAGGCTGTGTGAAGATAAGAAAGGTTTGTCATCGGGAGGAAGACGTATGGTCATGTACAGTAACTTGTGACACACGCGGTCAAGAAATCAAGTTAGTTCCTCTGTTGGTGAAAGGCAATAACATCTCTCATGATGGGAGTCTTTGAGTACGTGTTAAAGAACCAACTGAGTACATGTGTCAAGGAACGAACTAAGTACATGTGTTAAAGAACCAACTGAGTACATGTGTCAAGGAACGAACTGAGTACATGTGTTAAAGAACCAACTGAGTACATGTGTCAAGGAACGAACTAAGTACATGTGTTAAAGAACCAACTGAGTATATGTGTCAAGGAACGAACTGAGTACATGTGTTAAAGAACCAACTGAGTACATGTGTCAAGGAACGAACTGAGTACATGTGTCAAGGAACGAACTGAGTACATGTGTCAAGGAACGAACTGAGTACATGTGCTAAAGGATAAAGTGAGTACAAGTGTTTAAAAACCAACTGATTATATATGTTGAAGTATGAGCTGAGTACATGTGTTAAAGAACCAACTGAGTACATGTGTCAAGGGACAAGTTGAGTACATGAGCTAATGGACCAAGTGAGTACGTGTCAAAATATTCACTGATCGTATATGATAAAGTACAAACAGTGTACCTTTGATAAGGAAGCAAATGAGTACATGTGATAAAAAACCAACTGAGTACATGTGTGGAAGTTATAGATTAGTATATGTTTTAAAGAAATAGCTGTGTACATAAGTTAAAGAACCATCTGACTACATGTGCTGAAGAACCAACTGAGTACATACGTTGCAGTGCCAGCTGAGTACATGTGATAAAGAACCGAGTACATGTGTTCAAGTACCAACTGAGTACATGTGTTTAAGTACCAACTGAGTACATGTGTTAAAGAGGCAACTGAGTTCATCTGTTAAAGAACCAAATGATTATATGTGTTAAAGAACCAACTGAGTACGTGTGTTAAAGAACCAACTGAGTACATGTGGCAAAGAACCAAATGAGTACATGTGTCAGAGAACCAACTGAGTACATGCGTTAAAAACAACTGAGCGCATGTGCTAAAGAACCAAGTGAGCACGTGTTAAAAACCGAGTACATATGTTAAGGAACGAGCTGAGTACATGTGTTAAAGAACCAACTGAGTACATGTGCTAAAGAAACAGCTGAGAATGTGCGTTAAAGAACCGAGTACTTGTGTTAAAGAACCGAGTACTTGTGTTAAAGAACCGAGTACTTGTGTTAAAGAACCGAGTACATGTGTTAATGAACCGAGTACATATGATGAAGTAACAGCTAAGTACATGTGACAAAATGCCAACTGAGTACTTGCGTTAAAGTTCCAGCTGAGTACACATGTTACAGAACAATTGAATACATGTGCTGAAGTACCAGCTGAGTGCATGTGTTAAAGAAGCAACTGAGCTCATCTGCTAAAGATCCAACTGAGTACATGAGGTAAAAACCAACTGATTCCATATGTTGAAGTACCAGTTGAGTACATGTTTTAAAGAACGAACTGAGTACATGTGTTAATCAACTAAGTACATGCGTTGAAGAACCAACTGAGTACATATGTTAAAGAACCAAGTGAGTACATATGTTGAAGTACCAGCTAAGTACGTGTGTTAAAGAACCAATGAGTAAATGTGTTAAAGAATCAACTGAGTACATGTTTTACATTCTCAGAGTCTCTATATATTAACAAGTTCCCCTCTTCTTTCTTCCAACTTCCTTCCTTCTTTTTATTTATTTTCCTTTCTCCCTTTTCCTTCCCCCATTCTTCCTTTTCTCACCCATTCTTCCTTTCCTCTTTATTATTTCTTCTCCCCCCCCCCGCCCCCTTCTCTTCCTCCATACCTAAGAATACCCTCTGTATACTGTTGGTCTGTCAGATGAGTCAAGTTCTCACTCTATCCACAAGCTCTAAATTCCAACCACCCATATACCCCGGGACAGATGGCAGATTTTGCAGGGGTGGCACATTGACGTAATTTCCAGATTGACGATTCAGATGGCTATTAAATGGAGTGCTGGAAGTTTCTACCTCCCATCCAGATTGGCCGTTTGGAGGGTAAGGAGAGCCAAGCCACCCATCACTGCCTGTGTGGACTCCTCATTATCTGCAGCATCACTTGGGCTAATACGTTCGCTGGATTCTCGGGATCCTTGGAGCTGGTGTACTAAGTGGCTCTGTTTCCCTGGGTTAAAGTGCAACTAGTCAGACTATGTGATAATGAAATCCATCCAAATAGTACTCTAACTTAACCTAGTCTACCTTAAGCTAACCTAACAGAACCTTACCTACTTTAACCTAACCTACCATAACCTAACCTAATATAGCTTCACCTAACCTAGCCAACCTCAGCCTAACATAACCTAACCTAACCTAACCTAACCTAACCTAACCTAACCTAACCTAACCTAACCTTACCTTAACCATAACTCACCGTGACTAAACTATGAAATGTACGGAATTACTTATAATTTTCTAAGTCTCTTTAAGTTGTATTTTTATTCTGATGATGTTGTTGACTTTGGTATTTGTTAATATAAATAATTTGAATTCTAACCGAGAAAATTACTCTAGTTTTCATAGCGGCTTATCGAATATCTGGTTCAAATAATGACTCCTAATTTTAGATATTACAAGAGCAGTAATTCATCCTATCGTTTAAATGAAAATTTATTCTTGTGTGTGTGTGTGTGTGTGGACCATCTTCTCTTAAAACACTATACTGTACACCAGTAACTTTACGATACATATATAAATCCATGAAATATTAACAACATGAAGCTGCTGTAGCATTAATGACAGGAGCGCCCCCCCCCCTCCCCTCCACCCAGGACGCTACAGACAGTGGCCGTGTCCTCAGGTGGCAATGGACTGCCCCGAATATCCAAGTGGCTGTGGACCAAATCCTGTGAGGACCTGCCCTGCAAGCTGCCTGCACAATATACTGCACGTGAAAATCTCAACAATGAAAAGAAAAATCTAAATGAAATAACATTACTTTAGGATTTATCTTCACTCTAGTTCGATTTTTGTTAAAAGTTCGCATACACTCGCAGGCTCAACTGTACAGTAAAGTTCGCGTACACTCGCAGGCTCAACTGTACAGTAAAGTTCGCGTACACTCGCAGGCTCAACTGTACAGTAAGGAGTGACAGTTTTGCAAAAGTTTTCAAAATCTAATTGCTTGGGTTGGATTATTTGTCTATCGGCCACGCTAATTCCGAATATGTTTGAGTTTTTTACATCATTGCATTAGAAGGTTTGTGGATACTTTTGGGTTTGGCATGAAAAATGCGAAAAAAATGTAAATAATAAAGGGACTGGCAATGTGGCACAACCTGTTAAAATCAAGTTATTGAATTGGATTATTCGACTACTGTGTACACTGGTTCATAATATGCTATTGTTTTACAACTCAATGCGCTACAAATTATGCCGATATTTTTGCTGCAAGTCACCACATACGTATATTTCGAAAACCAGGGCCCAATATTACCAACGGCGTGGATAGATTCCGTGGAATGAATTCAGGACATTCCCGCTCATGGAACATTACCAAACTCCGTATATGTGCCAATGGCAGGCCAATGGCAATATTTACAGAGTTTGTTGAGGCTCCCTGGACGGGAATGCCCTGAATTTATTCCACGGAATCTATTCACGCCGTTGGTAATATTCGTCCCAGGACTGATCAATGAATTCAGCCCAAGTAGCTTGACTTGGACAGTTAAGGACAAAATCTCAGTCCGTACTTTTGAATAAAATATTGTTCAATAGGTGGTGATATTGAAGTGCTGAAAGTTGTTTTTTCTGTGTTGTTTTGCAGTTAGTTCAAAGGGCCGCCACCAAGATGGGTCGTCCTAAGATTAGCAACACTCAGCTGCGCCAGGGTAACGATAAGGTGTTCAGGGTTCGGATGCCTCTGCCATCTAACAAGTTGCCTCTGAACAAGGAAGTTGGAAGTGCCCTGGCTTATGAAGCAGAAAATGCAGAGGCATCCGAATCCCGAACACCTTATCGTTACCCTGGCGCAGCTGAGTGTTGCTAATCTTAGGACGACCCATCTTGGTGGCGGCCCTTTGAACTGACTGCAAAACAACACAGAAAAAACAACTTTCAGCACTTCAATATCACCACCTATTGAACAATATTTTATTCAAAAGTACGGACTGAGATTTTGTCCTTAACTGTCCAAGTCAAGCTACTTGGGCTGAATTCGTTGATCAGTCCTGGGACGAATATTACCAACGGCGTGAATAGATTCCGTGGAATAAATTCAGGGCATTCCCGTCCAGGGAGCCTCAACAAACTCTATAAATATTGCCATTGGCCTGCCATTGGCACATATACGGAGTTTGGTAATGTTCCATGAGCGGGAATGTCCTGAATTCATTCCACGGAATCTATCCACGCCGTTGGTAATATTGGGCCCTGGTTTTCGAAATATACGTATGTGGTGACTTGCAGCAAAAATATCGGCATAATTTGTAGCGCATTGAGTTGTAAAACAATAGCGTATTATGAACCAGTGTACACAGTAGTCGAATAATCCAATTCAATAACTTGATTTTAACAGGTTGTGCCACATTGCCAGTCCCTTTATTATTTACAGTTTTTTCGCGTTTTTCATGCCAAACCCAAAAGTATCCACAAACCTTCTAATGCAATGATGTAAAAAACTCAAACATATTCGGAATTAGCGTGGCCGATAGACAAATAATCCAACCCAAGCAATTAGATTTTGAAAACTTTTGCAAAACTGTCACTCCCTACTGTACAGTATGTTCGTTCATTTTTACTATATATCGTTTAGAGAATAGATTTGATCATACGATATATCAGGTGCTTAAAATTAAACTTATTTTCCATACGTGAGTTAATTAAGGAAGACAGGGCGTTTGTCAAATATTAAATTTTCATCTTATAATTATTAACCAGAATTTTATACAAAAAAATAGTTTATGAGAAAGGCTCTATTGACGACCATCTTAGTCAACATTACGAGCAACGAACACTGACATTTGATACCTGGAAGAGAGAAGTCTCTATATTTACACTGTGGCCTTACACTTGGTAGAATCGTGTGTCGCTGGCACGTGATGCAGCATCTCAACACATTACCTAGACGGGCAAACATTCTCCCCTATCGCAAGATAAATTTACTGGTTGTGTAATCAATATACAAAAATAATACTCCTTGTATACACAACAGCAGAGGTTATATGCAATACATGACCGCCTTGCATCTAATTCAAAAAGGCTTTATACAGTTCATGACATGTCATGGACTGTAATATCATATCATGTCACGCATATTTTTTAATTCAAAGTAGGTGAATTAATAGCTTACCTCTGTCATGGCTCAGCATGAAGTTCTCGCTTTCTATGGAGTTTAAACGCCAGAAGTTGACAGTCACCCTCCCGTGATTTAGTCCTTTTAAATCATCGCTTCTCGTGTTTATTCATCAGTTCTTTATATATCACTAAACACTACAGTCACTGTTTGAAAATATTCACTCTTAGTAACGTTGTTTACAAATACGGATTAAAAAAAACACACACACAAAACTAGTCTTGCCACTTCGATAATTCGACGAGCACTGACGCAGCGACGCGGCTGTTCAAACTTCAAACGACCGACCAGACCGCTACCCCTGTTTGGTCATTGCTATCCTTCCTGGCTTTTAATTGGTCATTACAAACCTCTCTGGCTTCTGATTGGTCAATACCTCCTATAACAGTTTAAAATATTAGTCAATTCAATTCAATTTCAATTGTTTATTCCTTGATAGAGGAAGCGGGATCCTAGTGCTGTCACAAGGTACCCCTGTACAATGACACCAGAAGCATCTGGCAAGTGTGACAAGTATATACAGTATAAATATTATAAAGGGGCTTACTAAAGCCTAAGGAAGGATGGATATTCCTTTAACACATAATCAATATTATTTACAAAATATCTGGCCAGTATGGGGAGAAATATTAGTCTTTAAATTTCTTCTTTATCACGAAACATTACTTTATTCCCCAACCTAATTTATGGAAAATAATAATTAAAATACCTTAAAAAAACATTTTTATGCACTAGAGATTATAATTCATACAAATTTAAACCCGTATAGAGTTTAATTATGTATTTTATATGGCACTGTAGTGTTTAGTAATATATAAAGAACTGATGAATAAACACGAGAAGCGATGATTTAAAAGGAATAAATCACGGGAGCGTGACTGTCAACTTCTGGCGTTTAAACTCCATAGAAAGCGATAATTTCACGCTGAGCCATGACAGAGGTAAGCTATTAATTCACCTACTTTGAATTTATCTTGTTACGAGTGAGCCTTCCATCGTTGGTTGTAGATTCTCAACGTCAACGTCTTTTGTTTGTGACGTCATTTCTGCCGCGTCGGCTCGCTTTGTTTACTTTACTATGGGCCCGGCAGTGTTAAGTACAAAGTATCTCCTTTCATATTGAACAATATGTTTTTAGTGGTATAACGTGTATACCTTGCTCGACTTTTATAACACCAAGTAAAGTATTATTTGTGAAAGATTATTGTTAATCATATTTTGGAGTTCCACGAAAAATAACTTACTTATTTATGAGGTTTCGTGTGGTGGATAGACCACGTTGTTCATCATAGTTTCTAGACTAAATAAGTCTTTACTTTTGTGTTCATTATTTTGTCACTCGATTGAGTCATTTATTTGATCAGATTTAACTTGTATTTGTTTATTTTATACATACTGATATATTTATTTTATTGATTATTTGTTAATATATTGTTTTTAAACTGCTGCATGTATTTCAATATACCCTGTAGTGGACGTCTCCCCTACAAACTGCCACTCCACCACCTGCTACCGCCTTCCCTAGCAACCAAGCGTATCCGCATTCCAATGCCCGCCGTATCTTAGCAACGGAACTAGTCACCGGCTACTTCTCGGGTTTTTCCACCATGACTCATAGCCGCTGCTCGGTGTATATAAGCTCTGTCTCTCCCTTGAGATTCATTCTGACCAATCTTCTTGAACAAGCAACATCTCCTCCAGCAAGCTCCACGCTGTCCAGCATTCATTCAACCAGGAGGCCAGCAACAGGCAACATCTTCTCTAACGGAGCTCCTGCACACCTACCTCCTTCGACAAGCTACTCACCGCACGTCTCTACCAAGCAGCCCCTCACCACACAGCACCTCCAGCACCAGACTGTCTATCATATAACTTATATATTATACAAGAAAACCACATTAGAGTTTCCTTCCATCCTGAGTGCTAGACAACTTTAATATCTCGATACCCCTACAATGGTGACTCCCGGAGATAAGCACTCAAACACGATGGAGGACGGACGGATCTCTCTGCCGATTTTCAACCACAACGTCGAGGACTGGCTTGACCATGTGGAAGCAGCCCTCGCCGGTTCACGAGCTACCGACGAACAAAAGTATTGCGCCCTGCTTTGTGTCTTACCCACGGAAGTGGCCACGCGGGTCTCACAAACCATTTCCAACCCTCCAGATGACAACAAATTCGCTACCCTGCGGGCTGCCTTGAAGACGTGTTATCAACAGACCAGCCCCAATCTCCTGCAAGATCTATCCTCTACCTCCCTCGGGAACTCAACCCCGGGACGTCTCTGGGAGGAGATGTGTCGGCTGAACTCCCGTCACACAGACAGACTCCCCGACTCTATCCTGCGCCAGCTTCACGCACAAAAGCTACCCACAGAAGTACGCAACATCCTGTCCGCAGTAGATTACTCTACGACACCGGAACTATATGCAACCGCGGCAGATAGAATTTTTAACGAATGCGCTGCTGCACCCCTTGCTGCCACGGTCACACCAGTACCTACCATCGAACTTGTAAGCCGGGTCAACACCCCTCAGCCGAGCAATTCCTCACAAGACATCAAGGACCTGTTGCAAATTTTGAACCGCAGGATGGACACTATTGAGCAGTTCTGCTCCTCCATACCCGCTGCTGCGCCGGTTCCTGACTCACACACTACGCCCTACAAGTTCCGACACACAGCAGCCAACCCCCAGCACAACAAATTTACCCTCTGCTGGTATCACCAGACTTTCGGCCGCTATGCTCGAAACTGTGAGCCCTATTGCACCTATTCGGGAAACGGCAACACCGGAGGCTGGTAGACGCCTCAGCCTCCGTCCCTCCAGGCGTCTCATTACTGCGCGTCACCGACCGCACCTCCGGCAAGAAGTTCCTCATCGACACCTGTTCATCGGTCAGCCTCATCCCTCCCTCACTACGAGACAAGTCAAAGCAACCCTCGTATGACCTGTTCGCTGCCAACGGTACCTCCATCGCCTCCTACGGCGTACGCACCCTCGCCTTAGACCTCGGTCTGCCCAAGACTCTGCGTTGGTTATTCGTGATAGCAGACGTGTCTCAACCCATCCTTGGTTTCGACTTCCTCACCTTCCACAAGCTCGGCGTCAAACCAAGTCATCTATGCCTCATTCATGAGCCTACAGCACGCAAGATCCAGGGTTCTCGTGCCAGACACACGGACGCTATCACCTGTCTTGCGCCTTCCAACGAGTTCTCCTCCCTGCTCGACGAATTCAAGGAGCTTTTCTCACCCCGAGTCTCCCTACCCCCACCACCTACGTCGGGAATTTTCCACCACATCGAAACCAAAGGACCACCAGTCTTTTCACGCCCTCGCCGCCTGCGCCCTGAGCTCCTGTACACAGCCAAAGCAGAATTCAACAAACTACTGCAAGACGGCATCATTCGCCCTTCAAGGAGTCCCTGGGCATCGCCTCTTCACATGGTTCCTAAGCGAACACCCGGCGAGTGGAGGGTGTGTGGCGACTACAGAGCCCTGAATCTCGTCACCAAACCTGACAGGTACCCTATTCCGCATGTCCAGGACTTTCACCACAAACTTCATGGCAAGACTATCTTCTCGAAGATCGACTTGGAGCGTGCCTTCCACCAGATCCCAGTAGCACCGGCAGATACCCAGAAGACAGCCATCACCACTCCGTTCGGACTCTTCGAGTACACTTTCATGAGTTTTGGCTTACGCAATGCAGCACAGACTTTTCAGAGGTTCATGGACCATATGCTTCGCGACCTCGATTTTGTCACCGTCTACATTGACGACATCCTCGTCGCATCTTCGACGCCTGCCGAGCACCACCACCACCTACAACTCCTTCTCCAACGCCTGCAGAACAACAACATGAAAGTTCATCCTGCTAAGTGCGTCTTTGGAACCTCGGCCATCGATTTCCTCGGTCACAGAGTCTCGCCCAGTGGCAAACAACCCCTACCACATAAGATAACCGCGATTAGGGAGTTCCCCAAACCTGAAACGGCGAAGAAACTCCGGGAGTTCCTGGGTTTAGTCAACTACTACCACCGCTTCATTGACAAAGCTGCCACCGTCCTAGCCCCCCTACACGACCTTCTCAAGGGACGCCCAAAGAAGTCTCACAAGTCTCTCATGTGGACTCAAGAGGCTACTACGGCATTCACCACTATCAAACAGCACATCACACGCCTCACCCTCCTGGCCCACCCCGCACCTAACGCCCGGACCACTCTCACAACAGACGCTTCTTCTACTGCAGTGGGCGCCGTCTTACAGCAGGAGATCGACGGAACTTTCATGCCCATTGCTTTCTTCTCACAACGGCTTCAACCACCACACCTCAAGTACAGCGCTTTTGATCGAGAACTCCTGGCCATATACTTGGCTGTCAGACATTTCCAACACTTCCTCGAGGCCCGTCAGTTCACCATCTTCACTGATCACAAGCCCCTCGTCCACGCCTTCGCTTCAGCTTCCCAGTCACATACACCTCGTGTCCTGCGCCACTTGGCTTACATCTCGGAGTTCTCCAGCGACGTCCAACACATTAAAGGCAGCCACAACGAGATCGCCGACGCCCTCTCTCGTTGTATATCCACCATTCTTCCCTCATCTCCACCCATTGATTATGGGCAGCTAGCCGCGGCTCAAGAGAAAGACGAAGACCTGGCAGCTTACAAGACATCCCCCTCAGGCCTCATACTCCAAGAACTCCCTGTTCCTGGCACAAAGATAAAATTGTGGTGCGACGTATCCTGTGGACAGCCTAGACCACTCGTGCCTCACGTCCACCGCCGCGCTGTTTTCGACCGCATCCATGGTCTCAGCCACCCGGGTGTGCGGGCCTCCCAGCGCCTCCTCACGCAACGTGTCGTCTGGCCCGGCATCAAGTCTGATACTAAGAAATGGGCTGCCCAGTGCCTGGCCTGCCAGTCCTCCAAAATACATCATCACATACGGGCCCCCTTACAAGCCTTTCCTATTCCCAAAGGACGTTTTCAAGTAGTACACCTCGACATCGTGGGACCTCTTCCATCATCCTACGGTAGCACCTACATCTTCACCTGCATCGACCGTTTCACCAGGTGGACAGAAGCAATTCCCATGCCCAACGCTACAGCAGAGACTACTGTCCGCGCCTTCATGTCCGGTTGGGTTTCCCGTTTTGGCCCCCCCCCCCCCCCGCAACCGTAATCACTGACCGAGGAGTACAGTTTGAGTCACAGCTCTGGCAGCACCTCCTACAGTTCCTCGGCACGTCTAGACAACGCACTACAGCATACCACCCTCAAGCCAACGGCATGGTAGAACGTTTTCACCGGCAGCTGAAGGACGCACTCAAGGCACAGCACGACCCTTACAGCTGGACTGATGCGCTTCCCTTAGTGCTCCTCGGCATCCGTGCGTCACACAAGGAGGATATGGACTGTAGCCCAGCAGATCTGACACTAGGCGAGCCCCTTCGGCTACCCGGGGATTTCTCACTCCCTCCTGATCCCAACCAAGCCACTCCAGCCGTTCGTCACGACTTACTCCAAAAGCTACGACAAGCAGTTTCTGCATTCAGAGCTACTGCTCCACGCCAGCCTACTCGGCGCCCTGAACACATCCCTCCTGCACTACTCACAGCCGAGTATGTTTTCGTCAGGCATGATGCTCACCACAACCCATTACAACGCCCCTACGATGGACCCTTCCAGGTGGTTACTCGTTCTGCAAAGTTCCTGACAATTATCCGGAATGGCAGACATGACACCGTCAGCATAGACAGAGTCAAACCGGCCGCCTTACCCGTCGGGCCCCCAGCCCAGCAGCACCATCAACAAACTACGCCTGCCCCAGTCCACCCGCAGTTACCACCGGCAGCAACACCACGCCCACGACATTTCTGGGCACCGTCTTTTCACCCTCATGTACAACCTGCTCCTGTCATAGAACCTGAACCTGTAGTAAGCCTCCCTCCTATCATAGAACCTGAACCTGCTCCTGCCATGGACCCTCCTCCTGACGCAGCCCCTGCAGCAGCAGGAGCACAACAACCATTGCCTGTACAACCTCCTCTAATCCCAAACCCTCTTTCTCCTCCTAATTCTCCCACAGGTTTTGTGTCACTGGACGGAGTTGTTACACGTAGCGGTCGAGTCGTACATACACCTGCCCGGTATGTGTTATGTGTGGGACACAACCCGGACAACATCCAGCCTCCCGCCGCGCCGGGAGGGGAGGGGGAGTATTGTAGTGGACGTCTCCCCTACAAACTGCCACGCCACCACCTGCTACCGCCTTCCCTAGCAACCAAGCGTATCCGCATTCCAATGCCCGCCGTATCTTAGCAACGGAACTAGTCACCGGCTACTTCTCGGGTTTTCCCACCATGACTCATAGCCGCTGCTCGGTGTATATAAGCTCTGTCTCTCCCTTGAGATTCATTCTGACCAATCTTCTTGAACAAGCAACATCTCCTCCAGCAAGCTCCACGCTGTCCAGCATTCATTCAACCAGGAGGCCAGCAACAGGCAACATCTTCTCTAACGGAGCTCCTGCACACCTACCTCCTTCGACAAGCTACTCACCGCACGTCTCTACCAAGCAGTCCCTCACCACACAGCACCTCCAGCACCAGACTGTCTATCATATAACTTATATATTATACAAGAAAACCACATTAGAGTTTCCTTCCATCCTGAGTGCTAGACAACTTTAATATCTCGATACCCCTACAACCCCATAGTAATGAGGTGATAATTTGGTGGGATCTATTCCTGGACCTATAGTACAAAGTGTAATTTGTGAATTTGTGATATTGTTACACCCTTAAGAGGCCCAAGGGTCGTAACAAGTGAGAAGTAACACACGATGTGTGAGCTGTAGGAAAGGTACCAGCTGTGAAAATCCATATGGCAGAGATCTATCACCTAATGACGACATGTCAGACGATAGTAGTGAACCACCCAGCCGGAAATACTGTCCTGGGGTGAATAACATACAGTAAACAAATTGGAAAGGCTTGTCGGGGTACGAACGGGGGAGAAGTGGGTCAAAGAAGCCTACTCAGAAGTAGTCAGGTGGTCGCCAGCTAAACTCTTTGAACTACCAAAATGTGGGGAGATGACTCGCCTCATAATCAATTACACTCACGAGACCTCCCTGGCCCCATTAGCTCTTCGAATACTGGCCATAATACCCCATCTATTCTGTCAGGGGACACACGCAAGGTCTAAGTGCAAAGAAAATGTGGCAGCAATGAATAGAAGACTGACTATGTGGCAACAAGGGGCCTTTGGTGATCAAGGCAAGGCAAGAACACTGAAGGAGAGACTAAAATTCATAGGGGACGCAAAACAAAACACGGAGGATGTTGCCAGAAAGTTTGTTAACAAAGATGTGTGAGGGAAAAGTGTCCTTGGCGGTAAGATCACTCACAGAGGAATCTTCTAGTGGTGTTTTACCAATAAACAGAGAGACATTACAACAACTGAAGGAAAAACATTCCCCTGCAAGTGAAGAGGAAGGCATCAGGTTTCAGGGGAACAAGATCTTCGGGCGTAAAGTCGACAACAGTTGCAGATATTGACTATGAGGCAATAGTCACTGAATGCCGCATAGATCTGCGGCTCAACTAATTCAACACAGCTAGGATAGCTACTTATGTATTAGGATATTGAGTTTTAAGGTAATAAAATGGCGGCGAAGGTGTGGTTATTGGGGGAGGCTGGAGGCCATTTTAAAATATAGTACTGTAGTAGTAGTAAAATAATAATAATAATAATAATAATAATAATAATAATACAACAAGAGTGTTAGGTAACATTATACATAACAAATATAAACTCACAATAATACACATATTTTCTTTTACCAGTTTTTATATCAACATAATTATTCTTAAAAAAAGAGTAATATTTTTTATTCTTGACGTTAAAGTCTAATTTAAGTGGTAATCATGGTAGAGGTCAATATAGAGGTTATTAGCGCGTCAGACCAGAGGTTGGCTGGCCAGAACAAGGGCGATGTGGGGCGGCGGACACCGGCCTAAATCAATGTTGGCTGTGGAACCATTGCCCAGTGTGATGATTGTCTTAATTTGTGATGTTTGTTTGTCTGACTTATGTTCCCGAAGGTCACACGGGGAAATTTTTAATACACTTTGTTGAAATAAGTTACAGGTTATGAGTTAATAAGGTTTACAATCATGCCGGTTATAAAAAAAAATGTATCAATGTTGTAACTTCACACAGTAGTGTTCAGAGTTCTCCCTGGAAGCTTCTCGTTATCTGTAGACATTAATCAAAGAGTTGAACAATAAACTGCCAAGCCATTAACCTCTTTACGACGAGTTTCATTTGTTTCAATTGTTTATTCCAACTCCCCAAATATTGATAGATTGATAGAACGCGCCGCTGTCTGCTGGTGTATGAGGGAATAACTATTTCCTACGAACTGGATTATAAGTTGAAAAAAAAACTTTACACTTGCTGTTGTTGTCTGTAAGCCCTACTGAGGTGTGTGGGTACTTACACATCATGCTAACGAGTCGATCAGTGGCGAAGAGGATAAAGGTAATAGTAATTGCAGGACCAATCCCCGTACTTATCATTTATCACATATAGAAATACGGTACCGAGAATTCCATGGTTCATACCGATCAATGTCAACCTAGAAGGAACCGACACAGAAGCTGTAAAAGCAAGAATCCTGAAGTTAAATTAAGTAAAAACAAAACAAATGATGGAATAAAAATAACATCTGGAATCACACACACACACACACACACACACTAAAAGACAAAACCCTACAGAAGTGGCTCTGAGACAAGACCTCAGCGAGGACACCATGAGCTCTTCTGAGTGGAACAAGGTGACGGTGGTAAGGCTGTACCCGTCATCCTCCACACCCCCAAAAAAGTGAAATCTCTTCGTCCTGAAGAATTTTTTTACTTCTTCAGGAATAAAGTGGGTTACAATGGTCGTCCGCTGGCCGAGTGGTGGCCTCGTGGTTACCTTCGGTTACGTGGGACTGACTGAATTATTGAACAACGACAAAGTCATCAATGATGTCCCCGTTAAGGTGAAAACAATCTTCCAAGACATCGCGGTGTGGAGAGTTATTTCACACGCTGAACAGCTCATAAGAACATAAGAATGGTGGAAACTGCAGCTGGCCTATTGGTCCATACTGGGCAGTCCCGTTTACACCCAACCCCTGTTGCTCATATAAGCATCCAACCTATGTTTGAAGCTATTCAGCGTATTCGAGTTAATGATGATATTTGGTAACTTGTTCCATTCATCCACTACTCTGTTTCCAAGCCAATGTTTACCTATTTCGCGCCTAAATCTAAATTTTTCTTATTTAAAGCCATTGTTACGAGTTCGCTCCTCATTGGAGAGTTTGAGTACCTTTGTAATGTCCCCTTTGCTTAGCCCTGACTTCCACTTATACACCACTATCAGGTCGCCCCTCGCTTTACGTCTCTTGAGGGAGTGCAAATTAAGATGATTTAAACTGTCTCTATACTCAAGGTTCCTAATGCCTGGGATTAGTCTTGTCATTCTCCTCTGAATTCTTTCCAAGGATTCTAATCCATTCTGTAATACGATGCCCATAACTGAACTGCGTAATCCAGGTGTGGTCTCACAAGCCCAAGATACAGTTTTAGGATGACCTCGCTAGTCTTGTAACTAACACTCCTTTGTATGAACCCAAGTACTTTATTAGCCTTGTTACGAGCAAAAACACATTGTTTACTTGGCTTAAGGCTCATACTTATCATTATTCCTAAGTCTCCCTCGCAGTCGGATTTCTCAATAGCATCGTTGTTCATCTGATAACTGGTTTCCCTGTTTACATCTCCTGTACTGAGTACTTTACATTTGTCCACGTTGAATTTCATCTGCCATTTTTCAGACCATTCGAAAAATTTGTTTAGATCTTTCTTTGCTGAGTCCTCGTCAGATTAAATAGTACGTCCTATTTTAGTGTCATGAGCAAATTTACTTATGTTGTTGTCTATGCCGATATCTATGTCGTTTAGGTATATAATAAATCATAATGGTCCATGTACTGAGCCTTGGGGAACTCCACTAGTGACGTTGCTCCAATGGGATTTAGTGCCGTTAATGTTCACTCGCTGTTTCCTGTCCTGTAACCACGCCCTAATCCATTTAAGGATATTACCTTTGATGCCATGTGCTTCTACCTTTCTAATTAGTTTTTTGTGGGGGACTCTGTCGAAGGCTTTGCTAAAGTCGAGATATACCACATCATAATTGTGCCCCTCGTCCACCGATTCGAAAACTGATGAAAAGAATGTTAATAGATTAGTTAGACATAAACGCCTGCTTGTGAAGCCATGCTGGGAATCATTGATCAATCTGTACTTTTCCAGGTGATTTCGGATAGAGTTTGAAATGATTGCTTCCAGTAATTTGCCTACTATTGATGTCAGACTTATTAGGCGGTAGTTAGAGGATAGTTGTCTATCCCCCTTTTTGAAAATCGGTATTACATTCGCTATCCTCCAGGATTCTGGTACTACGTAAACCTGTTTTTAAGAACCTGTTAAACAACTTTGCTAAGGGCTTACTAAGCTCTTCTTTACATTCCATTAATACTTTGGCAAATATCTCATCGGGGCCAGGTGACGTAATAGGCTTTACTTTGTCTATTTGCTCACTAACATCGTTACTAGTCACTACTATCTCGCTTAATTTGTTTTCTTCACTATCTCTGAATAGAGTCGGTGCCTCGGGTATCATGTTTAAATTTTTTGTGGTGAAACTGTTGAAAAATATTTATTCAGATTATTGCTCATTTCTCCATCGTTATCAGTTAGCTTGCCGGTATCTGCCCGTATTGGTCTTTTCTTTTCTCGTGTTTTAGTTTGATACATTTGGTAGAATCCTTTGGGGTTTGTCTTCGTCTCCCTTGCTATCCTTAATTCATTATTCCTCTTAGCTTTCCTTATATCGGTTTTAACCCTATTCGCCAATACCTTATAATAATCCCGGAGGTAAATTTCGCCACGATTTATCCCCCTACCTATTGCCTTCCTTTGGCCAGTGATGTTCTTTAAATAATTATTAATCCATTTAGGGTCATGGTTGTCTGATCTGAGTTTTTTGTATGGTATGTTCTGCCTTTGTGCATTAGTAACTCATTATTTAAATTGTCGTGGAACTCGGCAATCTCAGATCTCGTTATCAGGTCAGTCTCAACCGTCAGGTCTCCTGGTACGGTGAGGTCGCCCTCTGTGGGTGCATTGAGTGAGGTCACCTCATGGGAGGTCACCCCCAAGCGTGACACCCCCTCCTTCAGCTGCCTCTTTAAACTGTCAAAGTTTGCCCTTCTGAAATCTAGTACTTTAGTGGAATTTTCCTTACTTCTGCCCTGAAAATCTAACTGGAATCTAATTTCTTTGTGATCGCTGTTTGCAAGCTCATTCCCTACCTCAACATTGCTAATGAGGTTTTCTCTGTTCGACAGAACTAAATCGAGTATATTATTACCCTGGGTGGGTTCGGTTATATGTTGACTTAGGAAACAATCCTGGAGCGTTTCGAGAAAATCATCTGATTCTGAGTTATCCGTAAGGTCATTCCAATCTATTTGGCCAAGGTTAAAGTTGCCTACTATACAGACTCTGTTGTGTATGGAAGCCCTGCACATTTCATCCCAGATAAGTCGCTCATTAACTCTATCAAGATTAGCCCACCCGGGTGCAGGTCAAACGATCCTCAAAATCGATATCTGCGACTGTTGTCGGCTTTGGGGCCGATGCTCTCGTTCCCCTGAAGCAAAGCAATGCAGACCTAAGCAGAGAGGAGGACAGTCGACATCTCATCCAGGCTGTAACATAACTTCTGGGCTACTGCTTCTGTTCAGATAACACCTCCGCAAGTTTGGCGCAGAAGCATCTTGCACTTGGTCCCATCCTGCAAGAGGTTGTGAACACCAGAGGAGTGAAGCTGCCTTGATCAACGTTCTGAATTCTCTCCCCATATGCCCTAATCTTGTCGTTCTCGTTCCTCCTGTGGGCAGCATCGGTGACATGCGGCCATGGGATAAAAAAATCCTTATGTAAAAAATGGCTCGCTGTCCCTGCATCCAGAATCCTCGACCACTGACGTCCACACTGACTTCGTCGTGGCAGATTTCCCTCAGTAGATTTGCTGTTAGATCCCTTTCTTCGTCATGCCTCATGCATACGAAGCCCCCTTTCTTGCACACCATGGCGTGATCTATGTCATAAGATGAGCGGCACACACATTGGGAGGGCAAACCTTCTACTGGCCTACCTTACCTTAGAGCAATGGCGTCTGTGAATTCTTGTTTATTAAGGATGAAGTCTTTTGCCCTTATCGTTAGCGTTGTTAACCAGTTTGGGGAGCCCACCTCCTGCGCTATAGCTACTTTTCTTTTCACGTTCTCTTGCACTTGTTGCAACAGTTGTTGCAGTTTATCACTTAGGGTCTGTTGCCGCTCTATCGTAATGGTCCGTCGAATCTTGTTTAATTCGTTGGTATCCACCTGACTTGCTACATTCTGATCTATCATGTGCTCAGTGAGAGCTGCCGTGAGCTTGACAGAGTTCTGATGTTCTGTACTGGCAAGCTCCACTGGATTGGTCAATCTCATTCTTCCTAGTCTCGGTGGTAGTGCAAGGAGTGACCTTTCTGCTGGGGTTAAATAAGGGTTTTTCACTAGTGTTGGGATAAAAGCGACAGTGAAAGCTTCTTCCAGAGAGTGGAGGAGGGGTCCGATATCAGGGATAGTCTGCATCAGGTAATTCCAGCGATGCTTGACTCCATGGGTGAATGCCGCCAAAGCCGCATGTGGCTCTGTGTTAGCAATATCAGATAGAACTTGGATTTCCCTGACCCACTCATTCACCTTTTCCGTTACATACTCGGACTTGAAGTACTTCATGCCAATTACCACACCCCGCCATGCCATCTTTTGTTATTTTGACCTCACTTCCACCGAACACCTCCATTGCCCGTTCATAATGTTCTGGCTTCACAATGAGGAAGGATTTGCTGACGTTTGGATGGTACCCTATTTGTGGACCTCGTGATGTTACCAGGTCCCACCACTTTTTGATGTCCTCCACTTTTCCTGCTCCTGTTAGGTCATCAGCGTACGCCACTTGCTTGACCTCGGATTTTTCATATTTTATTGTGTGTTGGAGTACAGACAGGTCTAATGCCTACATTGCCATGGCGACAGGGTCACCCTTTGTTGTTCCCTCATTTGACTGTATGGTGGTATTTCCTCTTAGAGCTTTGAAGCTTGTTATAAAGAGGTCTGATGGGTTCCTATAGGTGTTTTCAACACACATTGCAAAGCTTGTACACTTGATCTTGATGTTGTGCAGTGCGGCCTTGCGGTTGAGTATGTTGAATAAGCTGAAAGCGTAGACCAAAAGTTCTGCCTCACAATCACGCCGCTCAAATACCGTTCTTATGGCGTGAATGACAGCTTCCCCTCCAGCCCGGTGGCCAGGACATACTTGCAGGTTCCCTGCAGCTGCCCTGACATCATCATTTACCACCTCCACTATGCATTTTCCAATGATCTGCCTCAGCACTTCCCCCACTCCTATAGGTCTACATCCTGGATTTTTATCCAGGGGAATGAGGCGGCAGGCCGGCAGAGCATGGAGGTGGTGGCAGTACGAGGTTGCCAGCTTTCTTGCAAGGGCGGCATTGAAGAGATCACTTGCTACGGTGCCAAACTTGTTAGTACTGAAGATGACTCTCCAACCTTTTGCATCCAGACCTGAAGGGCCAGCCCCTCCCTGTGTTTTCAGTGCCCTTTTCCATACCATCCCTCCTGTTATTTTCTCGAAAAGGACAGCATTTGGAGGGATATAGGCACCCTGAAACCTGATGCCTTCCTCTTCACTTGCAGGGGAATGTTTTACCTTCAGTTGTTGTAATGTCTCTCCGTTTATTGTAAAACACCACTAGAAGATTCCTCTGTAAGAGATCTTACAGCCAAGGACACTTTTCCCTCACACATCTTTGTTACCAAATTTTCTGGCAACATCCTTGGTGTTTTGTTTTGCGTCCCCTATGAATTTTAGTCTCTTCTGCAGTGTTCTTGCCTTGCCTTGATCATCAAGGGCCCCTTGTTGCCACATAGTCAGTCTTCTATTCATTGCTGCCACATTTTCTTTGCACTTAGACCTTGCGTGTGTCCCCTGACAGAATAGATGGGGTATTATGGGCAGTATTCGAAGAGCTAATGGGGCCAGGGAGGTGTCGTGAGTGTAATTGATTATGAGGTAAGTCATCTCCCGGATCATTTCTTTGGTGGCCGCGCACTTGGGGTGTTTAAAGAGGTTAGCTGGCGACCACCTGACCACTTCTGAGTAGGCTTCTTTGACTCACTTCACCACATCGTACCCCGACAAGCCTTTCCAATTTGTTTACTGTATGTCATTCACCCCAGGACAGTATTTCCGACTGGGTGGTTCACTACTATCGTCTGACATGTCGTCATTAGGTGATAGATCTCTGCCATATGGATTTTGACAGCTCGTCCCTTTCCTACAGCCCACACATCGTGAGTTACTTCTCACACATATACAGGTTGTGTATTTCTGATTCCGGCCTGAGCACTGACAAGCACATATACCAGCCATGATGTCGTCCTGGGAAGGAGAGGGCAGTGGGAGAGGTAAGTAGTTGTGGTTTGAGAGGGGAGGGTCAGTTTTGGTGTACTAGCCGACGGGGTAAGGCGGGGCCGGGCGAAGCAGGGTCCGTTGAGGCGAGGCGGGGTTGGCTAGGCGGCACGAGGCAAGCAGGACCGTTAACACCCATGGCCTGCTCCGGTTACAGGCCAGCCACGGCCTACGTGCCACATACAAACCCCACCTGTTATACAGTCCCCGGCTCTCCAATAACTATCACCAATGTCCACTCAGGAGGCCCACAGGTGGATGACACTGTGATCACTTGACGCACTACACATTAATAATTCTGGTACTTGTGGCTGGTTGTCCCACCAAGACCACCATTACTACATATTGCAATAGATTCGAATAATAGCTATTTATAAGTCCAATTGTAGCTTAAGTAGAAAAATGTTAGAATTATCATTTATTAATTATTTGTACAGCAATACAGGTTAACCTGGCATATGGTGAGTGAACCTCAGACGTTAGTGTGAATAATCTTATCAACAAGATTACCCCCCAGTCTACCTCCACTCAGGAGACTGATTCCTTTGTTCTATGTTTTTCTCCCATGTTTTGTTCTCTTGGTTGACTGAAGAGGGAACTAGTATACCAGCTCTAAGATTTTGTCTTTGATTTCAGAATACTGATCATCTATACATAATCGGCTCGCCTTGGAATGTAAGTGTTACATATATTTTTTTATATATAACAGTTTGTACATTTAACAAATATTTATGTTAGCACAATACAGTAATCATATATATAATGTGGCAGCCAAGGCATGTTAACTGAGTTTGTTGGATGGAATAATGAGGACCATAAGAAGATAAGAATGAAGAAAACTGCAGCGAGCCTGTTGGCCCATAATGGGCAGCCCCATTTACATCCAACAGGTATTCTTAGAGCTATTGATACACACACAGGTATTCCTAGAGCTATAGATACACACACAGGTATTCCTAGAGCTATAGATACACACACAGGTATTCTTAGGGCTATTGATACACACAGAGGTATTCTTAGAGCTATAGATGCACACACAAGTATTCTTAGAGCTATAGATACACACACAGGTATTCTTAGAGCTATTGATACACACACAGGTATTCTTAGAGCTATTGATACATACCCAGGTATTCCTAGAGCTATAGATACACAAACAGGTATTCTTAGAGCTATAGATACACACACAGGTATTCCTAGAACTATAGATACGCACACAGGTATTCCTAATAATATTGATACACACACAGGTATTCTTAGAGCTATTGATACACATACAAGTATTCTTAGAGCTATACGTAGACACACAGGGATTCTTAGAGCTATAGATACTTACACAGGTATTCTTAGAGCTATAGATACTTACACAGGTATTCTTAGAGCTATAGATACACACGCAGGTATTCTTAGAGCTATAGATTCACACACAGGTATTCTTAGAGCTATAGGTACACACACAGGTATTCTTAGAGCTATAGATACGCACACAGGTATTCTTAGAGCTATAGATACTCACACAGGTATTCTTAGAGCTATAGATACTCACATAAGGTATTCTTAGAGCCATAGATACACACACAGGTATTCTTAGAGCTATAGTTACACACACAGGTAGTTATATTGAGAGACTGTTAGACCAAAGCCAAGATGTGGCCGTGAGAGACATGAGGCGCTGGCTGCATTTCAGTAGATCTGGAGGGGACGGGCGACTACTGATAGGCACAACTGATACCCTTATCACCAGCCAACCACGATAAGCACACCACACCAGTGACTCATGAGCACACGTCAACAGCAACAGTCGCCCCCCTATACTCACCAATAAAAGGCGGCTTATAGGGGTATTCCGCAGACAGTTATTCTGTCAGTCGGTCAGTCATATCCGTGAAGGGGCCAGCAACACACGTTTCCCCGGTCCCTCCCGTCGCGCACCCTCAGAAGTTGGCATGTCATACCACCAATTGTACTGAAGAAGACCACAAGTGGTGATACGAAGGCTCAGCCCAGGCCCTTGACGGCTCGCCATCTATTCATCAGATCAACGTAAGTACTGGCTGTGTACTATGATGGCGCAGTGGAGATTCTGGAACCTCCACAGTCGACCCAGAGGAAGTGTCCAATCTACTGTACTGTAGGTTAAAACATAAGAACATAAGAATGGAGGAAACTGCAGCAGGCCTATTGGCCCAGACTGGTCAGTCCCATTTCCACCCAACTCCTATTGCTCATATAGCCATCCAACTTATGTTTGAAGTTATCCAGCGTATTCGAGTTAATGATGATATTTGGTAACTTGTTCCAATCGTCCACTACTCTATTTCCAAACCAATATTTCCCTATTTCGCGCCTAAATCTAAATTTGTCTCATTTAAAACCATTGTTACGAGTTCGCTCCTGGTTGGATAGTTTGAGTACGTTTGAAGTGTCCCCTTTGTTCAGACCTGACTTCCATTTATACACCTCTATCATGTCGCCCCTCACTCTACGTCTCTCGAGGGAGTGCAAATTAAGATGCTTTAACCTGTCTCTGTACTCAAGGTTCTAATTCCCGGGATTAGCCTTGTCATTCTCCTCTGAATTCTTTCCAAGGATTCTAGATCTATTCTGTAATGCGGTGACCAGAATTGAACTGCGTAATCCAGGTGTGGTCTCACAAGCACAAGATACAGTTTTAGGATGACCTCGCTAGTCTTGTAACTAACATTCCTTTGTATGAACCCAAGTGCTTTATTAGCCTTGTTTCTAGCAAATACACATTGTTTACTTTGCTTAAGATTCGTACTTATCATTACTCCTAAATCTTTCTCGCAGTCGGATTTCTCAATAACATCATTGTTCATCTGGTATCTGGTTTCCCTGCTTACATCTCCTATACTGAGTACTTTACATTTGTCCACATTGAATTTCATCTGCCATTTTTCAGACCATTCAAAAAATTTGTTTAGATCTTCCTGTAGTTTTGCGGAGTCCTCGTCAGATTGAATTACACGCCCTATTTTAATGTCATCAGCAAATTTACTTATGTTGCTGTCCACGCCGATATCTATGTCATTTATGTATATAATAAATAAAAATGGTCCAAGTACTGAGGCTTGGGGAACTTAGCTTGTAACGTTGCTCCAATCGGACTTAGTGCCGTTAATGCTCACTTGCTGTTTCCTGTCCTGTAACCACGCCCTAATCCATTTTAGAATATCTCCTTTAATGCCATGAGCCACCCCTTTTCTTACGAGTCTTTCGTGGAGGACTCTGTCGAAGGCCTTACTAAAGTCGAGATATACCACATCATAATTATACTGCTGTGTTGGTCACACATATATATATATATATATGTAACCGGTCGGAATTTACTGGACTTTAATTTCTCACTTGACTTGGGGTTTATTTAAAATTAATAGATGGTAATGGCAGTGGAAGCGCCCCTTTGAGAAAAATCCCAAACCAGCACAAGAACACTTAAATCTACTAAACAAAATAAATTGTCCGTTGTTAGGTTCTGAATAATAAGTTCTATATACAGGAGAGAACACAAACACCTGTATAGTTTTGTAGGTTCGGTTTACTGGATAAGAGTATGTACACAAAGGAGAGCAGCACTCTCTCTTGACTAGGCTCCCGGTCAACTGCTATAGGCGACGTATGGCAAGTGATACATTAGCAGCTTCCATACGTCGCCAGGCACATTAATTAAGCGTGTGGGATATGGTAATAACATTGCCACACGCTGCTAGCTAGGCTGAATAAATAATACATAAATGGAGCACATACATAATATACATACATGATATATAATCCAGCATACATAATATACATACACCTCCCTCCCCCCTATACGCTCATAGCAAAGTCTTGAGCGGACCTTTTCTTTTGGATCCGTTCTGAGCGTCGAGGGACTTCATCACTGGGAAGGGTATGGGACTCAACACTGGTGGCGGGGCCAGCAGAAGGCATTGTTACGGGTCGGAGAAAACGGCGGTTCCTCCACCACACACGACCACTGGGTAACCGCACCTGGTAGTCCCGTGACCTGCCGAGACCCATGACTACGCCTACTTTGTCCCAACGTAGGGAGGTCGGGTCCTGAACACGGACTTGGGTGCCGACACTCAACCTGGGGAGAGAACGGGCGTGGTCATTGTAGCGGGCGGCGACGTCCTGAACACGTTCGGCGGCTCGGCGATCGCAATCCTCTGTCTTGGCCTGCCACTCCTTGGAGAAGGATTGAGGGTGAGCAGGGACACAAGAACGAAGGGGGCGTCCATACAAAACCTGGGCAGGGGAGCGTCCGGTGTAGTTAGGTGTGTTGCGGAGTTCAAGAAGACCCCTGTCGAAGGCCTCGCAGTCAATGTTCCCAGAAGGGGCCACCTTAAGGATGAGGTGCTTCAGGGATTTGACAGCAGCCTCAGCGTGGCCGTTGGACTGCGGGTAATGGGGCGATGACAACACATGCCGGACTCCCCATCGGTCGAGGAACACAGCAAAGTCCCGGCTTGTGAACTGAGGCCCTCCGTCGGTTCGCAGGCGTACAGGAACGCCCACGTCACGGAAGTAGTGGCGGAACTTGCTGATGGTGGCGGCAGACGTCGTGTCATTACCGCACTTGATGACAACCGGCCAACCAGAGAGACGGTCGACGATAACGAGGAAGGACTTTCCTGACACACAGAAAAAGTCGGCCGACACAGACTCAAAGGGGCGGGTGGGGTTGTCGTCACTCATAAAGGGTTCCTGCTGCTGGCTGGGTTGTAATACTTGGCAGGGCTCACACGCACGGACAACATTGGAGATGTCGGAGTTGATGCCGGGCCAGAACACAGTCTGTCGTGCACGTCGTTTGGTGGCCTCAGCTCCACGGTGACTGTCGTGAAGGCGGGCCAAGGCGTGGGGACGTGATGCAGCAGGGACAACTACACGTGCTCCGTACAGAACAAGGTCTCCGTCGCAGTAGAGTTCATCGCGGAGTTTCCAATACGGGAGCAGGGTGTTGTGAAGATCGTAGCGGTTGCTAGGAAATCCATTCCTCACACACTCGACGAGTCGGACATAGGAAGGGTCATCTCGGGCCGCTGTTCGAAGGTCCTCCATTGCCTTGTCGTCATCTGGTGACAGGTCCGAACGAAGGGATTGGACGGCATGGAGAGTGACCACAGTCCTGACGGAAAGAGCGAGGTCGGCGTCGAGTACATGGTCTTCTGGAGTAGGGCGGCTGACAGGGGAGCGGGATAAGGCATCAGGGATGCAGAGCTCCTTACCAGCACGCCACACTGCAGTGAAGATGTACGCCGAGAGTTTCTCTTTCAGACGCTGGAGGCGAGGGTTCTCAACGGCGTCTAGCGTGTAGTGGTTGAGGATCGGGACAAGCGGGCGATGGTCGGTCACTAGGTGAAAGTATTGCAGGCCTATGAGGTAAAACCTGCACTTGGACATCGCCCAAACCGCAGCCAACAGCTCCAACTCAATAGTGGCATAGCGCGTCTCAGTGTCAGAGAGGAAACGCGAGCCACACTGGACGAGCCGGAACTGCCCTCCACCATGATCCTGCAGTAGGGCGTATCCCACGCCATACAAGCGTGAGGCATCTGTCTGCAGAACTGTCGGCAAGGCTGGGTCAAACGTGGCGAGGACAGGTGGACGAGACAGGGCCTGTTTCACTTGCTGGAAGGCCTTGTCGTGGTCGGGGGTCCACAGGAATGTCCTCTTGGGGCTCATCAGGGGGCGAAGTGGTTGAGCAGCTGCGGAGATGTCCGACGAAAACTCTGCTAACTGGTTGACGAGACCGATGAAGGACCTCAAGTCGGTCAGGTTAGCAGGGGTGGGAAAATCCGTAATGGCGCGGACCTTTTCCGGGTCAGCTGCGATACCATTCCCTGAGAGGGTGTACCCACAAAAGTCAACTGAAGAGCTGGCCAGAACAAACTTGTCGGCATTTAGGGTAATGCCGTGCTTCCGGCACCTGTTGAGTACCTCGTAGATACGGCAGAGGTGATCCATATAATCCTCGTCGTACACGAGTATGTCGTCGACCACTTTCACGCAGTTTGCCAGACCTTGTAGAGCCATATCACCTCGAAGACAGAAAGCGTCTCCTGTAGCGGCGAATCCCATGGGGCCACGGCAATAACTGTAACGTCCATGCGGGGTGATGAACGTTGTGAGTGGTCGGTCTTCTTCGGCAAGCTCTATCTGCCAGTATCCACACAGGGCGTCCATCGTCGTGAAGAAGCGCGCCTTCGGGTTCACGCTGCGTATGGCTGCAAAGGGCGTGGGAGAAGGGTGCGCAGGACGAGACACCTGGTTGTTGAGCTTGGAAAGGTCAGTGGTGATCCGAACACCACCTTTAGGTTTTGCGACGACAACCATCGGGTGACACCATGGAGACGGGTCATCGCCGGTTGGTACAATAATTTCTTGGGCGACCATGGAGTCCAGCTCGTTTTTGACCGCCTCGCGGAAGGCCAGGGGAACCAGTCGAGGGGTGTAAGTAGCGAATGGCTTCGCGTCGTCCCTCAGGTGGATCCTCATGGGGGGGCCTGCCATCTTCTTGAGAGGCTTGGATTCCAGAGCGGACTTGGTCACCAGAACGTCGCTGAATTCCTTCAGGAAGTACTTCCGAGCATCCGAAGGAGAGGTGTCACTGGCAAGAGGCAGGGGTAGGGCGGCAGCAGGGTCGTTGCTGCTCCCTTTTTGCACCCTGTTGGCGTGTTTTACCTCAAGAATAGGTTTGGGGAAGTCCTGGGAGATGATGGCCAACTCCTGACAATGTCTGTAGGACAGCAAAGGAGTCTGGACACCGTTATGCACATCAATCCAGGCTTGACACGACCTGTTGCCAAAAGTGACTTGTGCTTGGAGTGAACCTTGGGCCGGGGTCATCTGTGAACCATCTGCCATAAAGCGGAGATCCTTGGGGGGCGGTCCTAGATCACTTGGAGAGAGCCCCAAGCATTGCAAATGCTGGGGACCGATGACTGTAGCATCAGCGCCGGTGTCGGGCAACATCTGAAGGCGGGATGACACACCGCCGTAGGTCACGATGACGCTGATGTACTGGGGGACTTTGGTCCTGGGACGCTGGGGGGAGCACACATTCCTAATGTGGCTCGAGCGTTGTCAAGAGCCGTCGTACCTCTGATTGGAAGACTGTGGGCGGCCCTCTCTGGTGGAGGGGGGCTGAAGCTTCCGCCGACGCGGTCCCTTGGGTATGTTGGAAGGGCAACACTTGTCATAGTGGCCCAGACGACCACACACATTGCACTGGACGCGTTTGGCTGGGCACCGTACTGTGAGTGACCAGTGGCCCTTACGGTCACAACTGTTGCAGGTAGACTGAGCAGCTGGACACACCTGTGTTCCGTGCTGCTTACCACAGTTGTTGCAAAATAAACCGGGCGTGGACGTGGTGGGCGAAGGCGTAGGAACGGACTTCTTGTCCTTCTTGTACCGGGACACAGCGCGTACAGCTGTAGGGGGAGCACGGATGGCAGAGGTGGCACACCTGGCAGCCTCATAGGAGCGACATATCGTCAACACATCCTTAAGAGAAGAGGAAGAGTCGAGGTAGGTGAGGCGTTGGACAAGTTCCTCGTCCTTAACACCCATCAGGATCACCTGCTTCAACTGGGTCTCCTCGCACTGCTGGTGGTGGCCTGGACATATATCTACCTCTTCCGAGGCTCTCTTAAGACGCACGTAAAAGGCATCAAAAGACTCACCCTCCATCTGTCTGCAGCTAAACAATTCCCTCCTGCGCAGAGCTTCATTCTGCTGTCCTTTGATGTGCCGTTGTAGAACGTCCAGTACCTCCTCTACAGACAGCGAAGAGGTTGGGGGTACCTGCAACGTATGTTCCAAGACACGCTGAATTTCCAAGGACAGGCACATACGCAGCTGGATGAGTTGTTTAGGCTGTGACAAACTCTGGAGATCCACCATTGTAGAGTAATCAGTCCACCGTCGCCGCCATTCACGAAAAGTCTGGAAAGTCTCATCAGGCTTCAAGATGGGCGGCGTTTGAGCTGCTGCTTTAGGTGGGGCTGGGGGGTGTGAAGGAAGCATGGATGAGGTATCTGAACCAGTCAGTACCGAGGCAGTGTTAGAGCCAGGGGCTTGGTTAACAGTGAGGCGAGATATCAAGGCTTCAAACCGTTCACTGTCTTCCAATCTCCGTTGGTTGTCTCGTTCTGCCTCTGCTTGCCTTCTGTGCTCATCCGCCAAACGTCTGTGGGCTTCATCCTCGCGTTTCTCATCTCTCATAAACTTCAGTAAAGCAATTATCTCTGGAGACAACGCTGAATATTGAGGTGAGGGACTGCGCGATGTGGGGGCTGAAGCGTCGTGGCCGGCCTGGTCATCAATCTCTGCGGGGCTATCACCCGCCTGAGTCATCCAGACGCTGGGTCCACGGCTACGTAAGGCGTGAGACATAACTACTTCCTCTGTGTACTATGTCTTAAATCAGTGTTGACCGGTCAGCCCGTCGTATCAACAAGATTTCAGACAAAAAATTAATTAAATACACAGATAAGTAGGTTATATATATAAAATATATATAAGAAGCCGCGCGGTCAGCGAGTGTTAGTGCGTGTACGTGTGCGAGTGAGTGTGTGTCCTGGGCGGGTAGAGCGTCTCGCCCCAGCTGTGAGGGGGGGTGGAGGCGGCGCTGTGAGGGGGAGGAGGGAGAGGCGCGGCGACTCCCAGTCAGTCTAGTTACCCTCAGGACGCGGTCAGAGACGGGTGCACTGAACTTTACTCCTTACAAATGCCCAGAACGTGCCGTATACCTTGGGAATCCTTTAGAACAAGGTCACACATGAATGGCACGAACACACAATGCACTAAACACTTCACAGAAAATCACTGACACTGCTCAAAGTTGCTAAATTCTTCGAGGAGAGGTGACGCGCGCGGGAGTTGACCCAAGGCTTGACCCAAGACGGGAGGGGACCCTAGCCGGCTTTCTACAAACTTTGCACTATCACTCGTAATTATCCAGTAAGACTACGCACTGCGCCATGTTAGGTTCTGAATAATAAGTTCTATATACAGGAGAGAACACAAACACCTGTATAGTTTTGTAGGTTCGGTTTACTGGATAAGAGTATGTACACAAAGGAGAGCAGCACTCTCTCTTGACTAGGCTCCCGGTCAACTGCTATAGGCGACGTATGGCAAGTGATACATTAGCAGCTTCCATACGTCGCCAGGCACATTAATTAAGCGTGTGGGATATGGTAATAACATTGCCACACGCTGCTAGCTAGGCTGAATAAATAATACATAAATGGAGCACATACATAATATACATACATGATATATAATCCAGCATACATAATATACATACATCCGTGACCCGTGGAAGGATAGCGTCTGTGACTGGGATGAATGAGACACACTGTTAAATTTAGACCCTTATATTCCCTCCAACACTACAAACACAATCAAATAATGGTACACCAATATGCGCACCTCTTAACTTGAACTTAAACACTACTCTGGGGAATAAAAGTTATACAGGATCTAGAAATTATTAGAAACTCAGGCAACAATAAATTTGGAGTATTAAGAAATGTTGCTTGCACAATGAACAGGCCTTAAGGGCACTCAACAAAATTATGTCAGTCACTGAGGAAATGGTAATAAAATAAGAAATTAAATACTCTACAATGAATAGGCCTTAAGGGCTTTCAGCAAAATTATAGCACCCCAACAGATGCACACTTCCTAACCTAACCTAACCACTACTCTGGGGAACAAGGTTATACCTGAGATCAGAATTATGAAGAACAATCAGAGGCATTAAAAGAATCAAATCACAGTATCACTCTGGTTCCACTTGATGGCACAAACATTCAAAACAATATTATCAAAATTATCTAGAAACTATTAAACTACACCCGTAATAAGGGAGGGAAAATGTTCCTCCAGGTATCTCCTAGAGACCTAGACTCACGGTCTCAGTGTGTGACCGTTATTCTACTCAGATAGCCTCAGTGTACTCCCAGTGCGTCCATAAAGCGGACGGGAGTGAGCCAATCAGACCTTGTACAGTTGAGAGAAGCTTTAGCTTCCCGTTAGCAAGAGGGTTTCACTAGCAGCTCGGGACATGTGGTGATGTGCTCCGAGTGGTAAGAACTGATCACCCACTGCTGGTCCCGTGTCGTTTAGCTGTCGGGAGCACTCGTTCACTCAAGAGATCCTTTGCGACCCCGCTAAACAGTGACAGGCCTACTTTGATCGGTCCAATGGCGACAATCGCCACCCTCAATCATCAACGGCAGTCTCAAACGGCAGTCAATCTCTCGCAGTCAACTCCGGTCAACTCCAGTCAAGTGGGTTCTGACGGAAACCCTGAAATGAACTCACTGTTAGCTCTAGTTTACTTTATCACTGCCCTATCTAACCCTGTCTGAGATCGAATGAGACTTACTTGTTATACTGCAATAATGCAACACAGGTGACTAGGCCACGTGACTATTTCTGGGACAGACGCGCAGGGACGTCTTGTTTGTGTGAGTGTTCTCCGGGACTGGGAGAGAGGCAGCGTCTCGTCCTCTCAAGGCGTGAGCTTAGGTCTACGTGACATATTTTCCGCCTAACTAATAACTCCTTGGGACACCCGTAACATTATTCAGACTGCTAAACGATCTATAATAATTTAAAATTCAATAATAGTCCCTTACTTCATGAATCGCATCATTATTAAATCGGTAAACTACATTTAATATCATATAGGCCTAGTTCCACCATCTCTCGCTATGAGCAGGAAGCGCTCTCTCCTCTCCCATGACCTTGAACGCTCAGTGTTGCCAATGGCGGGGCATTCGAAATTCCTCTGAAATTTCTGAATATTACATATATATATATATATATATATATATATATATATATATATATATATATATATATATATATATATATATATATATATATATATATATATATATATTAATAAAATCACACGGGGAAAAAAGGAAAATATGGAGCACTTTAGCTTTCGTCTTTATTCAAGACATCTTAGAACATAAGAAAATAAGGAGTCTGCAATAGGCCGGTTGGCCAGTGCATGGCAGCTCCTGTCGAGAGTTTCTACCACTCTATCATCCATGAATCTATCCAGCCTCCATTTAAAACTTTCCAGCATTCCAGCACTTACTACAAAGTTGCTAAGCTTGTTTCACTCGTCCACCACTGTAAAGGCCTGGGACTTAGGGATAGAAATCCCATACCAGGCTAATCAGGATCTTAATAAAGGAAAGTCAAGGACCATGGTTTTCCGAGGAATAACAAACAACCGTTTGCGATGGGCATTTCTTTACTATAAAAATATAACACAAAACTCTGACACCACTCAACAAACATCAAATAATTACGGGAGTCAAACAATTAAGGGAGTCAACAGTTAATGGAGTCAAACAATTAAATGAAGCAAACAAATAATGGAAGTCAGCAATTAATGGATTCAAACAATTAAATGGAGTCAACAATTGATAGAATCGAACAAAAAAGGGGAGTCAGCAATTAATGGAGTCAAACAATCATAGAAACAAACGATGAACAAATATTTCCTACGGCAGTGGCCCTGGGGGAAGGTTCTGGAACACGGTGATGCACACTCAGGGTAGGGAAGCGTCCACTTCAACTCCACACTCAGCGACGTCTTGAAAAGGCAGGAGAACACCGGGGCACCGACGGAATGTGATGAACTGATGGTCGTGGTATGCGGTAGTGGTAGATGACCAGAGAGTTGGCAGTTGATAGGGGAAGGTCTGGGAACACAGCCCACGAGTCCAGGACCTATGATGAGATCACAGCCAGAATTTGACAGACAGCAGGGTAGCTAGATACTGACGGTATGGCGGCTGGGTTGAATCTGCCCGTGAACCAGATAGTCGCTGCTGTTCTCACCTCTGTCCAACCGCCCAAGTGTCGTCTGCACCAGCAAATAAGGGAGTTAGCAGCGGTAACCAGCCGGAGGATCGTTTCCGCCCTTACAACCACCCTATTTGTGAACCAGTTCCTTCCTATCTCCCTCCTAAACCTAAACTTATCCAACTTAAATCCGTTGCTCCGAGTCCTATCCTGCTCGGATATTGTAAGAACTTTATCTATATCACCTTTAATGATTCCTTTCACCCATTTAAATACTTCTATCATATCTCCCCGCACTCTTCGCCTATCTTGATATGGAAGGGTTCTAAGTTCCGGAATCATTTTTGTCATTCTTCGCTGCACCGACTCCAGTGAATTGATATTCATTCTATAATAAGGGCACCAGAACTGAACCGCATAATCGAGGTGCGGCCTGACTAGCGCAAGATATAGTTGCAATAAGACCTCTGCACTCTTATTACTTACACTTCTAGATGTAAAACCCAATACTCTGTTTGCCTTATTTCGAACATTTACGCACTGTTTTCTAGGCCGTAGGTCCGGGCTAACAAGTACCCCTAAGTCTCTTTCACAAGTCGACTTCTCTAGGTTGATGTTGTTAAGGCTGTATACATTGACAGTATTTGTTCTTCCAATATTAAGTACGCTGCACTTGCTGGTGTTGAATTTCATTTGCCATCTTCAGAGGCAATTGGATTACATGGATGTTGTTGTTGTTGAGATTGTCGGACTGCAGTCCGACACGGGCCTTTGCCTGTAGGCGGCCCGTTTGGTGGTTCCGGCTGGAGCTCCTGGAGCAGCCAGACCGGATTTGGGATTGGAGGTTGTCCTACTTGCAGATATGAAAGGATACTGCAGGTTGCAAGTGTGAGCGGACCCTCGGTCAGTGAACGCTTACCACCAACCCCCACTCTTGGACGTGGTCAGTTTCGTAGTGGCGCGCCCCCTGAATTGGGGTCCGCACTTGCTGAGGGAGGATACTTCCTAAGCTATCTGGGTGGTGGGTATCGTGTGATGACCCGGAGAAGGTGGTGAATGTGGTTTGTTTGGGCCTTTTGGGTTAGAGTGGCCGCTGGTGTTGTGTGTTCTTCTTGGAAGTTTTGAATTCTGTTTCGGAGGCTTTGTGTGACTTCGCAGTCGAGGAGATAGTGTTCCAGTGGGTTGGCTGCTGGCTCCTGACAGAAGGTGCATTCCATGAAGACATTTCCGATCGTCTGCCAGGAGCACTTGTACCCTAGTCGTAGTCGATGAAGGCTAACTTGGGTTTGTCTTGGTGTTTTCTTGTCCGCGAAAGGTGGTTCCCCTTTTGTAGCCGCCAGGTACCATTTGGCTGATTGGGAACCAGCGTTGAATGCGTCAAGGAAGATCTTTTGGATGTGGAGCTTGGTAGTCTTTCTGAGGTGATTCATGATCTGTTGCACGCTTGCTGGAACTTGAATGTGTGCGCTTCTAGAACGTGTGGCTGCCTTGGCTGCTTCGTCTGCCACGTCGTTTCCCCCGATCCCTACATGACTGGGAATCCAGTGTAAGACGACTGGGCGATTTTGTCTTTGGAAGTCCTGTAGCTGTGCGAGGATCGAGGTTATGATGTGGACGTTGTCTCTTGGTTGACTGTGCTGCTGCGCCTGCATGGCCGTTTTCGAGTCCGTTTGAATTATGATGGACTTGTTGTGTTGTGTTGCAGCGTGTTGTAGGGCCTTTGAGAATGCTACCAACTCTGTTTGTAGGGTGGCGCAGTCATTAGAAAGTCTCCATAGGAGGGTCTGACCTTGGGTGTAGAAGGCCGCTCCGGATGTATGATGTTTTGGGACCACCCAGCCGTTTGTGAAGTATAATGCTGCATCAGCCTGTCTCGGTGGCTATGGCTTCCAGAGGTATTCTTTTGAGGCCCTCCTTCTGGAGGCTGGCTTTGCTATCACCTAGTTCGGTAATTTTGAATGTGGCTGGTGGAGGGCTCCATGGTGGAGGAACTACGTAACCATTGTCTCGTATGTCTTGGTTGTTCTTGACGAGTGTTTCTGCTTGCAGGTGTCGGATGACCTCGCTTGCCTCGTGCAACCAGGTGGCCCTTTGCACTCTGTGGTCGAGGTGGAGGGAGGCACTGATTCACGTTTTGGCAGCTATGGGCTTATCTGATCTACAGTTTTGGCGAGGAGACCGGCTGTCACCTGCTTGACTCGTACTACCAGGGGTGGTAGTTCAGTTTCCATTTGCAAATTGCAAATTCTGGTCCACATGGGTGCTCCGAGCATGGTCCTGAGAGCATTATTTTGGATAACTTCTAGCTTAACTATCTGGTCTTCTCTCAGTCCAATGAGTCCTGGAGTACTGTAATCTACCAGCGATCTGATGGCGGCCGTGTAGTAGGCTTTGAGCACGTGTATGTTCGCTCCTGCGGTTGTGCTGGTGAGCGACCTCATTATGTTGTGTCTGCTCTTCGTCCTGTGCCTGAGATACTCGAGTTGCGGCTTGAAAGTGAGTTTCTGGTCGAACCAGATTCCAAGACACTGGTGGGTGCTGGTCCAGACTACCGGCGTGTTTTGTATGGAGAGCATCTTATCTGGTGTGTCTGTGCAGATGGCCATCGCTTTCGACTTGGCTAGATTTATCTTCAGTCCAAGTATGTTGCACTCCTCTTCTATAAGTTGGAGTGCGTGTTGCGTGTTGGCTAGTCTGTTTGAGCCTCTTCCTATGAGCTCTAAGTCGTCTGCATAGCATAGGAGCTTGGTTGTTTGTCTGAAAGGAAGTCTGACAAGATTTTCAATCAGGACATTGAACAGCGTTGGACTGAGGATGCCTCCTTGTGGGGTTCCGTTTTCATGGACCCTGTAGCTTGAGGTTGCTCCCTGAAAGCGTACTCTTGCTTCTCTCTGTGTGAGGTAGTTCTGGATCCACCCCAGCTGTTATGTTCTGGGTAATATGTTCAATATACAGGAGCGAACACAAACACCTGTATAGTTTTGTAGGTTCGATTTACTGGATAAGAGATATGTACACAAGGGGAGTAGTGCTCTCCGACCTGTCTGTTTGTCAACTGCTCTATAGACGACGTATGGCAAGTGATACATTAGCAGCTTCCATACGTCGCCAGGCACATTAATTAAGCATGTGGGACATGGTAATTACATTGCCACACGCTGCTAGCTAGGCTGAATAAATAATACATAAATGGAGCACATACATAATATACATAGCATAATATAAATACAGCATACAGAATATACATACACCTCCCTCCCCCCTATACGCTCATAGCAAAGTCTTGAGCGGACCTTTTCTTTTGGATCCGTTCTGAGCGTCGAGGGACTAGATCACTGGGAAGGGTATGGGACTCAACACTGGTGGCGGGGTCAGCAGAAGGCATTGTTACGGGGCGGAGAAAACGGCGGTTCCTCCACCACACACGACCACTGGGTAACCGCACCTGGTAGTCCCGTGACCTACCGAGACCCATGACTACGCCTACTTTGTCCCAACGTAGGGAGGTCGGGTCCTGAACACGGACTTGGGTGCCGACACTCAACCTGGGGAGAGAACGGGCGTGGTCGTTGTAGCGGGCGACGACGTCCTGAACACGTTTGGCGGCTCGGCGATCACAATCCTCTGTCTTGGCCTGCCACTCCTTGGAGAAGGATTGAGGGTGAGCAGGGACACAAGAATGAAGGGGGCGTCCATACAAAACCTGGGCAGGGGAGCGTCCGGTGTAGTTAGGTGTGTTGCGGAGTTCAAGAAGACCCCGGTCGAAGGCCTCGCAGTCAATGTTCCCAGAAGGGGCCACCTTAAGGATGAGGTGCTTCAGGGATTTGACAGCAGCCTCAGCGTGGCCGTTGGACTGCGGGTAATGGGGCGATGACAACACATGCCGGACTCCCCATCGGTCGAGGAACACAGCAAAGTCCCGGCTTGTGAACTGAGGCCCTCCGTCGGTTTGCAGGCGGACAGGAACGCCCACGTCACGGAAGTAGTGGCGGAACTTGCTGATGGTGGCGGCAGACGTTGTGTCATTACCGCACTTGATGACAACCGGCCAACCAGAGAGACGGTCGGCGATAACAAGGAAGGACTTTCCTGACACAGAGAAAAAGTCGGCCGACACAGACTCAAAGGGGCGGGTGGGGTTGTCGTCACTCATAAAGGGTTCCTGCTGCTGGCTGGGTTGTAATACGTGGCGGGGCTTACACACCTGGACAGCATTGGATATGTCGGGGTCGATGCCAGGCCGGAACACAGTCTGTCGTGCACGTCGTTTGGTGGCCTCAGCTCCACGGTGACTGTCGTGAAGGCGAGCCAAGACGTGGGGACGTGATGCAGCAGGGACAACTACCGAAGGAGAGGTGTCATTGGCCAGAGGTAGGGGTAGGGCGGCAGCAAGGTAGTTGCTGCTCCCTTCGTGCACCCTGTTGGCGTATTTTACCTCCAGAATCGGTGTTGGGAAGTCCTGGGAGATGATGGCCAACTCTTGGCAATGTCTGTAGGACAGCAAAGGAGTCGGGACACCATTATGCACGTCAATCCAGGCTTGACACGACCTGTTGCCAAAGGTGACATGTGCATAGAGTGAACCTAGGGCCGGGGTCATCTGTGAACCATCTGCCATAAAGCAGAGATCCTTCGGGGGCGGTCCTAGATCACTTGGAGAGAGCCCCAAGCATTGCAAATGCTGGGGACCGATGACTGTAGCATCAGCGCCGGTGTCGGGCAACATCTGAAGACGGGATGACACACCGCCGTAGGTCACGATGACACTGATGTACTGGGGAGCTTTGGTCCTGGGATGCGAGGAATACCCCCTATTATATGGGTCGGGCTTTGTCCAGGGTCGTCGTGCCTCTGATTTGGCGACTGTGGGCGGCCCTCACTGGTAGAAGGGCGCTGTTGCCTCCGCCGACGCTGTCCTTTGGGTTTGTTGGTCGGACAACACTTGTCATAGTGGCCCAGACGACCGCACACATTGCACTGGACGTACTTGGCTGGGCACCGTACTGTGAGTGACCAGTGGCCCTTACGGTCACAACTGTTGCAGGTAGACCCAGCAGCTGGACACACCTGTGTTCCGTGCTGCTTACCACAGTTGTTACAAAATGAACCGGGCGTGGACGTGGTGGGCGAAGGCGTAGGAGCAGACTTCTTGTCCTTCTTGTACCGGGACACAGCGCGTACAGCTGTAGGGGGAGCTCGGATGGCAGAGGTGGCACACCTGGCAGCCTCATAGGAGCGACATATCGTCAACACATCCTTGAGAGAAGAGGAAGAGTCGAGGGAGGTGAGGCGTTGGACAAGTTCCTCGTCCTTAACACCCATCATGATCACCTGCTTCAACTGGGTCTCCTCGCACTGCTGGGGGTGGCCTAAACATATATCTACCTCTTCCGAGGCTCTCTTAAGACGTACATAAACGGCGTCAAAAGTCTCACCCTCCATCTGTCTGCAGCTAAACAATTCCCTCCTGCGCAGAGCTTCATTCTGCTGTCCTTTGATGTGCCGTTGTAGAATGTCCAGTACCTCCTCTACAGACAGCGAAGAGGTCGGAGGTACCTGCAACGTATGTTCTAAGACACGCTGAATTTCCAAGGACAGGCACATACGCAGTTGGATGAGTTGTTTAGGCTGTGACAAACTCTGGAGATCCACCATTGTAGAATAATCAGTCCACCGTCGCCGCCATTCACGAAAAGTCTGGAAAGTCACATCAGGCTTCAAGATGGGCGGTGTTTGAGCAGCTGCTTTGGGTGGGGCTGGGGGGCGTGAAGGAAGCATTGATGAGGTATCTGAACCAGTCAGTACCGAGGCAGTGTTAGAGCCAGGGGCTTGGTTAACAGTGAGGCGAGATATCAAAGCTTCAAACCGTGCACTGTCTTCCAATCTCCGTTGGTGGTCTCTCTCTGCCTCTGCTTGCCTTCTGTGTTCATCCGCCACACGTCTGTTAGCTTCATCCTCGCGCCTTTCATCTCTCATAAACTTCATTAAAGCAATTATCTCTGGAGACAACGCTGAATATTGAGGTGAAGGGCTGCCCGATGTTGTGGGAGCTGGAGCGTCGTGGTCGGCCATGTCATCCATCTCTGCGGGGCTATCATCCGCCTGACTCATCCAGACGCTGGGTCCACGGCTACGTAAGGCATCAGACATAACTACTTCATCTGTGTACTGTGTCTTAAATCAGTGTTGACCGGTCAGCCCGTCTTATCAACAAGATCTCAGACAAAAAATTAATTAAATACACAGATAAGTAGATTATATATATAAAATATATATAAGGGAGCCGCCGATGTCAGTGAGTGTGTGTGTGCCGGGCGGGCTAGAGCGTCTCGCCATGAGGGGCCTCGAGCTGTGAGGGGGGGGTGGAGACGACTAGGAGCATCAGTTACCCTCAAGGAATGATGAGAGGAGGATGTGAAAAACGTTACTCCTTACAAATGCCCAGAACATGCCGTGTACGTTGGGAACCCTTTATAACAAGGTCACACATGTATGGCACGAAACACACAATGCACTAAACACTGCACAGAAAATCACTGTCACTGACACTGCACAAAGTTGCTAAATTCTTCGAGGAGGGGTGGCGGGCGGCGGTTGGTTGACACAGGGAAGGAGTCCATAAGCCGGCTTTCCACAAACTTTGCACTATCACTCGTAATTATCCAGTAAAAGTACGCACTGCGCCATGTTCATGTTCTGGGTAATAAGTTCAATATACAGGAGCGAACACAACCACCTGTATAGTTTTGTAGGTTCGATTTACTGAATAAGAGATATGTACACAAGGGGAGTAGTGCTCTCCGACCTGTCTGTTTGTCAACTGCTCTATAGACGACGTATGGCAAGTGATACATTAGCAGCTTCCGTACGTCGCCAGGCACATTAATTAAGCATGTGGGACATGGTAATTACATTGCCACACGCTGCTAGCTAGGCTGAATAAATAATACATAAATGGAGCACATACATAATATACATAGCATAATATAAATACAGCATACAGAATATACATACACCAGCAACCTTCCTTTGACGCCTTTTCCAGCGAGCGTCGTTATAATGGCCAGTGGATTTGCTAGTTTGAAGGCCTTCTCCAGGTCGAGGAAGACCACCAGAGCTGGTTTGTAGTCCACTGTGCTGAGTATCTCGGCGATGTTGTTGCCTGTGCCGGTGTTCTCGGTGAAAGCAAAGATGTGAGGGTGTGGGCTGCCTACTTTCCACTTGAGTCTGTTGAGAGCCATTCTTTCTCCGGTCTTCGCTATGGAGCTGAGAAGGGAGATGGGCCTCGGTTTGTCTGGTTCTCTGGGCTTCGGAATGGGCCGTATATCTGCCTTCTTCCATTCCGGTGGAAGTCTCTGTGCTGTCCACGAAGCATTGATGACTTGTAGCAAAGCCTCGTGCCCGACTTCTCCGGCATGGGAAAGCATGGAGTAGGTTATCCTGTCGGCCCCTGGTGCTGTGTCCTTGCTTCGTTTTACCGACTTCTGGAGTTCTTGCTGGTTGAAGGGTCTATCGGTGTCATCTTCACAATTGCAGGCCTCTTCGATCATCTGGAGTCTGGTCTGTCGCAGACGCCGTTGTGTCTCCTCCGCCTGTCTCGGGAGATTTTTCGTTGCTGCTCGGTCAGAGAACAGTTTTGCAAGTCTCTCGGCTTCCTCTTCTGGGTTGGGATGGGTTGGTGGTGGTGGTGTTGCCTTCCCAGATGCCCTTCGGATCTGGGCCCACATTTTGCCGAGGGAGGTGTGCTCGTTCAGTTCGGAGCACCACTTGAGCCAGCTTACGCTTTTGATTTCTTCCTTCTCTTCCCTGGTATCCTTAACTATGACTTGCAGGAGGTGTCTGTTTGTTGCCGTGGGATGTCTCCTGTAGTTTCTTCGGGCCATGTTCACTCTGTGGTTGAGTTCTTTCACCCTGGGACAGTAGTGCCAGTAATCCTTGTATTGTCTTGATGTGGGTTTTGTTTTTGGGATAGCCTCTTCTGCCGCTTGGTGAAACGCCTCGACCAATTGTTGGTGGAGGGTTGCCTCGTCCACGGGTGCTGCACCAGCCGGCTGTGATTTTGCGCACCACTTAGCCAGGTGTTTCTTATAGAGTTCCCAGTCTGCCTTTTGGGTATTGTATCTCCATCTCGGCGGGGGTGGAGTGGGGAGTTTGTTCACCTTCAGTGTTGTTAGGGTGGCAAAGTGGTCGCTGGTCAGCGTGGGGTGTAGCTGCCAGGAGGCCGAAGGCTGTAGTGCACTGGAGACGAAGGGTGGGCTCTCTGGTGTTCAGGAGGCAGATCTCGGGTGTGTCTTGAAAGGTGGTGTATAGGTGTAGGCCGTCTTCATTTGTGGGGCTTACCGAGCTTAGGAAGGGATGATGTGCATTGAAATCCCCCCTATGAGTGTGGCGTGGTCAGAGGCCGAAGTGAATAATTGAGTCATCTCCAGTGAGCCCCTTGGGTTCTTGTAGATGTTGTGGACAGTTATTTCCCGTTCTTGGAGGGTTACTTTGACGGCCTATGTCTCAATGTTTTCCCCACATGGCAATTGCTGCATGACCTCGGAGGAGGGTATGCTTGACTTGACCAAGATCATACATCCTCTTGTCGACGCCTGCGTGAAATGCCCCCTGTATGTCTTGTAACCACTGAATTTAAAACAGTGGTGGTCTTGTAGAAGTGTTTCTTGTAGCAGTATGATGTCAAGCTTGTCCTTGGCTGCTGCTTCTTGTAGGAGGTGTTTCTTGTTTTTGATGCCCTGAGCATTCCATGAGAGGATGTTCAGGGTGCTGATGTTTTCCACCACTGTTTCATCGGGGACTTCTGGTGGTCCTCGATGGAGATGTTCAGGTCTGATTCCGACTGGATCAGGTTCATATCTTCTTGTTCTGTGGTGGTTTTTGCCTTCTGGGCCGTGGTTCGGATCAGGGGAGATGAAACGTCCAATTTCTTTCTGGGAGCTGTCGGTATCTTGGGTTCTCTGGTGGCCTTCTTCGGTGTAGAGTGTACCTCGGCTGTCACTCGTGTGGGGACCGGCATGGCGTCCTCCACTGAAGTGGCTGGAGCTGTGGCGACTTGCCCGAGGACGCTCCCCATGAGTATTTGGAACTGTGTAGGCTGGATCTTGTGGCCCATTAGTCCGGCTAGGCCCTACACGAAGGTTGTCAGTACCTTGGCTAGGTCTGATACGTGTATCATTCCTTCTGGTGCCTTGGTGTGTGCTTGTTTTGTCTTTTTCGTAGTTGTCTGCTGCTTGGGGGGCTGAGGTGTGGCCGAAGTGAGGCCAGGAAATTGGGCTGCACTTTGGGTGTTGACCGGTTGAGGTGGTTGGCTTTGTTGTTTATGCCTTTGGGTTCCCCACACGAAGGTACTTGGTGGGGCTGGTCGGTTTGCCTGAACCCTCTTTGTCCTCTCGGAGCATCCAGGGTTCCAGGCGTGGTTGGCACACTTGGGGGCAATTTTTTCCCCATTTTTCAACTTGGTGAGGCAGGAGTGCTTGCCGTGGTTCTGCGTGCGAACGGCGCAGATTTCCTTGTACGTGCACCTCGTCTGATGGTGCCCGTATTTCTGGCATCTGAAGCACCGCAAGGGCTCCGGGACGAAGTATGTCTCAACCATTACCAATATGTTAATCAAAAATAGGCCAAGTTTGAATGTAAATGGAAGTGTTTATTGTATTCCATGTAGCAAATGTAATGGTAATTATGTAGGACAGACAGGAAAAACAGTGCAGCTCAGAATCAAACAACATAAGTACAATATCAGAACAGCATCTGAAAGCAGTGCCTTGTTCGATCATGTTAGGAATAATAATCATCCCATTGCTTGGGGAAAAAGTTTAGAAGTATACAAATCATCTTGCATCACAGAAAGACTTCTGGTTGAAGCTAGTTTGATTAAGGAATAAAAATCAATAAACATTAGTGATGGTCAGTACAAAACTGATAATATGTTACATAAATTTATTTGTCAGTGGCCCAGGCTAATAATGCTTTGAAAACCTTGGAGCTAGATGTAGGATAGTTATTTAGTGGGTTCCTTATTTTTTACCTGACCTGACCTGACCAGACTAGTTACGTCGCCCCCTTTCTCTTAAGCTCCTCTACGTGTGTGTTGGTGTGGGGATTAGTGGGTGACATCATTATGACCTGACCGCATGTTTAATAAGGTCACCTGTATATTTAAGCCTCTCTCTGTCCATGTAATCCAGTTGCCTCTGAAGATGTCTTGAATAAAGACGAAAGCTAAGGTGCTCCGTTGTTTCCCTTTTCCCGTGTGATTTTATCAAGATTTATCTTATCCACGTTTTCATTGTGGATCTACATGATATATATATATATATATATATATATATATATATATATATATATATATATATATATATATATATATATATATATATGTATATATATATATATATATATATATATATATATATATATATATATATATATATATATATACATATATATATATATATATATATTAGTTCTTGAATTAATAAGTGACAGGGCTGAAGTAAACACTGTTGGTTTTTCTTTATTATAGAACAATATAGTTCCACACGTCCTTAGTTCAGTTGAGAATATATTATACCTTCTCTACTAGGGTAATTGTCTTAGTGTACATACACAGGAGAACACTTTAGTGAGGTGTTCTCTGGGTAACAAAAAATATGAGTCTGATCTCTCTGGCCAAGAGAGAGAAGGAGGGAGGAGCAGGCCTCGGGAGTGTGAGAAAGGAAGCACATCAGATATCCTGTTATGCTAACATGAGCTGACCTCAGCCTGACCTCGCTCGCTCCTCCAAAGAACTGCAACCTCAGCCATGTATAACGTCTATAGCTGATGCACAGTTGAATAACTTGGTGAATAATTTGGTATTATACATTTGGGTAAATGTTTATATGATACAAGTGGTGCTGTTACACCGCTCGGCCACCTCCAAGCAAGACCTCACTGTTTAAATCCTAGGTGTACCTAACCTTGTTACAAGAAAGTGTGCTTTGGCTAAGCTTTTTCTTCGTACACATGCTTTTGCAATTCCTTCCAAAAAGTCTTCTTAGAAACTATTGTGTACCTAAAAAAAATCTTCCTGGAACAAATTATCATAACAATCAAGGAACTGATTAATATGATGGTAGGTATAATAAAACCAGGTAGAATTATACTGGAAGACAAGTATAAAGGAAGAGAATCATGTAAGTCAGGAAACTGCGTCTCATTGATATATGACAGGAGGTTAAGCTTGTCAGAAACAATATGGAGATTACTGAAACTTATATTTAAGGTAAATGGTATGGGAATCAGCTCAGAAGTAATATTTGTGACAAATGCAAGATGATGGCGAGTAGGCAAAGTTGTGATTGCATTACTGCTAATTTCACAATAGTCTGGTGCTATATGATAACCTTCTACCACTAAACGTTTGCCTACATCCTGACATATAAGTATCACACTGCTTTGATTTGGGAAAAAGTAATATTGCACTTTATTGACATGTGTGTGAAACACTAACCTATGCGGTATTGGAGTATAAACACATTGTTATAGAGCTGTAGAAGCATTAGTTTGTAGTATAGTTAATTCACATGTAGCTTGAGCTGCCCGAGTGAATAAGAAAGCATGCTCCGGACAAACATGCGAATGTAAATATGTTAACTTACTATGATTTAGGACTTCATGCTTAGCCACAGCAACAAATGAAAAAGCCTCTGCTACTACTATTAGTTCAGTTTGTTCAGAATTAATAGTCCCTCATTCGCTTTCAGTGGAAATGCTTCCAAATGCCATGCATCAATTTTTTTTTTTTGCGATTTTAGTGCAATGCGTATTAGTATTTCCCTGTGTGTTAATGTTGCTTGTAATAAGGGGAAATAATATTCCACTTCATGCTCCTGAAAGATAGGAGTTAGGTGATATTTAGTTTCAGCTATATGCAAAGCGGGAATTAGTTGACAAACTGGCAACAACTGTGCATCAACACGACCTAACCCTGCATGTACAAGATCAGCTATGAGCCTATTAGTGGTTTCTATGAAAGCTTGTACAGAGGCCTTAGCAGCATGCATGTATTCAGTGAAGCAGAGTAGCCATTCCAGTATACATTCTGACAGTGTGAATCCCTTGACAACTTAAGAACATAAGAATGGAGGAAACTGCAGCAGGTCTATTGGCCCATACTGGGCAGTCCCGCTTACACCCAACCCCTATTGCTCATATAAGCTTCCAACCTATGTTTGAAGCTATTCAGCGTATTCGAGATAATGATGATATTTGGTAACTTGTTCCATTCATCCACTACTCTGTTTCCAAACCAGTGTTTACCTATTTCGCGCCTAAATCTAAATTTGTCTAATTTAAAACCATTGTTACGAGTTCGCTCCTGGTTGGATAGTTTGAGTACCTTTGTAATGTCCCCTTTGTTTAGCCCTGACTTCCATTTATACACCTCTATCAGGTCGCCCCTCGCTCTACGTCTCTCGAGGGAGTGCAAATTAAGATGCTTTAACCTGTCTCTATACTCAAGGTTCCTAATGCCCGGGATTAGTCTTGTCATTCTCCTCTGAATTCTTTCCAAAGATTCTATATCCATTCTGTAATACGGTGACCAGAACTGAACTGCGTAATCCATGTGTGGTCTCACAAGCGCAAGATAGAGTTTTAGGATGACCTCGCTAGTCTTGTAACTAACACTCCTTTGTATGAACCAAAGTACTTTATTAGCTTTGTTACGAGCAAAAACACATTGTTTACTTGGCTTAAGGTTCCTACTTATCATTACTCCTAAATCTCTCTCGCAGTCGGATTTCTCTATGGCATCATTGTTCATCTGGTATCTGGTTTCCCTGTTTACATCTCCTATACTGAGTACTTTACATTTGTCCACGTTGAATTTCATTTGCCATTTTCAGACCATTCGAAATTTTTTTTTAGATCTTCCTGTAGTTTTGCGGAGTCCTCGTCAGATTTAATAACACGTCCTATTTTAGTGCCGATATCTATGTCGTTTATGTATATAATAAATAATAATGGTCCAAGTACTGAGCCTTGGGGAACTCCACTAGTGACGTTGCTCCAATCGGACTTAGTGCCGTTGATGATCACTCGCTGTTTCCTGTCCTGTAACCACGCCCTAATCCATTTAAGGATATTACCTTTGATGCCATGTGCTTCTACCTTTCTAATTAGTCTTTCGTAGGGGACTCTGTCGAAGGCTTTGCTAAAGTCGAGATATACCACATCGTAATTGTGCCCTTCGTCCACCGATTCGAAAACTGATGAAATGAATGTTAATAGATTAGTTAGACATGAACGCCTGCTTGTGAAGCCATGTTGGGAATCATTGATCAACTTGTGCTTCTCCAGGTGGTTTCGAATAGAGTTTGAAATGATTGATTCTAGAAATTTACCTACTATTGATGTTAGGCTGATTGGGCGGTAGTTAGAGGATAATGATCTATCCCCCTTCTTGAAAATCGGTATTACATTCGCGATCCTCCAGGATTCTGGTACTACACCTGTTTTTAAGGACATGTTAAACAAATTTGCTAAGGGCATACTAAGCTCTTCCTTACATTCCTTTAATACTCTGGCAAATATCTCATCGGGACCAGGTGACTTATTAGGCTTTAGTTTGTCTATTTGCTTACTAACATCGCTACTAGTCACTACTATCTCGCTTAATTTGTTTTCTTCAATATCTCTGAATAGAGTCGGTGCCTCGGGTATCATGTTTACATTTTCGGTGGTGAAAACTGTTGAAAAATATTTATTCAAATTGTTGCTCATTTCTTCGTCGTTGTCAGTGAGCTCGCCGGTATCTGACCGTATTGGTCCAAACTTTTCTCGTGTTTTAGTTTGATACATTTGGTAGAATACTTTGGGGTTTGTCTTCGCCTCCCTTGCTATCCTTACCTCATTATTCCTCTTGGCTTTCCTTATCTCGGTTTCAACCCTACTCGCCAATACCTTATAATAATCCTGGAGGTAAATTTCGCCATGATTTATCCTTCTACCTTTAGCCTTCCTTTGGCCAATGATGTTCTTTAAATAATTATTTATCCATTTAGGGTCATTGTTGTCTGATCTGAGTTTTTTGTATGGTATGTGTTCTACCTTTGTGCATTAAGTAACTCATTATTTAAATTGTCGTGGAACTCGGCAATCTCAGATCTCGTTATCAGGCCCGTGTCATCTGTCAGGTTCACGCCCAAGCGCGACACCCCTTCTCTCAGCTGCCTCTTTAAACTGTTAAAGTCTGCCCTTCTGAAATCTGGTACTTTAGTGGAATTTTCCTGAAAATCTAGCTGGAATCTAATTTCTTTGTGATCGTTGTTTGCAAGTTCGTTCCCTACCTCGACATTGCTAATGAGGTTTTCTCTGTTCGACAGAACTAAATCGAGTATATTACTACCGCGGGTGGGTTCGGTTATATGCTGACTTAGAAAACAGTCCTGGATCGTTTCGAGAAATCCTCTGATTCTGAGTTACCCGTAAGGTCAGTCCAATCTATTTGGCCAAGGTAAAGTCGCCTACTATACAGACTTTGTTGTGTATGGAAGTCCTGCGCATTTCATCCCAGATAAGTCTCTCAAGATTGGGAGGTCTATATATTACTCCTGTGATTAATTTTTCCCTACCGTCGATTAATTCTATCCAAATTGTTTCTGTATTCCGCTCAGTTTTTATTTCCTTATTTATTTCACACTTCAGATTATCCCTGACATAGATTGCTACTCCGCCTCGTGTTCTGAGTCCTCCCTTTACCGCGTTTAGGTTTAAACTCCCTGTCTGCTTTAGTTTTGTCGTCATTCGTAAGACTATTTCCCTGTAATCTTTCACTTTGTTTACCCGCTCCCACTGCAGTCTCCTCCACCCCCGTTCCCTCATGTTCCCCTAACAGTTTAAAGACTTCGATATCTTTTGAACTGCCCCCTCTATAGCCCCAGCCAGGGTTGCCACCCCCTCCCGAGACAGGTGTACCCCATCCCTAGCATAAAGGTCCCTTCTGCCATAGAAGTTGTCCCAGTTGTCAATGAATGGGACTGATATTGACTTGCAATATCCGTCAAGACGGCCGTTGACACCAACTGCCCTTGACAACCATTCATTGCTAACTCTCCTTCTAGGCAGGTCACCACATATGATAGGGATCCCTCCCTTAGTCCTAATAAGATCTATAGCTGTCTTGAACTTATCAAGAAGCTCTTCACTCCTACACTGGCCAATATCGTTGCCTCCTGCACTGAGGCAGATAATGGGTTTGTTCCCATTACCAGACAAGATATTGTCCATCCTGTCAACTATATCCCCCACCCCAGCCCCTGGCAAACACACCCTTACCCTATTTTTATTTTTACCACAAAAGGCTCTGTCCAAGTACCTTACCTGTGAGTCACCAACAATTAAAGTTTTTATACCTTCCTTGTCAGCCCTGTCCCTGACTGTACTAATGTCCATTTCGTCTACCAAAGGACTGAACGAGTTGGTACACTTAGCTGTTGTTGTCGTTGTTGTATCCTTGGTGTGTTTTAAACCACCAGCCTGGTAGTCCCTCTCCTCACAACCTTCCATTCGTCATTCACCGGCTTTCCCTGTCTCGTTTCTTCCTTCATCTTTGCTATCTCTTCCTTTAATTTCAAGATTTCTTGCTCTAATTTCAGGGTTTTTTCCTTGGTATTCTGTAACTCGGTCCACAGATGGGCATAACCCCGTTTACAAGTAGCACTAGCCATATCTGGTAATTATCCCCGGGAGCTGAGCTAAGCTGCCGTGACCTTTCCCCTAGTGAGGTCAGAATACAACTTGTGTTAGTTGATTAGTTTCTTCAACAATAGCGTTCATATGAGAGGTCAGAGTTTGTACTGCCTTGTAGGACTGCTCAATGGCCCTATTTTGTTTCTTAACCTCTTCTGAAACTGCTCTCATTTTATTCCCTAGTTTAGCCACATCTTCGGCGGTTGCCATACCGAACAAGGTGTTACTTATTAAGCCTACAAAATTAAACAGACCAAGTTTTGGTCGCTGCTGAGAATGTACATTTTTCACGATGTCTTCAGGAGATATAGGGAGCTTTCCCTCGAAGTGTTTTACCCGCTTGAGTAAACTATTCATACGGTCGTGTTGAAGAGAGATGGTCTGACGGATTGTTGTAGAGATTGTAGATTGCTGTTTGAGATCTTGTAGAGTTTTCGGAGCTGTTTCAATGTGGGCAGCTATTGATCTCAGATGCATTGGCATGCATCATGGAGCCTGTACTTGACAGTTACAATGTCTTGTTCTTCCAATACTTTGCCTAGTGGAGCAACTAAAGCTCTGTGTTTGACGACGTCTGCTGGGGATGCGGCTGTTGTCACCACTCTCCAGACCAACAGTAGTAGTGATATCCAAGGATGATTAACGATTTTTGTTTGCTGATCGTAGTTTTTGACGATATGTATTGTCTATCGTTATATTTTGTTGAGCAACTGTTGTAGTAGAAGTAGGATGCACTTGACTGACATTAGGAGTCCCTACTAAGTCTCTACTGACTTTTTTCATTCTATCTACATGAACTATATCTGTAACATTTGACGTTGGCTCAACTACTTGGAATTTGTTTCCATGTTCTTTCACTCTAATTATGTACGGATCTATGAATTTAGGCAAGAGTTTTTATTGGCGTTCCGGCGCTTTTATCATTACTTTATCTCCTGTTTCTAGTGTTATAGGCTTAGCTTTCTTATTAGCTTTCTTATGTTGCTTGCAGATCATTTCAGCACGTGAGGCTGCTAAGTGTTTTCGTACTTTTCCATGGACGCTTGTGAAAACATTGATGTGCTTCTTGGCATAGTCATCATGTTGTACACAGGTTGTGGGGTTCCTGCTAGTAGATCATATGGCAAGCATTTATCGGTATACCGTAAATTATGTAGTATGGCGATTTGCCTGTAAAGCTATTTATAGATCCATTGATGGACGCTGCAACCTGTGGAAGCCAGTCCTCCCACGAACTATACATTGGATTCACCACATGCCGGAAAATCTCAAGAGTTTTTCTATTTGTACGCTCGACCAACCCATTTGATGTTGGATGGTAGGCGGTTGTGAAGGTTTGTGTGATATCGTATTGTTGACATATTGCAGCCAAGAGTTGATTCTTAAATTCTGCCCCGTTACCCGAGAGTATGACTCTAGGTGTAGAAAAAAGACAGATTAGATGAGTGACTAATGCATGAGCCACTGATTCGGCTGACTTGTTTTGCAATGGTGCTAGTACCACAAATCTAAAGAAGTGGTCAACGCAGACAAGTACGTAACTAGAGCCTTGTTGGCTTTTTGTTAGTTGCAATAAATCGATCGCAACTGTATCCTATGGACGTTCCGGCGTCGGGTATTCTAAGATTGGAGCGGGATCCATCGTTGTTCACTTGTGTTTTACATAAGATAAACATTTAGCAATGTGATGCTCGATGTCGATCCTCATAGTTTTCCAATAATATTTTTGTCTAATTTCTGTTAAACATCTGTCTCGCCCTGGATGCCCAGCTTGGGGTGCATCATGGAAGAGGGTGAGGATGTTTTCCTTTAGTGATGTAGGAATAACAATTTGAGAGATTGACTCTTGTTGTGTTTTCACTGAGCGATATAGTATGTTGTGCTACAGCTCAAACTGTGAGAGTGGTAGAGGTAATTTGGGCAAATTTACCTCATCTACCCGATTCTAAGGCATATATAACCTTGGACCATAATAGATCCTGTAACTGTTCCGCCCTTAACTGTGACAAGGTGAACGTAGGTAGTGGCGTGACAGGAGCTATGTGTCTAGATAGCGAATCCGCTACCACGTTCGCACGGCCCGGCAAATACTTGAAGTCGGGTGCGAACTCCTGTGTGATTTGATACCAGCGTGCTAAACGCCCTGATAATTTCTTCCCATTAAATAGTTCTGTCACGGCTACATGATCTGTGTGGACTGTGATCGGATATCCCGAAAATGCTTGAGAGCCCACACTACAGCTAATGCTTCTAAGTGAGTAGCTGAATAGCGTGTTTCTTCATCGTTGAGGGTGCGACTGGCGTATGCTATTACCCGCCATTTCCCTCGATAATCAGTTTGCATGAACACCGCCCCTAATCCTAGGCCCGAGGCATCAGTACACATGGTAAATGGTTTTGTGTAGTCCGGAAAGGCTAACACTGGAGCTTTCATTAAGGCGCTCTTGAGAGCATTAAAACTGTCCTCTTGTTCTTTATTCCATGTAAACTCCACATACTTTTTGAGGAGTTTGTGAGTGGTGATGCTAACTTGGCATAACCTTCAATGAAAGAACGGTAGTATCCTGATAATGCCAGGAAACTACGAAGTTGATCTACGTTCTTGGGACGAGGGAATTGCTTCACCGCCTTTACCTTGTAATCTATTGTGTGTATACCATTGCCATCTACTACGTGTCCAAGAAATTGGATTTTGGATTTGTTAAATTCACATTTGGAAAGTTTCACTTTCAATCCAGCTAGATGTAGTTTGTGAAAACTTCTCGTAGCCTCTTTAAATGGCTCTGTAAACCTTTGCTTACTATGATAAGATCATCTAGATAGGCATAGACTGTGTTACCTATCATTCCACCAAACAAGATGTTTATCATTCTTTGGATTGTTAGCGGCGCATTTCTTAAGCCAAATGGCATTCTTAAGAATTCGAAATGTCTCCTAGGCGTACTGAACGCAGTTATCTCGCGGGAATCCTCATGTAAGGGAATTTGCCAGTACCCGCTAAGTAAATCTAAGTTGTTGAAGACTGCGTTGTCTTTTCCTGGTGACTGTAGTAAGTCAGTTAGGACAGGCATTGGGAACCTGTCTGGTACAGTTACCTGGTTGACTCGTCGAAAATCTATGACTGGTCTCCATCCTCCATCTTTCTTGGGAACTAAAAATAAAGGTGAGTTCCATGGTGATGAGGAAGGTTGGATTACCTTTTGGTCCACCATGTCTTGTACTATCTGCTGGACTACCGCCCTTCTGCTGTGGAGTAGCCTATATGCTGGGATGTAGTTTCCGGTTTGAGTTGTTTTACCTCGGGGTTCTCCAGGTAATGCTATGATTTCCTTGAACTCGGCGAGTAATTCTAAAAGATCTCTTTTGCCTCTAGAATGATCGACTACTTTCACGTGTGGCGCTATTAACGCTGCTTTATCTACAATGGGTGATTTGTCGTTCGATTCTCCTTGTGTTACACTACCTATTGGTAATTCTAATGGCTCTTCGACAACCGGTTTGTCATAAACAAGGAAATGACCTAAACAACATCCCTTTCTTAAGGTTATGGGTCCCCCAGTTCTACTGAGAACGAGGACATCTGTGACACTATCTAATCTAACAGTGCTTAAGGTAGACTCAAGTGACAAACCTTTCACTCGTGAACTTTCACTCAGACACACAACATCTGTTCCTTCACTCACATTTGGCCAACGTACTGTGACTCTAGTTAGTTCCTGGCTATGTGCCCGTTGTACACCAGTTAACACAGCAGGAGTTAGAGTCCAGTTTTGGCCGCTTTCATCAGAAATGTCCTTTGAGCTACTAGTTGGAGTTTCAGAGAGTGACTCCATAACTAATTGCTGCTGTGCCAATGACTACCCCGCGCCTGTCAAGGCAGTTATTGCACGAACACCTGAAGTAAGCAATGAATGTGAAGTTTTCATTGCGTGATATGTTTTACACTTATGCGTGATTGACCTCGTTGTTAAACGTTAATGTTGTTCTGCCTTAGAGTGGTCAGACCAAGTAACCCGTCCGCTGGCAAAGAAAATGCCTTGACTATGTAGAAATCCGCCAAAATCGCTTTACTGGACCTAGAAAAACGAATTGGCAGTATTATCACCCCCGCTATGTCTAATTGGATTACCGACACACCGGACAGAGGAATGTCTGTAGGTCTTATTGGCCACTTATTTGGAGGACATCGCCGCTGGAGTTCATTGAACGACTTTAATGAGATAACATTGGCACAGGCCCCCGTATCTATATCTAGGGATAACTGACTGTTACCTATCCTCGCTGGTACAGTCAACAATTCCAACTTGTGCTTCCCCAGGTGATTTCGAATAGAGTTTGTAATGATTGCTTCCAGTAATTTGCCTACAATTGATGTTAGACTGATTGGGCGGTAGTTAGAGGATAGTGATCTATCTCCCTTCTTGAAAATCGGTGTTACATTCGCTATCCTCCAGGATTCTGGTACTACACCCGTTTTTAAGGACATGTTAAACAACTTTGCTAAGGGCATACTAAGCTCTTGCTTACATTCCTTTAACACTCTGGCAAATATCTCATCGGGACCAGGTGACTTATTAGGCTTTAGTTTGTCTATTTTCTTACTAACATCGTTACTAGTCATTACTATCTCGCTTAATTTATTTTCTTCACTATCTCTGTACAGAGTCGGTGCCTCGGGTATCATTTTAAAATTTTCGGTGGTGAAAACTGTTGAAAAATATCTATTCAGATTATTGCTCATTTCTCTGTCGTTATCAGTTAGCTCGCCGGTATCTGACTGTATTAACTAGTCAAATAAAACTGTAACCCACATTGATGTTTTATATACTACACACCTGTACAGGGCCTGTGTTAATATATATAACACTAGCTTTACACCCTCGAGCCATGCTTCCCTTTTCATCACTTGGTAACTTTACTTCTATATATTCTCACTGCACTGTATCTTCTGAATGAGTATATGACTCTTACTTGCTTGTTTATGGCAGTCTATCGAAGTCGATGATGACGTTGCTCCAGATGAGACGATTGATGAGTTATGTGTTTGTAAGGGCCGTAACGAGCAGGTTGTTTGTCCGCCGCTCGTTTGCTTGTTTGCGGCCCTAGTAGAGACGGAGGTGAAAAGGTAGCTGCTGCCTCGTCGCACGGGAGACACTATCCAGCCTTCATCACAGCTGTTACTTTACCCCGCTGTTCGACTCCAACTCTGGTTGTGTACTCATCTGAGGATCCTGAGGCTTTTGGGCTGATTCCCCAGTCCTTCACTATTTGGCTGTCAACTCCGGTCACCTACTTCAGCTACTGCCGCGGCTGCCACGTGATCGCCACTTCCTCCACGCCCTATCCACCGTCCGTGCCCTGGTGTCTCTCTTGTGTGGCAAGACATCGCCCACCAACGCCGGCGCCAAGTGAGGAAGCTGCCCTGGTCCTTCCCCCTGAGAGCGGATCACCGCGTTACCAGAACATTCCACGGTGCTTGTTAGGAGGAAGATTCATCTGCAGCCGTAGGAAATACCTGTTCTTTGTTGTATTGATTGTTTTGTTTCAAGTAATTGTTTGACTCCAGTGCTGTTTATTTAATATTTGTGTGAGTGGTGTCAGAGTTAAATTATTGTGATTATTTTCGTAGTAAAGAGATGTCAATCTCTAACGGTTGTTTGTTACCCCTTGGAAACCCATGGTTCTTGACTTTCCTTTTTATAAGATCCTGATTAGGCTGGCAAGGGATTTATATCCCAAAGGCCAGGCCTTTACAGTGTTATTCCTCTGATGCCACCGTAGATGACTATGGAGTCCAATCCTGGAGGCGCAGATCTTGTTGCATAGGTGACGGGGATGTTGTTCACTGAGAGGAATTGCCTTGAGCCCTCTGATGTCGTTGGGTTCGATTAGTAGCTCTCTTTTGGTTCAGTGAGGTCTCAAGTGTTTCCTCTCCTCTATGGCATGTTGAGCGCCATAAGGAACAGTCTGAGGCTCGTTGCTCCAGTGAGTTTGGTTGTATATTACAGCACTTGGGTAGAGTTTTAGAGTGTTCCTTATATCTCTTTTTCTGTCCTCCCACCGAGCTGTTTCCATTTGAGAGTTTGCCATATAATATTTGTCTTGGAAGCCGGTGGTCTGGCACCCTGATAACATGTCCAAGCCAGCGCAAGTGTCTTTTGGCTAGAATGGTTTCGATGCTGGTCGTGTTTGAGCGACGATATAATTCTTCAGGAGTCACTCTATCTTCCCAGGATATTCCAAAGATACGCTTAAGGCCTCTAGTGTGGAAGTTTTCCAGCATTTGGATATGGCGTTTGTAGGGCGTCCAGGTTTCTGAGGCATATAATAATGTAGATATACAGACCGCTAGATAAACTGCAGTCTTCGTTCCATATTTGAGGTCATTGTTGAGAAAGACTCTTGTTCTCAAACGTCCAAATGCAGCTGAGGCTAAATTGATTCTGGTTTGAATTTCCATATCCAGTGAGCAGGTGGGTGTGAGAGTGCTACCAGGGTACTTAAACTGGTTTACTATTTTGATAGGATCTCCATTAATGTAGAATTGTGGTGCTTCTGTTTGTGGAACAATGGGCTGGACAAAAATCTCGGTCCTCTGGGAGTTAATTTGCAAACCAAGCGAGCTGTAAATACCTGAGATCACGTCCAGTGCATGTTGCATAGATTCTCTGTTATGTGTCATTATTGCACAGTCATCTGCATACTGTAGTTCTATGACCTGAGTTGTTAAGGTCTTTGTGTAGGCTTCCAGAAGTCTAATATTAAAAAGGCTACCGTCAAGACGGTACCGTAAGCCTACACCTGCATCAGGCCCAAGGGCATTGTGTGAGAGTTGTGCTACAGCCACCAAAAAGACGTTACACAACACAGGTGCCAGCACACAGCCCTGTGTTACGCCCATTTGGACACTAAATGGTTCTGACTGCACACTACCCTCAAGTACCCGGGCTTGCATTCCATCATGCATCTTGCGGAGGTTGTTAAAAAATCTTGGTGGTACACCGACCTTCTTGTAAAGTCCTGGGACTTAGAGATATGAATCTCTTACCAGCCTAATCAGTATCTTATAAAAGGAAAGTCAAGAACCATGGTTTTCTGAGGGATAACAAATAACCGTTCGAAATTGACATCTCTTTACTATAAAAATAACACAAACTCTGACACCACTCACACAAACATCAAATAACAATTACGGGAGTCAAACAATTACGGGAGTCAAACAAATACTGGAGTCAAACAAATACTGGAGTCAAACAATTACGGGAGTCAAACAATTACGGGAGTCAAACAATAACGGGAGTCAAACAATAACGGGAGTCAAACAATTACGGGAGTCAAACAAATACTGGAGTCAAACAATTACGGGAGTCAAACAAATACTGGAGTCAAACAAATACTGGAGTCAAACAATTACGGGAGTCAAACAATTACGGGAGTCAAACAAATACTGGAGTCAAACAAATACTGGAGTCAAACAATTACGGGAGTCAAACAATTACGGGAGTCAAACAAATACTGGAGTCAAACAATTACGGGAGTCAAACAATTACGGGAGTCAAACAATTACGGGAGTCAAACAAATACTGGAGTCAAACAATTACGGGAGTCAAACAATTACGGGAGTCAAACAAATACTGGAGTCAAACAATTAAGGGAGTCAAACAATTAAGGGAGTCAAACAATTACGGGAGTCAAACAATTACGGGAGTCAAACAATTACTGGAGTCAAACAATTACGGGAGTCAAACAAATACTGGAGTCAAACAAATACTGGAGTCAAACAATTTAGGGAGTCAAACAATTACTGGAGTCAAACAATTACGGGAGTCAAACAAATACTGGAGTCAAACAATTAAGGGAGTCAAACAATTAAGGGAGTCAAACAATTACGGGAGTCAAACAATTACGGGAGTCAAACAATTACGGGAGTCAAACAAATACTGGAGTCAAACAAATACTGGAGTCAAACAATTAAGGGAGTCAAACAATTACTGGAGTCAAACAATTACGGGAGTCAAACAAATACTGGAGTCAAACAATTAAGGGAGTCAAACAATTAAGGGAGTCAAACAATTACGGGAGTCAAACAATTACGGGAGTCAAACAATTACTGGAGTCAAACAATTACGGGAGTCAAACAATTACGGGAGTCAAACAAATACTGGAGTCAAACAATTAAGGGAGTCAAACAATTACTGGAGTCAAACAATTACGGGAGTCAAACAAATACTGGAGTCAAACAAATACTGGAGTCAAACAAATACTGGAGTCAAACAATTAAGGGAGTCAAACAATTACTGGAGTCAAACAATTAAGGGAGTCAAACAATTAAGGGAGTCAAACTATTAAGGGAGTCAAACAATTAATGGAATCAAACAATGAACAGATATTTCCTACGGCGGCGGCCCTGGGGAAGGTTCTGGAAAGCAGTGATCCACTCTCAGGGGAAAGGTCAAGGCAGCTTCCTCATTTGGCGTCGGCGTTGGCGGGCGAGGTCTTGCCACCCAGGAGAGTCGCCAGGGCACGGACGGTGGAGAGGGTGTGAAGGAAGCTGGCGTTGATATGGCAGCCGCGGTAGTAGCTGGAGCAGGTGACCAGAGGTTGACAATCGAATAGTGAAGGTCTGGGGAAGCAGCCCACGAGTCCAGGACCTGTGATGAGATCACAACCAGAATTGGAACGAACAGCGAGGTGCAAGTACAGCTGTTGACGACTGGGCAGTATCTGCTCTCTGGGTCGATGCAGCAGTGACGTTCTCACCTCCATCTACCCCCCCAAGTGGAGGACGCGAACAAGCAAGCGGGCGGCGAATAACCATCCTGCTCGTTACCGCCCTTACACTTCTCCTGCGTAGTCCACAGAAGTTCTCTGTTTACTGTGTCGAAAGCTTTGGAGAGGTCAATGAAGGCGGTGTAAAGGTCTACTTTTTGGTCTCGACTCTTTTCTTGAATTTGCCTAGCTGCGAAGATCGTGTCTATTGTACTGTGATCTTTCCTGAATCTACATTGGGATTCAGGAAGTGTGTTCTCTGTTAGGTGTTGGATAAGTCTTGATTGCATGACTTTCGACAGGATCTTGACAGCAACTACAAGGACGGAGATGACCCTGCTGTTACCACAGATTGCTTTGTCACCTTTATTCTTATAGATTGTTATGATGTTTGCATCTTCTCCTTCTTTGATCTTTCTATCTCCCCTCCGTCCAATAAGGTTCTGACATTCCAGGTAGTAATATTAAGTTCTTTCTTAATCTGATTATTTTGATCGTTTCGACTCCATAATGGGATGACTCGACGGCTGCAGCGGGCCGCCCCAACAAGAGTCAGACAGCATTTGTTTAGGACCACTTTTTCGAGGTCCCTCCGTTAGGAAGCAGTCGGGATCCGCTGGTCATGATGAAAGCTGCCGAAGAGACACACTGCCCTGTCTCAGCGACCATCACTCCACCACCGCCTACGTGTAGGTCGGAGCTAAACACTTCCAGTCACATCCTTGACCTGTGCCCCGCACTCGTTCCCATCGCCGTAGGTCTTTTCGAGATGATGATGAGATGATGAGGGGGATTGGAGCAAAGGGCCTGCACAATGAGTGGATTTTGAGTGGGGATGATGGAGCGCAAACACCACTCCCACTACCTTGGCCTCCCCCAGCAACTGTCGGTGGCATAGGAGACCCATGACGACCGACTGCTGAGCGGGGTCGCAGGAGTCTGCCGAGAACTCGGTTTATTGCGCTTCACCTATTGCGTGACTCCAAACGCAGTTTTTTCGTTAGGGGTTGACTCCCATAGTCTTGCACTTTACCATTATAATGGTAACAGCAAACTTAAAGCAATCTCACGACGCCTCTACTCCTATCTTGACCATGTAGGCAGTATGTCAAGTGTTTAACTTACTTAGTTACCTCAGTTAGATGTTTGTAACTGATTTATGCTATATCAGTAGGTTCCACGTTGACTATGACTCATAATTATAAAATGGAGGATATTGATAAAACCATTAAAACCTGTTTAAATACATTATGTAATTTACAACTAATATACAGCAATGGTTCAACGTAAGTCATAGGCCTAGTTAAAACTCAATACTTTGGTAACAGTGGTGGGGCAAGGTGACACACAAGCCACATAGCAAAGGCTTGTCACACACACAGCTCACAGCAGATACAGATAAAACAGCTCACTGTCACATACAACTCACTGCCTCACACAGACCCTGATAACTGCGTCCCCGCTAACCCCTTAGTCACACCTGTTCATATTCAACCCAAATGATACTTCTTATTCGCTTACGCCAGCCATGGGCAACCTTTCCTCAGCCATGGGCCGCCTTGTAATTTATATCCTACCTAACCCAAAAGTAATGTTAATATTGTATTATCGCGGACAGTGAAGCAGTTTATCCTCACATCCACCTCACAATATTTTCTGTTTACAATCACAGATTTTTCCCATTTATGAAACAAGTCCACCATAATAATTTTTAAAGTAATATGTTCATGTTTCTTGGCCTTTAACACAAGATGACTGAAGCAGTCTGTAAATACATTGATTTTTCCTACAGTTACAGCATTTGTCTTACTTATGAGACACAGCCACCAGAATACTGTTAATGTTAATCTTGGTGCATGAACAACTACAATGACACAACCTATAGGTACATCTATTTCTTTTAATATATATATATATATATATATATATATATATATATATATATATATATATATATATATATATATATATATATATATATATATATATATATATATATTCAAGACATCTTCAGAGGCAGCTGAGTTTACATTATATTGGTATTGGAGTCCTGAGTTATGAGGTGAAAGAAGATTATTAGGGATTGAAGAAAAGTTGTGAAACTTAAATACAGTTGAAGTAGAAAGAATCTTATCTATTGGTGTTTTATCTTTGTTTTGCTCCCTCGGGTCGTCAACCTCTCTATTAGTATTGGTTTATTTATTTGGTGCTGCTTATTATACTTCTTACTGCTATTTTATTATTGTTTTTACTGTGGTGGAGTCTCATTTTTTGTTAAGGTGTTAGTTAAGTGTTAGTTGTGTTAGTCTAAAGGTACACTGTATGGAGAGGCCTGCCAGGTTCTTAGTGGAGCTGGTAGGTCACTCCCATCTTTTATTCTCTCTATTAATGTTTTATGTGTATATTGGGGCAGGAGGTGGTTCATTTACTTTCTTCCTGGCTGATTTAAACCAACTGTGTTCTTGGAATTCTTCGTTGTCTATATTATTTATCCAATTTTGATATGTTTCTGTGTTGAGTTCAGTCACTTTTTTCCAAATATTTACAGCTTTGTTGTGTATTTCTACATTGATTGCTAAGAGGTTTGCTCTCTTGTGTAGCTGTTCATTACTGATGTGGTCTGTATATTTTATGTTATATATAAATCTGAGGGCTATATTTTGTACTGTTTGTAACCTTTTAATGCTCGTTTTACTAAGGGTGTTCAATGGGATGGGTGGGTAGTCCATAATTGATTTGACAAAGGCTATATAAATCTTTCTTTTGTTATTAATGCTAAGGTTCTGAAAGCGTTGTATTTTTGATAATCTTATTCTTGCCTGTCGTTCTTTATCTTATAAGTATGTTATATATCCTCTTTTTGTTAGTTTTAGTCCAAGCATCCTGCCTTCAGTGTCGTGTGGGTATAGTTCCTGGTCGACTATTACTGGACTTGTTTTGATCTTGGCTATTGGTATTATCTTTAATTTGTTCTTATTTGTCCTGATTTTACATTTTTTCTCAAAGTCATTTAGGTTTTTTATCGCTGTTGCCGTGTAGCGTGTCATAAATTAGGTTGATTTTTGTGGGTATGATACTATTTGAGTAATATCATCAGCAAACATTACATATTTGCTAAAGGGGGTAGGTTGTGGTGTGTCTGAGGTATATATTGTTTATAGTGTTGGAGAAAGGCATCCTCCTTGAGGTACTCCACTCTCAAGATTAAACATAGTTCCAATAAAGTTTCCAATTTGAATTTGTGCTCTGCTAGTATTCGTTAAGTCCCAGTTTTAATATTTTATATTTTAAGCCTAAATGCCAAACTTTATCAAAAGCCTTAGAAACGTCCCTTAAAATTATATTGATCTGGTTCCCCTTGCTTTTTTCTATTGCAATTATTTCCGTTATTGTAGCTATTGCAGTTAGTGTATTTCTATTGGGCATAAATCCATGTTGTCTATTGTTAGTTTTCCCATGTTGTGTTAAAAAGGCTATAAGTCTTGAATTTAAAAATTTTTCCAATAGTTTCCCGGTAATTTCTAATAAAGATATTGGCCTGTAGTTTAATATTTCCTTGTTGTCCTTACCCTCCTTGGGAATAAATATCATTTTAGCATATTTTAGTTTGTCTGGAAAGTAACCGGTTATTAAGCATGCGTTATAAATGTTTAATAGTGTTTTTAAGATGTTTTCAGGTAGATTCATGATCATATTTCGTGTAATACCTGTGAGACCGGGGGCCTTTTCCTTAAACTTCCTCAGACAGTGCATCATTTCTTCCATGGTTATTATTTGATTATTAGGTAGTAAGTTATAGTCTATATATTGCTTTAGGGTGATTCTATGTATGTGTCTTCCCATTTCGTCTCCTATCTTTCTTCGTGTTCACTATCAAAATCTTCATTTTCCTCATCTGATATTTTAAAAACTTTTACCCATTCCCTTTTGAATGCTGACTCTTGTTCATTTTCCTCGTGCAGTTTTGTTCCATTATGGTCTTTAATGTATGGTGTTTTTTGCTTGTTGTGCTCCATCATCTTGTTTATGGAAGTCCAAAATGTTTTTGTGTCTTTAGTCTTGTCGGCCGCCATTATAATATCATTCCATTTGTTGTTGTTTGCTTCCTTAAATGCGTCTCTTAATCTAATATACGATAGGACTAGCTGTCTGTCTGTTCTGGGCAGCCGAAACGGCACAATCGTTTTTCATCAAACTTGGTGGAAAAATCGCAAAAAATTCGTAGAGTGGAACAAACCTAGTCCCATGTTGATGGTTTCTTTAGGAAGGCATTAATTAACCATTTTATTTACGATGGAAAACGATGCAAGTCTACGGACTTGACGCACCCTCATTCGCTGTACGCTGTCAGCAGGATACAATACAGTACAATACCATACTATACCATACAATACAATACCATACCATACCATACCAAACCATACAATACAATACACAACGAACTACAAATATTTGTAGGAATAAAACATAATTATATAGACATGTAAGACTCACAACTGATAAGATATCCGTAAGACATTAGCTACTGGAAATGTGATTAAATGTTTTGTTATTAATCCAGTGTGAAATGTATCAGTATTGGTGGTACAATCCTAATGGTCTCTAATCCTGTTGATTAGGTGAGGTTAATCTGGGTTTATTGAGATTAAAGATAAGGTGTGGGGTTTAATCTACCTGTGTTAATCTCAGGTACAACTCTTAAAGTAACAATCACGACCATGATTATAACAACCAGGACCATGATTATAACAGCCACAACCATGATTATAACAACCACGACCATGATTATAACAACCACGACTATGATTATAACCACGACCATGATTATAACAACCACGACCATGATTATAACAACCACGACCATGATTATAACAACCACGACCATGATTATAGACCATGATTATAACAACCACGACCATAATTATAACAACGACCATGATTATAACAACCTCGACCATGACTATAACAACCACTACCATAATTATAACAATCACGACCATGATTATAACAAGCACGACCATGACTATAACAACCACGACCATAATTATAACAACCACGACCATGATTATAACAACCACGACCATGACTATAACAACCACGACCATAATTATAACAACCACGACCATGATTATAACAACCACGACCATAATTATAACAACCACGACCATGATTATAACAACCACGACCATGATTATAACAACCACGACCATGATTATAGACCATGATTATAACAACCACGACCATAATTATAACAACGACCATGATTATAACAACCTCGACCATGACTATAACAACCACTACCATAATTATAACAATCACGACCATGATTATAACAAGCACGACCATGACTATAACAACCACGACCATAATTATAACAACCACGACCATGATTATAACAACCACGACCATGACTATAACAACCACGACCATAATTATAACAACCACGACCATGATTATAACAACCACGACCATAATTATAACAACCACGACCATAATTATAACAACCACAACCATGATTATAACAACCAGGACCATAATTATAACAACCACGACCATGATTATAACAACCACGACCATAATTATAACAACCACGACCATGATTATAACAACCACGACCATAATTATAACAACCACAACCATGATTATAACAACCAGGACCATGATTATAACAACCACGACCATGACTATAACAACCACGACCATAATTATAACAACCACGACCATGATTATAACAACCACGACCATGACTATAACAACCACGACCATAATTATAACAACCACGACCATGATTATAACAACCACGACCATGATTATAACAACCACGACCATGACTATAACAACCACGACCATAATTATAACAACCACGACCATGATTATAACAACCACGACCATGACTATAACAACCACGACCATAATTATAACAACCACGACCATGATTATAACAACCACGACCATGATTATAACAACCACGACCATGATTATAACAACCACAACCATGATTATAACAACCACGACCTTGATTGTAATAACCACGACCATAATTATAACAACCACGACCATGATTATAACAACCACGACCATAATTATAACAACCACGACCATAATTATAACAACCACAACCATGATTATAACAACCAGGACCATAATTATAACAACCACGACCATGATTATAACAACCACGACCATAATTATAACAACCACGACCATGATTATAACAACCACGACCATAATTATAACAACCACAACCATGATTATAACAACCAGGACCATGATTATAACAACCACGACCATGACTATAACAACCACGACCATAATTATAACAACCACGACCATGATTATAACAACCACGACCATGACTATAACAACCACGACCATAATTATAACAACCACGACCATGATTATTACAACCACGACCATGATTATAACAACCACGACCATGATTATAGCAACCACAACCATGATTATAACAACCACGACCTTGATTGTAATAACCACGACCATAATTATAACAAGCACGACTATGATTATAATATCCACAACCATGATTATAACAACCACGACCTTGATTGTAATAACCACGACCATAATTATAACAAGCACGACCATGATTATAACAACCACGACCATAATTATAACAACCACGACCATGATTATAACAACCACGACCATGACTATAACAACCACGACCATAATTATAACAACCACGACCATGATTATAACAACCACGACCATAATTATAACAACCACGACCATAATTATAACAACCACAACCATGATTATAACAACCAGGACCATAATTATAACAACCACGACCATGATTATAACAACCACGACCATAATTATAACAACCACGACCATGATTATAACAACCACGACCATAATTATAACAACCACAACCATGATTATAACAACCAGGACCATGATTATAACAACCACGACCATGACTATAACAACCACGACCATAATTATAACAACCACGACCATGATTATAACAACCACGACCATGACTATAACAACCACGACCATAATTATAACAACCACGACCATGATTATAACAACCACGACCATGATTATAACAACCACGACCATGACTATAACAACCACGACCATAATTATAACAACCACGACCATGATTATAACAACCACGACCATGACTATAACAACCACGACCATAATTATAACAACCACGACCATGATTATAACAACCACGACCATGATTATAACAACCACGACCATGATTATAACAACCACAACCATGATTATAACAACCACGACCTTGATTGTAATAACCACGACCATAATTATAACAACCACGACCATGATTATAACAACCACGACCATAATTATAACAACCACGACCATAATTATAACAACCACAACCATGATTATAACAACCAGGACCATAATTATAACAACCACGACCATGATTATAACAACCACGACCATAATTATAACAACCACGACCATGATTATAACAACCACGGCCATAATTATAACAACCACAACCATGATTATAACAACCAGGACCATGATTATAACAACCACGACCATGACTATAACAACCACGACCATAATTATAACAACCACGACCATGATTATAACAACCACGACCATGACTATAACAACCACGACCATAATTATAACAACCACGACCATGATTATTACAACCACGACCATGATTATAACAACCACGACCATGATTATAACAACCACAACCATGATTATAACAACCACGACCTTGATTGTAATAACCACGACCATAATTATAACAAGCACGACTATGATTATAATATCCACAACCATGATTATAACAACCACGACCTTGATTGTAATAACCACGACCATGATTATAACAACCAAGACCATGATTATAACAGCCACGAATATGAATATAACAACCACGACCATGATTATAGACCATGATTATAACAACCCCGACCATGATTATAACAACCACGACCATGATTATAACAACCACGACCATAATTATAACAACAATGACCATGATTATAACAACCACGACCATGATTATAACAACCACGACCATCTGGAAAACAATGTCGCTGTACGCTGTCAGCCAGACGGCGGTTGCTCGCTAGCCAAGCGCGAGCCTTCGAACTTTCACGCCTCGGTAAACTGTACCACTGGGCTCGCACGAAGGGCCCACGATCACTTGTTTTATCTGTAGTGCTGTCTGTGTCGTATATAGCCATCTGTTACTGCCGTGTCTTTCCATATAACTGTTTATTTCATTGTAATGGTTTGTATTAATTTAACGTCGTCTGTTAGTCTGTTGAAAAAGTCTTTGTTGTTGGTAAAAATTTTGTCTGGTGTCGATTGTTTATTGTGATTTCTCCAGGTTGGAAAGTTAGGACCTTGATGATTGATTTTCCCAAGATTTATTAATTGATTAAGGGCGTTTCCCACGGCGTTATTATTTGTATTGTCTAAAATACTGTGTCTGGCGTTAAAGTCTCCTAAGATGTACATAGGGTGACTATTGTTAACCAATTTTTAAAAGGTCTTCTATAGGTAAGCAGGGTCGTCTCGGTGGCAGATAAGTAGTAGCACTAATGATTACATCTCCTTGAGTTGTATTTATTTTTATTGCTATAAATTCATCGTGAAAGTCATCGATTAGTTTATATTTTAAGTTTCTTTTAACCGCTATAGCTACTCCGTCATTGTTCTCGCCCGATTTATTTCTTTGGTTTACATAATAGTTAAAGAGTTTTATGTTGTTGTTGTCTGTCTCACCGTGACTGTTTATTAGTATAATGTCAGGGTCAATTTCTTTATATATATTACTTAGGTTACTTCTCTCAGTGTTCCAGTTTCTCACGTTATGTTGTATTATTCTTAAAAGTCTTACTGTTTGTCTGCTGTCCATTATTTCTTAAACTTGGATTGTGACAGTTGTAGTGGAGACCTATCTTCCTGTTTCCCGTTTAGTACCCTTCTAAATTCAGAGTGTTCTATTATTTTGAAGTTGTTAGTTGTTATTCGTATTTTGTCCGTAACTATTAGGGGCCATACGTATTCTTCATTTAAGTTTTGGTCTTGGTAAGTCCATTTATATTGACCTTCTTCACAATTCTTTAATATGGCTTTTCCCGTTGGTCTGGATGTTGGGACTCCATATCTAGTTGTTGTTATGATTTTCAATCGGGTTTCTTCTGCTGTCTGGGGTTGTTTAAAGTGGTCCACTGTCTGCATCTCTTGTCTTTGGTTTTGTTTAGTGGCAGCTCCCTTGGCTGCCGATGATGATGATAATGGAGATAAAATGGCAATGGTTTGCCATGGGAAGGGAGAGAAGAGGAAAGGTAGAAGGAAGTTATGAAACGGGAAGTAAAGTAGTAGAGAATAAGAGCAGGTGGGCTATCCACCTAGCAGAGACGATTTGATTGGCTGTGGTGATGGCCGCACCAAGAGGTCGCCCTAGCTCAAAGGAGGCAGGGGGGGGGGGGGGCTAAGCTAGCCAACAAGATGTTTGTTATTGTGTTAGTTGGAGAGGTCTACTAGGTCCTTGTGTAACTAGTAGAACACTCTGGTATTTTATTTTTAATATTATGGTCAAAAATAAGGTGAAACTGGCGTCAAGAAGTTATTTATGGTGTGGTGTATAATGGGTCTGGCTCTAGGGTGCTTGGTAGTGTAGAGGTGTAGATAAGGATGAGTTTAGTGTACAGTAGTTGTGGCTGAGGGTTATAGAGAAGGCTTTTAGGCCACCAGTTGTGTGATCTTGTGGTGTCTTCTGTTGAGTATATATTTCGTCTTCCATGACTTGTACCATACTCCCTGTGCTTGTCTGTGCTTAATGGCAAAATGTTGTATTTTTCGTGAAGTTCTTTTATTTTGGTTGTGCATGGGGGACGTTGTTTGGAGGCTCTGCGGATGGCTTTGTCTTGTGTTGCCTGGAGTTTTAATTGGTTGGTGAGGCTGATTGTGTTTAATGGTATTGACGGGTATTCAAGATGGGGGCGGACAAGTGCTTTAAATAGGTGTAGTTGTATATTCTCTTCCATTTTATCGAATCTTCTTAGTTTTGTAAGCTGTATTCGGGCTAGTCTATTTCGCTCTGTTATGTGTTTATTTATTCCTGTTCCTGTTATTGATAGCCCCAGTATTTTTCCTTCGTTTGAGTGATGTATTTCTTCGTTGTTTACTGTGATTGGTGCTGGGTTTACCCTTCATATGTGTATGATTTTTAGTTTCTGTGTATTAGTTTTTAATTTCCATTTCTTCTCGTAATTATTTATTTGTATTATGGCGCGAGCTGTTTTTAACGCCATCATCTGTTTGGCCTTGCCTGGATGGCGGATGATCTGGGTGACATTGTAGTGGACGTCTCCCCTACAAACAGCGTAGCAGCCCACCACCTGCTATCACATTCCAACGTGCCGTTGCTTAGCAACGAAACTATTCACCGGCTACTTCTCGGGTTTTCCCACCATGACTCATAGCGGCTGCTGGGTATATAAGCTCTGTCTCTCCATTGAGATTCGACTTGAGACCTGAACCTCGGCGAGGTTGGTTCTCCCGGCTCCCCGATCCTTCCCCCCGAGGTACCGCGTGACCATGATCATGATCACCCTAGCCCAGGCGAAGGTTGTGAGACTGATTCCGGTCGAGCACCCTTCGCGCAAGAAACTAAATCTTCTTGTGATTAAAGATTTTTTCGACCACATTGGACTAAAGGGGGTGACAGGGGTCGTCCGGAGTAGCGGTGGTACCCTTGTCATCACGTTCGAAGAATGGGGGCAGGCCCACAAATTACCCCATCGAACGATCATCAATGGAGTCGACGTCATGTTTGACGCCCTACTTCAGGATAACTTGATTTTGGGAGTCATTTCCCACTCTGAGATTGAGTATCTCGAAAGAGACGAACTTGGCGAGCTGATTGGAGATCAGCTCGCAGTACTTAGGAAGCTGACCAGCACAACTGCCCTGGTTGGTTCTCCTAAGGAACTTCCCAGCTCCGTTATACTGGGTTGGGAGAAAATCCCAGTGAAACCTCAACAGCCAAAACCCACTCGTTGCTACAATTGCCAGAAATATGGCCATCTGGCGAGGAAGTGTCGCGCTCCCAAGGTGTGCTCTAGCTGCGGGGCACCCGGCCACACCGACGCTGACTGCCAGGCGGCCGTTAAGAAGTGCGCGGCTTGTGGTGGCCCTCACTCCTCCTCCGACCGGCTTTGTCCCAAGTGGAGGGAGGAGTGCAGGGTGGCCAGGCTGCGGTCTAAGGAAAAGTTGACTTACAAGGAGGCTCTCCTTGCAGTCAAGACTCTAGAAAAAAACAACCAAGACCGAAACAAACAAGAAAAGAACAAACAAGACAAAAACGAACAAGAAAAGAACAATCAAGATATCAACAAAGAAGAACCTGATAATATTATCGAAGACCAGACAGAACAAGACCAAAAAGAAGAAGACGAAGAACAAGAAGTAGAATGGAAAGTAAAAACTAAAAGAAGAACAAAGAGAAAAAAGAAGACCAACCAATCAGCTTCGGCCGAAATAGCCTAACGGCAAAGAGGCCAGAAATCCCTAACAACTTTGACTTTGATTGAGATACACTTGAGAACTGAACCTCGGCGAGGTAGGTTCTCCCGGCTCCACGCTCCTTCCTCCCGAGGTACCACGTGACCATGTTCACCTTTGATGAGGCGAAGGTCGCTAGACTTGTTCCGCGCAAGCACCCTTCGCGCAAAGAACTAAACCTCCTTGCCCTGAGAAATTTTTTTTGACTCCTCGGGAATCACGGGGGTGACAAAGGTCGTCCGCCATGAGAGCGGTTACCTTAACGTCACCTTCGCGGATTGGGGAGGGGCCAAGCAATTAAGAAATACTAAAGAAATCAATGGAATCAAGATCAAACTTGGATACCCCATTACGGACAACTCGGTTTTGGGAGTCATCTCCCACCCAGAAATTGAACATCTCAATATAGAAGAACTTGATGAGCTGATCGGAGATCAGCTCTATGTAGTTAGGAAACTAAGCAGCACAGCTGCCCTGGTTTCTCGCCTTAAGGAACTTCCAAGCTCCATTTTACTGGGTTGGGAGAAAATCCCAGTAAAACCATACAAGCAAAGACCCACTCGCTGCTATAAATGCCAGAAGTACGGCCATCTGGCGCGGAAGTGTCGTGCTCGGGAGGTGTGTTCGAGCTGCGGGACACCCGGCCACACTGACGCTGACTGCCAGGCGGCCGCGAAGAAGTGCGCAGCTTGTGGTGGCCCTCACTCCTCCTCCGACCGGGAGTGTCCCAAGTGGAGGGAGGAGTGCAGGGTGGCCAAGGTGCGGGCTAAAGAAAAATTGAGCTACAAGGAGGCCCTCCTTGTAGTGAAAAATCAAGAAAAGAACAAACAAGACAAGAACAACCAAGCCAAGAACAGCCAAGACAAGAACAACCAAGATAAGAACAACCAAGACAAGAACAACACTACACTATCTTTGGCATCGCTTATTGATGTGTACGAGAATATCCTAACAGAAGACCAGAAAGAAGAAGACCAAAAAGAAGAAGACGAAGAACAAGAAGAAGAATGGAAAGTGAAAAGTAAAACAAGAAACAAGAAAAAAAAGAAGTCCAACCAATCAGCTTCGGCCGAAATAGCCTAACGGCGAAGAGGCCAGTAATCCTTAACAACTTCGAATTGAGATTCATTCTGACCATTCTTCTTGAACTAGCAACACCTCCTCCTCCTCCTCCGCCGCTGCCTGGCTGCCTTAGCTCCTCCTCGCCTGCAAGGCGGACCTCGCTCCCGCCGGCGAGCATGGCGACCCACCAGCTGTCCTCTGAGCTTCCTCACCAACCAACTCTCATTCTGCCCATTTTCCTGAACAAGCAACATCTCCAGCAAGCTCCACGCTGTTTACATTTCATTCAACCAGGAATCCAGCAACAGGCAACATCTTCTCTAACGAAGCTCCTGCACATCTACCTCCTTCAACAAGCTACTCACCGCACGTCTCTACCAAGCAGCCCCTCACCACACGGCACCTCCAGCACCAGACTGTCTATCATATAACTTATATTATACAAGAAAACCACATTAGAGTTTCCTTTCATCCTGAGTGCTAGACAACATTAATATCTCGATACCCCTACAACATCATCAGCATATGCAATGTATTCACCGTGACTTGGTGGCGGCATGTCTGAAGTGTAGATTGTGTAAAGAGTTGGGGATAAGTTACTTCCTTGTGGTACTCCACAATAAAGTCTGAAGCTTGGGCCTTTGTGAGTGCCTATTATAATGTGTGTTTCTCTATGGTCTAAGAAATTACACAGTAGAGAAGTGAAGTTGTTAGGTAGTTCTTGATTGGTTATTTTATATCTAAGTCCCAAGTGCCAGACCTTATTGAACGCTTTTGCCACGTCCCTTAAAACTACGTTGCACTGTTCTTTATTATGCATTGCGTTTGCTATACTTTCGTATATAAGGGCAATGGCTGTGTTTGTTCCTCCTAAAGCCGTGTTGTCTAGGGTTGTATTTGTAGTCTAGTTCCAGGTGTGTTCTTAATCGGTGGTTAATTATATTTTCAATTTTTCCCGGAGTTTCTAAGAGAGAGATTGGTCTGTAGTTTGCTCCTGCTGTGGCGGCTTTTCCTGGTATTGCTGTCTTAAATTTCTTTGGGTAGTGGCCTCAAGCTATGGATGCATTGAATATATTTCTTAGTAGAAGTACCATGTTGTTTGGTAATTGCTGTAGAATGGGTTTATTTATTTTACTGACTCCAGGAGCCTTGTTCTTAAAACTGTTGATTGTTCTTACTATTTCGTCCACTGTGATTGGTTGTTAGTGGGGACTTGTCATCCAGTGTATTCAGGTCGATCGTGGGGCCAGATATGGGTTATTTGCGACATATGGTTGGATACTTCCCTCTCTGTGGTCATGCAGAAGTTTAAGTTTTCTTCGTTGGTGATTTGAAAAATCTTACTCCAGAAAGATCTAAATTCCGGTTCTTGTTCGGTTGGATCTGTTAATTTGACTTGATTATTATTTACTATATAGTTAGACTCGTTGCTTGAGGTTCCCATTAAGTGCTTTATTTTCTGCCAGAACTTCTTCTGTTTATGGGAGTTTTCTTCCGTTTATGAAATCAACTTCTGCCAGTTCCTGTTGTATGCTTCTTTTGAAATGTTTTTTAGCTGTTCGTGTATTATGTTGTATAGCCGTCTGTGTTCTGGTGTCCATCCTTATTGTGTGATTAGTTTAATTAGGTTGTTAAATTATGTCTGTATGATTCTTGATTGGTGTGAGCATTGAGGGTGTGGTAATGTTCGGTGAGTGGTCTTGGGTATGTTGTGTTCCATGGCCTGGCTGACGTGCTCATACCATGTGTCCAGTGATCGGTCTATTAGAGAAGTGTGCCTGTTGTGTAATTGTGTGGGTTACCGTTTGTTTAATTCTTGTTTGAAGTTTTCCCAGTTAGCTCGGTTATAGTTGAATCTTAGCCTGGCCGGGATCTGTATTGGGGCTGTGGAGAGTGTGGCTATGATAGGGAGATGATCACTATTGGGCCGGGTTCGAGTAGTATGTTTAGGTGGTGGTGTTGATTTGTTACAACGATGTCTGGGTATACTGTGTGGCCTGCTCTAATGTACGTGGGGCATTCCGGTCCGAGGTGTACCACGTTGCCATGGCTCACGAGTGTGTTCAGGACCCGGCCTACTGCGTTGTTGGTATGGTGTCCTAGTGTGCGCCGTCTAGGGTTGACATCGCCCAGAAAGTAGGCAGGTATGTTCCTCCTCATCAATCTGAGCATGTCCGCTATTGGAAAGATAGGTCTTCTTGGAGGGAGGTAGCAGGTGCCGATTGGACCCGTGGTGCTGTTAATTTCAATTGCCAGAAAGTTTTCTTGAAATGTATCCTGGGTTTTATGTTTTATATTTCTTTTAATTGTTATGGCTATTCCATCCTGGGCTGTTTTTTGGTATACTGTGTAATTGAGTATCTTGATTTTATTTGAACTACCCTGGAGGTGAGAATTTAATATGATGACGTCCGGGTCCAGGGTCAGATATATGTTGTATAATTCGTGAGCTCTTGGTGTGGTCCAGGTCAGTACATTATGTTGAATTATTTTAAGTCTCCAGCTTGTTTGGGTCATTTTAGATGGTCGGTGTTCTCCTGAAGGCCTTCTGTCAGTCAGCAGGCCAAGGCGGATTATTTTAAATGGTGACTGGTCAAGTCTCTCAATTGTGTTGTGTCTTGTAAGTATTCTTCCTTTCTTAATTAGTGTTTCCATGTGGGTGTCTTCTAGGTTTTTGTCTGTATATGTATATGTTATCTTTCCTTGTCGTGTTCCTGCCAGGAGTCTTTCTGTTGAGACTATGGGGGGAGCTGTAGTGGAGAAAAATCGTAGACCAATTTCGTCTCCAGGGTCTTCATTCTCCGTGGTCCTTCTGGGTGACGGTGGTGGTGCCATAGTTACTGTGTAATTCTTTCTTGTGGTGCTGAATTTGGCGACGTGTTCTGCTTTTGTGGCGGATTCGTCTTCATCCTTATCTCCTCACTTGCTGGCTCGGGATGTATGTCGGGGTTAACCTGTTCCTGGGTCGATTGTTCTTGTTCTTCGGGGCTCTCTGGTTTGTATATGATGTTGAATAGGTAGAGGGCCACGTCGTTAGGGAATACCCTGTCCAGTAAGTTGTTGGCGACGAACATGTCCCTCGCTGCCTGGGCAGAAGTTCCAGGTCTGGTTATATTCATGATGTGGGCGTGGATTATGGAGGTCATTATTTTGATGGAGAGGTTATTTCCGAGCTGAAGCAGAATAGGTTGGTTTGGAGGGGATGGTGTGGTGACTTTTTCGAGGACCTTCGTCGTTTCTTTGGTTAGTTTCGTCACAGCTGAATATGTCCTATTTTGCTTTTCCCGTGGCCTCTCCCTCTCCTCGTCCTTCTTTTGACTAATTATTGCTTTCCGTGTGGGGCCGCGGGCTGCCAGTGTTCTGTGTTCTCCACAATAGTCTAAGCATTTGGGAGCATCTTTGTCTTTACACTCCCTGAAGGTGTGCCCCTTGTTCCCGCATTCAGAACAGTACTTGGTGTCTTTGTTGGGGCAGTCTGTAGCCGTGTGTGTGTACTGATAACAGTTCCAGCATGGAGTAAGGGGGAAGAATTCCCCCTGCTCCACCTGGCTGCTGCTGACATGGTAGTAGGAGAGACAAAGTCCTTCCTGGATTGCACTTTGGGCCATGGCTATTTTCGTGAACCTAATATTGAGCATGGAGGGCAGTCTGGGCAGCCTGACCACTTCCTCCACCTTGGCCCATTGGTTCCTATGTTCTATGTTAGATACCAGTTTCTGTTCACTTGCTTCTGTGATCACTTTATCCAATCGTTTTCCGAGCTCGGAGTTGTGGAGGCACTGCGACTTTAAACTTTGCAGACTTGAGCTTCTTTGTGCTGTCGCCCGATAGGAGTAAATCAACACCCTTCTCGGTCAGGCACAGGGAGCTTACTACCCTAGTGTTAATAAGTGTTCACTTATAGACGTGAGCTAGTGTACCTATTCGGGGGGGGGGGGGAGGATTCAGAAATGCGACCTCCTTCCTAGGTGGACCCGCACGATCACGGTTACCCAGGAAGGCTCGGTGGAGGGATGGGTTCTGCTCCTACTCCCTTTCGTGTTCACAAACTCCTGGGAGGGAGGTGAACAGTTACAGGGGGGCCCAAGGACGAATAGACAGAGCGCATCCAATCTTCACAGTGAGCGGACGTCCCGGCTCCTGTTGACCGTTACGACTGTCAGCCTTGTTTTTCACGTTGGGTTCGCTCTGGCTGCTTTATCTTGTAGTTGTACATGGATACATTGCGCTTCTTCCCTATCCTATTCTCTCGCCTAGAGTCCCTGCTGTTTGGTAACGACGGAAACCCCTGCAGGCAGAGCCACAAGGGGGGCCCTCAGAGGGCTGCTGAGTCGAGACAGTAAGGGTGGCAACATTTTCTGTTAGGTATTCGGCAGTGCTTCATAACCTGTCACTGTTAGGTGTTAGGGCTTGGCTAGGCCCCGGTCAGGGGATTGTCTGTTCACCCTACCCCTAGACCCGTCTTTACTCGCCCAGCAAGCGGGCAGAAGGAGCGGCATCCATAGGGTTTAGCTGAGGTGGACAGATTACGTAGAATTTTCATGTACGTTACTGACCATGGCCAAAGTGAGAGTGAAGATCTCCGGAACCCCAACCCAGGGGTCTCGGATAGGGCTAAAAAGGCTATTGAGTGACCTAAGGGTGAGGATAAATATACGTGTGGATCTGAGAGATGGCTACATCATCCTCACAGAGACAGATGAAGATGCTGATAAACAACTTAAGTCTGGTGCCATGGACAAAATGAAAACCAACGGTCATGAGGTCATTGTCCCACGGGAATACGGCGCCAAGCTCACCCTTGTATGTAAGAAGTTAGACAAAGATGTAGTGGAAAATAACGCAGAAGAAATAAGAGATGAAATAGAAAAGCAAAACAATGTCAAGGTTGTGGAGGTGTATCCTATGTATGCCCATAATATAGTCAAGGTTCGCTTTGCAGACACAACGGATGCAAAAAGAATGAAGGAGAAGGGGCTCTATGCCTCTGGCACTTCCATCTCATCACACCAAATAGAATATGAAAAGTATACGCCCATCCAACAATGTATGAAGTGTTATAAATACAATGACCACATGACCAAGAACTGCCCCCTGCAAGGGGTCATATGCTCTGAGTGTTCATCTGATCAACACTTCTACAAAGACTGCCGTAGCACCATCAAAAAGTGTGTCGTCAGCGAGGGTGACCACAGGACCTTCTCTGCCACCTGCCTGGTCAGGAAACAGGTAACTCAAGAAACAGAGAAGAAACTGACCGAAATAACCAAACAAAAAGAAACCAGAAAAGACCACTCGGTCGACGATCATGGCTTACAGCCAAACACTAAAAGACGTTCTGAAAGAAACTCAAGCAGACTCACAAAAACTCAACGATGTCAGCGAGACCATGGAAGTCCTGCAATCAGAGATAAGAACCATCAAGGACTCAATAAAACAGACAGTTTTATATATATATATGCAACGCCTGCCTCGTCTCTGGATACTTCCCTAAGATGTTCAAAATCGCCGTTATTCGCCTCATACCAAAAGCAGGGAAGCCTCCAAACAAAGTCGAAAACTGTCGACCAATATCGCTGCTAGAGGTACCTGCCAAAATCCTCGAAAAAAATGGTAAACAAGCAGTTGCGGATGTATCTGGAGGACGAAGACGTGCATAATCCCCGCCAGTTCGGCTTCTGCCAGTACCGAGGCACATCCACCGCCATAGCTCAGGCCTACGAGCAGATCGCCAACGCCATGACTGGCCGCCTGCGGTACAACGTAGTACTGAGGGACGTCAGCAAGGCGTTTGACAAAGTTTGGAGCGCGGAGCTGCAGTATAAGATCACACAACTGGAGCTACCCGAAAACCTGAAGCGCCTGCTGTACAACTTTAATACGACCAAGCGCCACCGTACCAGGAGACAGTGGAAACCATCCACCTGAGAAATAAAACAGAGGCCCTCAACGTCAGGTTCCATCGCCTAGGGAATAAGGTTTGAGACAAGCTCCTGGACGACCCTCACAGCCCAGACCACCTACGCGGGGAAGACATCAGCGGAGGGCGACCCCACGCCTGGTGGCCACGGAGTCTACCCGCGCTACAACAACCCAACCCGCCACAGTGATCCACCTTAGATTAAAACTTAGATGATATAAGTTCACATTTAACAAGTCCCAATCTAGTGAGTCCATGACGTAATAATTATTTTAATAAACATGTAATTGTAAAATCAAACTAGTCATTGTCTACTAAAGTAACCATTGAACATAAGAACATAAGGAGTCTGCAATAGGCCGGTTGGCCTGTGCATGGCAGCTCCTGTCGAGAGTTACTACCACTCTCTATCATCCATGAATCTATCCAGCCTCCTTTTGAAACTTTCCAGAGTTCCAGCACTTACTACAAAGTTGGTAAGCTTGTTCCACTCGTCCACCACCCTATTTGTGAACCAGTTTCTTCCTATCTCCCTCCTAAACCTAAACTTATCCAACTTAAATCCGTTGCTCCGAGTCCTATCCTGCTCGGATATTATAAGAACTTTATCTATATCCCACGTTATTATTCCTTTCACCCACTTAAATACTTCTATCATATCTCCCAGCACTCTTCGCCTTTCTAGGGAATGCAATTTTAGTTTCTTTAACCTATCCTGATATGGTAGGTTTCTAAGTCCCGGAATCATTTTCGTCATTCTTCGCTGCACCGACTCCAGTGACTTGATATCCATTCTATAATAAGGGCACCAGAACTGAACCGCATAATCGAGGTGCGGCCTGACTAGCGCAAGATATAGTTGCAATAAGACCTCTGCACTCTTATTACTTACACTTCTAGATATAAAACCCAATACTCTGTTTGCCTTATTTCGAACATTAACGCACTGTTTTCTAGGTCGTAGGTCCGGGCTTACAAGTACCCCTAGGTCTCTTTCACAAGTCGACTTCTCTAGTTGTTAAGGCTGTATACATTGTCAGTATTTGTTCTTCCAATATTAAGTACGCTGCACTTGCTGGTATTGAATTTCATTTGCCATTTTTCAGACCACCCCTGCAGTTTATTTTGATCCTCTTGTAATGCATTTGCATCCTGCCCTGAATTAATCTGCCGCCCTATTTTGGTGTCATCCGCAAACTTGCTTATAAGAACATAAGAATGGAGGAAACTGCAGGGGGCCTATTGGCCCATACAGGGCAGTCCCGTTTACACCCAACCCCCTATTGCTCAAATAAGCATCCAACCTATGTTTGAAGCTATTCAGCGTATTCGAGCTAATGATGATATTTGGTAACTTGTTCCATTCATCCACTACTCTGTTTCCAAACCAGTGTTTACCTATTTTACGCCTAAATCTAAATTTGTCTAATTTAAAATCATTGTTACGAGTTCGTTCCTGGTTGGATAGTTTGAGTACCTTTGTAATGTCCCCTTTGTTTAGCCCTGCCTTCCACTTAAACACCTCTATCAGGTCGCCCCTCTCTCTACGTTTCTCGAGGGAGTGCAAATTAAGATGCTTTAACCTGTCTCAATACTCAAGGTTCCTAATGCCTGGGATTAGTCTTGTCATTCTCCTCTGAATTCCTTCCAAGGGTTCTATATCCATTCTGTAATACGGTGACCAGAACTGAACTGCGTAATCCAGGTGTGGTCTCACAAGAGCAAGATACAGTTTTAGGATGACCTCGCTAGTCTTGTAACTAACACTCCTTTGTATGAATCCAAGTACTTTATTAGCCTTGTTATGAGCAAAAACACATTGTTTACTTGGCTTAAGGTTCCTATTTATCATTACTCCTAAATCTCTCTCGCAGTAGGATTTCTCTATGGCATCGTTGTTCATATGGTATCTAGTTTCCCTGTTTATATCTCCTATACTGAGTACTTTACATTTGTCCACGTTGAATTTCATCTGCCATTTTTCAGACCATTCGAAAAATTTGTTTAGATCTTCCTGTAGTTTTGCTGAGTACTCCTCAGATTTAATAACACGTCCTATTTTAGTGTCATCAGCAAATTTGCTTATGTTGCTGTCTTTGCCGATATCTATGTCGTTTATGTATATAATAAATAATAATGGTCCAAGTACTGAGGCTTGGGGAACTCCACTTGTCACGTTGCTCCAATGGGACTTAGTGCCATTAATGCTCACTCGCTGTTTCCTGTCCTGTAACCACGCCCTAATCCATTTAAGGATATTACCTTTGAGGTCTTGTTCTTCTACCTTTCTAATTAGTCTTTTGTAAGGGACTCTGTCGAAGGCTTTGCTAAAGTCGAGATATACCACATCATAATTGTGCCCCTCGTCCACCTATTCGAAAACTGATGAAAAGAATGTTAATAGATTAGTTAGGCAAGAACGTCCCCTTGTGAAGCCATGCTGGGAATCATTGATCAATCTGTGCTTCTCCAGGTGATTTCGAATGGAGTTTGAAATGATTGCTTCCAGTAATTTGCCTACTATTGATGTTAGACTGATTGGGCGGTAGTTAGAGGGTAGTGATCTATCCCCCTTCTTGAAAATCGTTATTACATTCGCGATCCTCCAGGATTCTGGTACTACACCTGTTTTTAAGGACATGTTAAACAATTTTGCTAAGGGCATACTAAGCTCTTCTTTACATTCCTTTAATACTCTGGCAAATATCTCATCGGGACAAGGTGACTTATTAGGCTTTAGTTTGTCTATTTGCTTACTAACATCATTACTAGTCACTACTATCTCGTTTAATTTGTTTTCTTCACTATCTCTGAATAGAGTCGGTGCCCTGGGTATCATGTTTAATTTTTCGGGGGTGAAAACTGTTGAAAAATATTTATTCAAATTATTGCTCATTTCTCTGTCGTTATCAGTGAGCTCTCCGTTATCTGACCGTATTGGTCCAATCTTTTCTCGTGTTTTAGTTTGATACATTTGGTAGAATCCTTTGGAGTTTGTCTTCGCCTCCCTTGCTATCCTTAACCTCATTATTCCTCTTGGCTTTCCTTATCTCGGTTTTGACCCTACTCGCCAATACCCTATAATAATCCCGGAGGTAAATTTCGCCACGATTTATCCTTCTACCTATAGCCTTCCTTTGGCCAATGATGTTCTTTAAATAATTATTTATCCACTTAGGGTCATTGTTGTCTGATCTGAGTTTTTTGTATGGTATGTTCTGCCTTTGTGCATTAAGTAACTCATTATTTAAATTGTCGTGGAACTCGGCAATCTCAGATCTCGTTATCAGGTCGATGTCATCTGTCAGGTTCACGGCCAAGCGCAACACCCCCTCTCTCAGCTGCCTCATTAAACTGTCAAAGTTTGCCCTTCTGAAATCTGGTACTTCAGTGGAATTTTCCTTACGTCTGCCCTGAAAATCTAACTAGAATCTAATTTCTTTGTGATTGCTGTTTGCAAATTCGTTCCCTACCTCGACATTGCAAATGAGGTTTTCTCTGTTTGACAGAACTAAATCGAGTATATTATTACCCCGGGTGGGTTCGGTTATATGTTGACTTAGAAAACAGTCCTGGATCGTCTCGAGAAATCCTCTGATTCTGAGTTACCTGTAAGGTCAATCCAATCTATTTGGCCAAGGTTAAAGTCGCCTACTACAGTATACAGATTTTGTTGTGTATGGAAGCCCTGCGCATTTCATCCCAGATAAGTCGCTCATTGACTCTATCAAGATTGGGAGGTCTATATATTACTCCTGTGATTAATTTTTCCCTACCGTCGATTAATTCTATCCAAAATGTTTCTGTATTCCGCTCAGTTTTTATTTCCTTATTTATTTCACATTTCAGATTATCCCTAATATAGATTGCTGCTCCGCCTCCTTTCCTGGTCTGCCTATCGGTATGGAACAGTGTGTAACCCGCAATTTGGTATTCGACCGGTAACTCACGAGGGGTCTAGGTTGATCCATGATTCAGTGAATGCTATTATATCGATTTTTTCGGTACATACCAAGGCCCTAATATCATCCATTTTGTTTCTCATCCTTCTACTGTTCGCGTAGTATACATTTAAGTTAGTCGTGTTCTGAGTCCTCCCTTTACCGCGTTTAGTTTTAAACTCCCTGTCTAATTTAGTTTTGTCATCATTCCTAACACTATTTCCCTGTAGTCTTTCACTTTGTTTACCCGCTCCCACTGCATTCTCCTCCACCCCCATGCTCATATGTTCTCCTAGCAGTTTAAAGACTTCGATATCTTTTGAACTGCCCCCTCTAGAGCCCCAGCCAGGGTTGCTACTCCATCCTTAGACAGGTGCACCCCATCCCTAGCATAAAGGTCCCTTCTGCCGTAGAAGTTGTCCCAGTTGTCAATGAATGGGACTGATATTGACTTGCAATATCTGTCAAGACGGCCATTGACAACCATTCACTGCCAACTCTCCTTCTAGGCAGGACACCGCATATGATAGGGATCCCTCCCTTAGTCCTAATACGATCTATAGCTGCCTTGAACTTATCAAGAAGCTCCTCTCTCCTACACCGGCCAATATCATTGCCTCCTGCACTGAGGCAGTTAATGGGCTTGTTCCCATTACCAGACAAGATATTGTCCATCCTGTCAATTATATCCCCCACCCCAGCTCCTGGCAAACACACCCTCATCCTATTTTTGTTTTTACCACAAAAGGCCCTGTCCATGTACCTTACCTGTGAGTCACCAACAATTAAAGTTTTTATACCTACCTTGTCAGCCCTGTCCCTGACTGTACTAACGTCCAATTCGTCTATCAAGGGACTGAACGAGTTGGTACACTTAGCTGCTGATGTCGTTGTTGACATATCCTTGGTGTGTTTCTTCATCACCAGTTTGGTCTTCCCTTTCCTTACAACCTTCCACTCGCTTGAATTTTCGTCAGACACTGGCTTTCCCTGTCCCGCCTCCCCCTTCAATCTCGCCATCTCTTCTTTTAATTTCAGGTTCTCCAACGTGGCCCTCTCTCTTTCTTCCTTGGCCCTCTCCAATTCTTCCATGGCCCATTCCAGCTTGGCCAACAAACTCGCAGACCCCAGACCACACATAGCGTTGGCCATATCTGATAATTATCCCTCGGGAGCTAACCCTGCCGTGACCTTTCCCCGAGTGAGGTCAAAACACAACTATGTCACTGCTGATCCCAGTATCTAGATCGTTTATGTAGATTATGAACAAGAGTGGGCCGAGTACTGAGCCCTGGGAAACCCCACTGGTTACACGACCCCACTCAGATTTAACACCATCTACGCTGACCCTCTGCGTTCTATCGGTGAGCCATGATTTTATCCAATTTAAAACTTCCCCTCGATACCATGAGCCTTAATTTTTCTCAGAAGCCTCTGATGCGGTACTCTGTCAAATGCTTTGCTAAAGTCTAAGTAAATAACATCGTAATTTTCGTCATTATCTACTACCTCGAAGACTTTCCTAAAAAACATCAGCAGATTTGTTAGACAAGATTTTCCCTTTGTAAATCCATGTTGCGAATCGTAGATTAATTTGCTTTTCTCTAGATGCGATCGGATGCTATCTGCTATAATTGATTCAAGAAATTTCCCCACTACTGACGTCAAACTGATCGGCCGGTAATTTGACGCTGATGCTCTGTCTCCCTTTTTGAATATGGGTACTACATTTGCCTGTTTCCACAAGTCTGGCACAACTCCGGTGTCTCATGATTTGTAAATAAATTTACAAGGGGTCTGCTAATCTCGTCCTAAATCCTAGGTTAGCTTAGTTAGCCAACAAACTCTGTAATATGTAGCACAAGGGGTGTCGTCCCCCTCTGTTTAACTCATTAAACTTCTTTTCCAACCTTTCCCCCCACGACTATATGTTGTGACTTCTCCATCCCTCATGTCCGGCTGTGCCTTGAGCCCCGGCATGCCTTCCATCCTTTCCCCTCCTTGACCTAAAAAAAAGGACGAATACCCCTCTAGGGTGCAGGTTCCCAGGCCAGGGCGAGAAAGAAGGAAGGACAGCCACTGGTGCAAGTAACACCAGTGGGACCGCGGCACAACTCGGCTGCAGGAAGCCGTTACAGAGCACCCAATCTGGGCCGCCTCTGATCAGGAGACACCCCTGATCAGTGGGGGGGATACACAGAGGGCGTTGTCTGGAGCGAGCTTCCCGAATGTTTGGGTGGGCATGGTTAGTGACGTCAAGTAATGGTAGTTTGCGCTCCAACGGTCGTCAACAGTTTAGGACAAAGGCTGGCTGGCTGGCTTTGGCGGTGAAGGGTCTTGAGAGAGGTCCAATCACGGTGAAGGCTGGGTGGTGAGTGTGAGTGAGTGATAGTCTAATCCTCGTGGAAGGAGCTGCAGGGCCTTTATATTGGAGATCTCCAGCCGGCATCTGGGTGTGTCTAGATCGGCTGTTAGGTCAGGTAACAGAAGTGCTGGCTGGGTAGCAGTTCCTTGAATTAACAAGGATCATGACGCCTGGTTAAGCTAATCGCGTGGCGGTGAGAATTCTTGTTCCCTTTGTGACCTTGACCTCCTTTGGGCCAGGTCCTTGTCTCACCTTAGTCACTGTAGGGTGTGTCAACTTCCGTGGGTGAACACGTGCTCCCCTGGTTACTGCTAAGTCTATGTTATACTACTGGCCTGGATGCTTTGGTCTGATAGATATACATTATAAAGCACAGGGGCCAGAGCTTCAGCACACTCCCTCAGAACACGAGGGGGTATTCTGTTCGGTCCATGCGCCTTACTTCCCTCCAACCTGGATAACACACCGGCATCCCTGCGAGTGAAGATTATATGAAAGTGCATAGGTTCAGTAGGAGGAGCAGGGGAAGGAGGGATAGAGTTGGAATCGTCTAAGGTGGAATTAGAGGAGAATAAGGTGCCAAAGAGGTTGACTTTGTCAGGGGGAGAGTTGGCTATATAGTTATCAGATCGGAAGAGAGGAGGAAAAGAAGGAGTGCAGAAGTTATTACCGATGTTTTTGGTTAAGGACCAGAAGGATTTACTAGAGGAAGAACAGAGTCTTTATTTTTCTAAAATTCCGCTTGGCCCTAAGAAGAATAGCCTTACAACGATTCCTAGAAGTAATAAAAGAGGTGTGGGTAATATGAGAAGGAGATAGTTTCATAGCTCGATATGCCCTATCTCTCACCCTGCAAGCAAGAGAACAGGAGCGATCAAACCATGATTGTAAAGTGAAAGTTTTGGAAGAAGATGGGATAAATGCACTCATACCACACTGTATAACTCCAGCAATGCTGTCAGCACATACCGAGGCGTCCCTACGAGTGGAGAAACAACATTCATCCCAAGGAAAGTCGGTGAAGAATTCTCATAAGGCTTGCCAGCTTGCCCTCTGATAGTGCCATAGTTGACGTTTAGAGGGGGGTGGGGGAGGTGGTCGTGCCCAGTTTGATTTAATAGAAATAAGATTGTGATCAGAAGACCCTAAGGGGGCAGAAATTGAGTATGAATAGTGTGAGGGGCTAGAGGTAAAACAAAGATCAAGTTGATCGCGTTTAATTATTTGTTCCAAATGATTAAGTTGGGAAAAAGAGAGTGCCTCAGCCCCACCTGAGTCATCCCTTGCAGAGCCAAGCCACTCTCTGTGATGTACATTGAAATCCCCTCGGTAGATGATCTCGGTGTAGGGGTGTGTGGATAGCAACGACTCATGGCAAGAAGTGAGATAGTCAAAGAGTTCGAAATAGTTGGTAGAGTTGGGAGAACAGTATAGGAAACAACGAAAAATAGTCATAGTTGGTAGAGATATTTTGAGCCAGATGACATCATAAAGGGGAGATTCAAGATCCGTGAGTCGGGCTATAGGTGTACGTGTGTTGCAGTAGGCGCATACACCTCCCTTAGAACGGAAAGAGGTATAAAGGTTGTAGTTAGAAACTTGAAAAGGTTTGGGTAAAGCTGCTTTGGTCAGTTGAAGTTCAGATAGTGGTAAGAGGTCGGGGGAAGAGGTTAATAGATGGTGCTCCACAGAAGGAAAATTGGATCTCAGGCCGCGAATGTTGGAAAAATGAAGTGTGAAAAAAGCCGATCCTCCAGCAACCGAGGTGGCGTCAGTTGAGGCCCCAAAGTATATAAGTCCATATTAGAATCAACTAGACACAGACATCAACTCTCTCGTAAGTTTAAAAGAGACAGACATGATGACGAGTCATGCAAAGAATTTTTAAGAAAAATAAACAAAATACAGAGAGATATAAAGCGAAGGAAATCCTGTAATACGCCTCCGTACTGTTGATACATTTTATAGGTGCATCCTCTTCATCATTTTGACCAGTTATCACCTTACTAGCCTTTCAGGTGGTCGGTCTATCAAGTACAGGAGGAAAACCCGAGACCGGGAAGCCTGTAGTGAGAGTCACACTGGATAACACCCTTCTTCCCTGTGCCTGGGCCGAGGCTCGAACCCTTGACATACAGGTGAGAGTTACGCTGCACCACCAACGTCCTCTTGCCCTTCCTAACATTAAATCCATTCCTTTGACTACTCCTGAAGCTGACAGAGATCTTTCTATAGCTCTTCACAGTCTGTTTGGTTCTCAATTTACCTGAATAACTTGGCATTGTCCTCATCATTAGTAAGGAAGAGTGTATATCTTCTGGCTTGTCATTAATGAAACAAACAAACAACAACGGGCCCAATACACTGCCCTGTGACGGGTACACTTGATGAGTTCGTGTCATTAATCACCACACACTGCTTGCGGTCATGACCATGCTAGGACATTTCCCCGAATCCCGTACCCTTCCAGTTTGATTTTCAGCCTTTCGTCGGGTACATTGTCGAAAGCCTTGGCAAAATCTAGGCATATATTGTCGATATTACCACCCCGTTCCAGAATATGGGTTCAAATATCCTTTACCTTGAGCAATTGTGTTAAGCAGGAGCGCCCCGGCATAAAACCGTGTTGGCAATCTTTTACAAGGTTGTTTCGTAGTAGAAGTTCCAGTGCGGCATCTCTGATAATACTCTCAAGTACTTTACATATTATGCTGGTCAGGCTCACCCGTCTATAGTTGTTCGTGGAGTGACGATCGCCCTTCTTGAAGATAGGACTCACATAAGCCACTTTCCATTCACTGGGGACCATTTGTTCATCCAGGCATTTACAAAACAGGATCTTCAGGGGCTCGGCAAGCTCGTTGCACAGCTCTCTTAGCACTCTAGGATGCACCCTGTCAGGGCCGGGACTCTTATGGACATTTAGCCTGGGCAGTTTATTTCTAACACCCTCTTCTGTGAACACAATGTGGGTCAGTTCTGTGTCAAACCGTCTGTCCTCAAACGCAGGAAGGTTAATAGCATCCTCTCCAGTGAACACCGAGAAAAAGAAGCTGTTCAGAATCTGCGTAACTACCATCTTCAAGCCTTAGATCTGTTACGCTTAAACGCATTTTTTTTAATTTGACTTTGCATAATGGTAAAAAGCTTTTGGGTTTGACTTGACCTCACTCGCACTCCGCCTCTGGAAGTCTTTATCAGCCCTTCTACACTCTGCCTCAGCTTGGTTCCTGGCTCTTGCATACATCCTCCTGTCCTAACCCAGGTCTCGAATTTCTTAGTTTTCTTGTTAACTTTGTCCACCGCCGCATGGTTCACGTGTAGCTGCCTCCTTGTATCCCTGGAGCCAGTGGGTTTGGTCTTGGGTATATAACTATATATTTATCACTCAAATAGATCACGTTATTCACTATAATGTTGAGGGTAGTATCTGCTTTCTTGTTTACCAGCGAGTCAGGCCAGTGAATAACCCTCCCTCAACCTGTTGTAATCACCACTGTAATACTTGAACCTTAGCCAACGGGGGCCAGGTGTGGCCACTATACCTTCCTCGTTAGTTATGATGAGGTCCAGAAAATTGTCTGCCAGAGTTTCTACAAAAGAGTAGCTGGATTACTAAGGTCATTTGGCGCGGTTTGATTCGTACAGTCGATGTGGCCATATAGTTAGTCTCCCATGACGGCCAGGGTTGAGCGCCGTCAATTAAGGCTCCTAAGTTCCCTTGGTTTACTGGGGAAGATTTAGTCTTTGTTGAGAGTTTGGTTGTCATGGTAACAATGTTGTAAAGTTCTTGGTATTTGTGATGCGTCAGTGGGCGAGTTTTTATATTAGGTTGAGAGGAGAGAGACTGTTGCCACAACTTATATTAGAGATTATTAAAGAGAATGTTACAACTCTTATATACATTATTTGTACATCAAAAAAGGTTTTATATAAATGTTTAGTTTTTCTGGCAACAAATACTGGCAAACTGAGTTGATCTATCCTTGTGTTATTATCGCCGCTCACTCTAATAAATGTTACTCATAAATGTATTTTAACCTTAATGAACACTTTATAAATGATAGGCTGCACTCTCAAGTAACTGTTGACCTTTGTCCCTTAGTAATGACCAACCATGGCGACACCTCCACCACCACCCATTACCGGGGAGCAGAGAGACGGGTTAAAACTCATCACTACACTAAACAAACTGGGCCGCCGAGTCTTGCTGGATATGTACACCCGAGCAGCACGTCAGGAGGGGAAGGCCGAAGACATGAAGCTTCCCGAGTTCCTGGAGAGTAAAGGCTTCACCAAGACACAGTTAAAGAAATCATTTAATAAGGAACAGCTTAAGATACTTGACGCCGACCCTTCTGGCAAGAAATATGACATCTCGCTACTGTACCTGTGCATCACCTTGTTGCGTGGCCCTGCTCCTGGTGGCCAGCTGGACCCCCTTCAGGAAAAACTCAAAGCTGTAAAAGATTTTCGCAACGAAGTGCTTCACGGGGAGTTAGCCGTCAGTCCTGAGGATTATAAGAACAAGACGGAGGAGCTGAGAAAACTGTTGAAAGACGTATATAGTGAAGGAAAAGATGTGTTTAGCATTGATCAAGATGAAGTAGATAACCGGGTTAAAACCATAGATGAAGACATCAACTACATCAGAGACAACCGCCTGGACCCCGAGGATATAATCAGCTACAATATTGACATCATAGAGCAGTCTGGTAAACAAGAGTTGGTGGAGCTGTTTGGTAGACGGACAAATGTTAATCCTGTGTCGTTTATTGCCGGTACAGACTTTTTCCTTAATATTGCCACTGTGTTCACAGCCATCCAAGTTAAGGAGGAGCGAGGTACAGCTGCCCAAGATATACCATATGAAGACATTCTAAAACTTGCCATTGACAAAGGCAAAAGAATCATACTTATTGAAGGTGTCGCCGGTGTTGGGAAGACGACCTTCTTGTTAAAATTATTAAGTGATTGGAAGGCCGACAAGAGCACCATACAAGGTCTTACTAACTTCCTGCTGCTCTTCCATATTGAAGGGAGGAATCAACACATCTGGTCTTTTTCACAGCTCGTCCAGTCACAGATGCCAGACACCGCTAAGAAGTGTCGAGGAGATGACATGATCAAATGTGTCCAGCATTTTAAGGTCCTCGTGCTGGTGGATGGCCTCGACGAGTTGAATACAGCATCAAAAGCACTGGTCCAGGATGTCTTATGTAATTATAACTTTACTGTAGTCTGTACTACAAGGCCAGAGAGGGTGGACGACTTCTACAAAACTCTTCCACCTCACCTGGGAGCTGTCCATTTACGACTTGTTGGTATTCCTGCTGAAAGTCGTGCAACTTGTGCAAAGAAATACCACAACCAGCTAAAAAAAGCTGGCAAGAGTACACAGAGCACACGAGAACTGGTAAAGTACCTGAAGAGTATGCCACGTCATCTCCAAGAGTACCTAAGATTGCCCATGAACCTGGTACTCTTAACTCTCATATGGGCCGAAGATCCAAGTAATGTAAAGAATATGACAATGGCCACACAACTGTACAGTAAAGTGAAGGATATGACGACAGAAAAATTAGTGAAACGACTGATAGATAAACCGGACACAGTTATATCTGCTAGTAGTGTGAAGAGAAAGGTTGAAAAGATCTTTAAAGTGATGTGTCGAGAATCCCTTGTAAGCCTAAAATATGACTCATTAAATGTGTCACAAGAGATGACAAACAACCTTGAACAAACATGTCGAGGTGTTAACATTCTGCTCGAGGAAGTTATCGGCGCCTTCCTCATCACGAGCAACACTTACGCTCTCTGTGCAGGAGTTAAGTCATGCCTTAGTTTCCCCCACAAGGGAGTTCAGGATTTCTACAGCGCCTTGCATATAAGGGACTCGCTTCAGGGAGACAGGCCAAATATGTCTCAAGGTCCCCGCACCATCAGGGAGGTCCTGCAGGAGCTACACAAGGATGACCCGTCGTCTCTTACTCTGCCCAAATACCAGAACGTTCTGGTTCATCTAACTGGCATTTTATATGTTGACGGCGGAGGAGAGGTAAAGGAAGACAAGGCAGAAGAACTGGTCCGCCTTCTCCACTCTTCCGGTATGACAGACAAGAGACAGTGGAGGGACCTGATAAATGACGTGAAGTGTGACGCTACTTTGTGTAAATACGTCGCTAAACATATTCCACGTTTGGTGACAGGTTACATAGAGGTCAGTGATAGCAGTGTGTTAGTCTACACCACTCTACTCCCTCTTGGTCGACCAGACGAGATAACCGTAAGTATTGGTGGAGACCCAGACAACATTCCCCACATGGTCGACCTGATGAAGGTGGTGGCTGCGTGTAACAACTGTGATGTAGCCATACATATGTTCCATCATTGGGAGCACCCAGACACCTGCAGCCCCTCTCTTGACTCAGCTCTCCAAGACGTCGTTAAAAGGTAAACTTGACATCATTATTCTTACAATAGTATACTAAAGGGTCCCACCTACAGTAGATATTATTCCATAAATTAAAAATATTACCTAAATAATAACAGGAAACAATTATCGGCATATATTATTCAGTTCATTATTTCAGTATTAATCATACAGCTGTTTGACAATAACCTGCTGAGGTAGTTAGATATGTTGACTTAGTTAACCTTTGACATGCTACTTCTAACACTTGAATAATAATAATAATAATAATAATAATAATAATAACAATAAAAACAATAATAATAATAACAATAATAATAATAATAATAATAATAATAATAATAATAATAATAATAATAACAATAAAAACAACAATAATAATAATAATAATAATAATAATAATAATAATAATAAAATAATAACAATAAAAACAAAAATGATAATAATAATAATATTAATAATAATAATAATAATAGTAATAACAATAACAACAATAATAATGCTAATAATAATAATAATAATAATAAAGATAATAATTGATAATAATAATTAATGATAATAATAAAATATAACAATAATAATAATAATAATAATAATAATAGAATAATAATAATAATTGATAATAATAATTAATAATAATAAAATAATAACAATAATAATAATAATAATAATAATAGTAATAACAATAACAATAATAATAATAATAATAATATAATATTTTTAATAATGATAATAATAATAATAATTGATAATAATAATTAATAATAATAATAATAATAATAATAATAATAATTGATAATAATAATTAATAATAATAATAATAATAATAATAGAATAATAATAATTGATAATAATAATTAATAATAATAATAATAATAATAATAATAATAATAATAATAATAATTGATAATAATAATTAATAATAATAATAATAATAATAATAATAATAATTGATAATAATAATTAATAATAATAATAATAATAATAACAATATTAATAATAATAATAATAATTGATAATAATAATTAATAATAATAAAATAACAACAATAATAATAAGTAATAATAATAATAATAATAATAATAATAATAATAATTAATAATAATAATAATAAAATATAACAATAATAATAATAATAAGTAATAATAATAAAATATAATAATAATAATAATAATAATAATAATAATAATAGGTAAAGACAGATTAACGAGGTTATAAGAATATTATATATTTTTTATTTTTACTCAAATTTCAGTTATTTAAGAACACGTCATTATGGCAACACTCCCACCAAATATCTACTTAATATATAATTATCTTTTTACTAATAAATTATTAAAATCTATTGTGACCCCTGGTAGCCGTTATTTATAGTCACCACTTGTATGTTATAAAAAACAATAATATATTTTGTTTAATGTTTTATGAAATAATTATTTATGTGGAGTATCTAGAGTGTTTACCCTCACCGCCATCTTAACTACTGGTCAGTTACCCTTGATGAGTGACGGGGAGTGTAGCTGCTCTGTCTCACTGGTCTCCTCTTACCCTTGATGAGTGACGGGGAGTGTCGCTGCTCTGTCTCACTGGTCTCCTCTTACCCTTGATGAGTGACGGGGAGTGTCGCTGCTCTGTCTCACTGGTCTCCTCTTACCCTTGATGAGTGACGGGGAGTGTAGCTGCTCTGTCTCACTGGTCTCCTCTTACCCTTGATGAGTGACGGGGAGTGTAGCTGCTCTGTCTCACTGGTCTCCTCTTACCCTTGATGAGTGACGGGGAGTGTAGCTGCTCTGTCTCACTGGTCTCCTCTTACCCTTGATGAGTGACGGGGAGTGTAGCTGCTCTGTCTCACTGGTCTCCTCTTACCCTTGATGAGTGACGGGGGTGTAGCTGCTCTGTCTCACTGGTCTCCTCTACCCTTGATGAGTGACGGGGAGTGTAGCTGCTCTGTCTCACTGGTCTCCTCTTACCCTTGATGAGTGACGGGGAGTGTAGCTGCTCTGTCTCACTGGTCTCCTCTTACCCTTGATGAGTGACGGGGAGTGTAGCTGCTCTGTCTCACTGGTCTCCTCTTACCCTTGATGAGTGACGGGGAGTGTAGCTGCTCTGTCTCACTGGTCTCCTCTTACCCTTGATGAGTGACGGGGAGTGTAGCTGCTCTGTCTCACTGGTCTCTTACCTTGATGAGGACGGGGAGTGTAGCTGCTCTGTCTCACTGGTCTCCTCTTACCCTTGATGAGTGACGGGGAGTGTAGCTGCTCTGTCTCACTGGTCTCCTCTTACCCTTGATGAGTGACGGGGAGTGTAGCTGCTCTGTCTCACTGGTCTCCTCTTACCCTTGATGAGTGACGGGGAGTGTAGCTGCTCTGTCTCACTGGTCTCCTCTTACCCTTGATGAGTGACGGGGAGTGTAGCTGCTCTGTCTCACTGGTCTCCTCTTACCCTTGATGAGTGACGGGGAGTGTAGCTCCTCTGTCTCACTGGTCTCCTCTTACCCTTGATGAGTGACGGGGAGTGTAGCTGCTCTGTCTCACTGGTCTCCTCTTACCCTTGATGAGTGACGGGGAGTGTAGCTGCTCTGTCTCACTGGTCTCCTCTTACCCTTGATGAGTGACGGGGAGTGTAGCTGCTCTGTCTCACTGGTCTCCTCTTACCCTTGATGAGTGACGGGGAGTGTCGCTGCTCTGTCTCACTGGTCTCCTCTTACCCTTGATGAGTGACGGGGAGTGTAGCTGCTCTGTCTCACTGGTCTCCTCTTACCCTTGATGAGTGACGGGGAGTGTAGCTGCTCTGTCTCACTGGTCTCCTCTTACCCTTGATGAGTGACGGGGAGTGTCGTCCATGCCTTCCTGTGACGATGTAGCTGCTCTGTCTCACTGGTCTCCTCTTACCCTTGATGAGTGACGGGGAGTGTAGCTGCTCTGTCTCACTGGTCTCCTCTTACCCTTGATGAGTGACGGGGAGTGTAGCTGCTCTGTCTCACTGGTCTCCTCTTACCCTTGATGAGTGACGGGGAGTGTAGCTGCTCTGTCTCACTGGTCTCCTCTTACCCTTGATGAGTGACGGGGAGTGTAGCTGCTCTGTCTCACTGGTCTCCTCTTACCCTTGATGAGTGACGGGGAGTGTAGCTGCTCTGTCTCACTGGTCTCCTCTACCCTTGATGAGTGACGGGAGTGTCGCTGCTCTGTCTCACTGGTCTCCTCTTACCCTTGATGAGTGACGGGGAGTGTAGCTGCTCTGTCTCACTGGTCTCCTCTTACCCTTGATGAGTGACGGGGAGTGTAGCTGCTCTGTCTCACTGGTCTCCTCTTACCCTTGATGAGTGACGGGGAGTGTAGCTGCTCTGTCTCACTGGTCTCCTCTTACCCTTGATGAGTGACGGGGAGTGTAGCTGCTCTGTCTCACTGGTCTCCTCTTACCCTTGATGAGTGACGGGAGTGTCGCTGCTCTGTCTCACTGATCTCCTCTTACCCTTGATGAGTGACGGGGAGTGTCGCTGCTCTGTCTCACTGGTCTCCTCTTACCATGATGAGTGACTGGGGGTGTAGCTGCTCTCATGGTCTCCCTGATGATCGGGTTGCTGCTCTGTCTACCCTTGATGAGTGACGGGAGTGTAGCTGCTCTGTCTCACTGGTCTCCTCTTACCCTTGATGAGTGACGGGGAGTGTAGCTGCTCTGTCTCACTGGTCTCCTCTTACCCTTGATGAGTGACGGGGAGTGTAGCTGCTCTGTCTCACTGGTCTCCTCTTACCCTTGATGAGTGACGGGGAGTGTAGCTGCTCTGTCTCACTGGTCTCCTCTTACCCTTGATGAGTGACGGGGAGTGTAGCTGCTCTGTCTCACTGGTCTCCTCTTACGTGATGAGTGACGGGGAGTGTAGCTGCTCTGTCTCACTGGTCTCCTCTTACCCTTGATGAGTGACGGGGAGTGTAGCTGCTCTGTCTCACTGGTCTCCTCTTACCTTGATGAGTGACGGGGAGTGTAGCTGCTCTGTCTCACTGGTCTCCTCTTACCCTTGATGAGTGACGGGGAGTGTAGCTGCTCTGTCTCACTGGTCTCCTCTTACCCTTGATGAGTGACGGGGAGTGTAGCTGCTCTGTCTCACTGGTCTCCTCTTACCCTTGATGAGTGACGGGGAGTGTAGCTGCTCTGTCTCACTGGTCTCCTCTTACCCTTGATGAGTGACGGGGAGTGTAGCTGCTCTGTCTCACTGGTCTCCTCTTACCCTTGATGAGTGACGGGGAGTGTAGCTGCTCTGTCTCACTGGTCTCCTCTTACCCTTGATGAGTGACGGGGAGTGTCGCTGCTCTGTCTCACTGGTCTCCTCTTACCCTTGATGAGTGACGGGGAGTGTAGCTGCTCTGTCTCACTGGTCTCCTCTTACCCTTGATGAGTGACGGGGAGTGTCGCTGCTCTGTCTCACTGGTCTCCTCTTACCCTTGATGAGTGACGGGGAGTGTAGCTGCTCTGTCTCACTGGTCTCCTCTTACCCTTGATGAGTGACGGGGAGTGTAGCTGCTCTGTCTCACTGGTCTCCTCTTACCCTTGATGAGTGACGGGGAGTGTAGCTGCTCTGTCTCACTGGTCTCCTCTTACCTTGATGAGTGACGGGGAGTGTAGCTGCTCTGTCTCACTGGTCTCCTCTTACCCTTGATGAGTGACGGGGAGTGTAGCTGCTCTGTCTCACTGGTCTCCTCTTACCCTTGATGAGTGACGGGGAGTGTAGCTGCTCTGTCTCACTGGTCTCCTCTTACCCTTGATGAGTGACGGGGAGTGTAGCTGCTCTGTCTCACTGGTCTCCTCTTACCTTGATGAGTGACGGGGAGTGTAGCTGCTCTGTCTCACTGGTCTCCTCTTACCCTTGATGAGTGACGGGGAGTGTAGCTGCTCTGTCTCACTGGTCTCCTCTTACCCTTGATGAGTGACGGGGAGTGTAGCTGCTCTGTCTCACTGGTCTCCTCTTACCCTTGATGAGTGACGGGGAGTGTAGCTGCTCTGTCTCACTGGTCTCCTCTTACCCTTGATGAGTGACGGGGAGTGTAGCTGCTCTGTCTCACTGGTCTCCTCTTACCCTTGATGAGTGACGGGGAGTGTAGCTGCTCTGTCTCACTGGTCTCCTCTTACCCTTGATGAGTGACGGGGAGTGTAGCTGCTCTGTCTCACTGGTCTCCTCTTACCCTTGATGAGTGACGGGGAGTGTAGCTGCTCTGTCTCACTGGTCTCCTCTTACCCTTGATGAGTGACGGGGAGTGTAGCTGCTCTGTCTCACTGGTCTCCTCTTACCCTTGATGAGTGACGGGGAGTGTAGCTGCTCTGTCTCACTGGTCTCCTCTTACCCTTGATGAGTGACGGGGAGTGTAGCTGCTCTGTCTCACTGGTCTCCTCTTACCCTTGATGAGTGACGGGGAGTGTAGCTGCTCTGTCTCACTGGTCTCCTCTTACCCTTGATGAGTGACGGGGAGTGTAGCTGCTCTGTCTCACTGGTCTCCTCTTACCCTTGATGAGTGACGGGGAGTGTAGCTGCTCTGTCTCACTGGTCTCCTCTTACCCTTGATGAGTGACGGGGAGTGTAGCTGCTGTGTCTCACTGGTCTCCTCTTATATGTATTTACCTTTGTATTAATGTTTGATAAACATAGCAGTAGTCTGTAGGAGGGAACAGAGAGAAGGTTAACCAGGCCAGGGAAGCCAAACAAAATAATGATGACAAAGACGTTAAGTTCTTCCCTCAGTTACCACCATACTGTAGTTCTCTTTAATGATAATGGTCATACTACTACTACTACTACTACTACTACTGCTGCTGCTATTACTACTGCTGCTATTACTACTACTACTACTACTGCTGCTACTACTACTGCTGCTATTACTACTACTAATACTGCTGCTATTACTACTACTAATAATAATAATTTTTATATTAGAATCACCTTAATTTTTGTCTCAGGTTATTTCACCTAAACATGGTAACGATAATTAGGTTAGGTTAACGATAGGAAGGTTAATGTTATATAATGTGGTGGGAGAATCTTGAGGTGATCCAGCAATACTTATCATTATTATACACAACTGTTGATCTATACGGCTACAGGCGTCGGGTGGGGAGGTGATCCAGCAATACTTATCATTATTATACACAACTGTTGATCTATACGGCTACAGGCGTCGGGTGGGGAGGTGATCCAGCAATACTTATCATTATTATACACAACTGTTGATCTATACAGCTACAGGCGTCGGGTGTTGAGGTTATCCAGCAATACTTATCATTATTATACACAACTGTTGATCTATACAGCTACAGGGGTCGGGTGTTGAGGTGATCCAGCAATACTTATCATTATTATACACAACTGTTGATCTATACGGCTACAGGCATCACGTGAGGGAGTTCAGGGGTCAGCTGAGTGGTGCTGCTGTTAGGTCGCTGCCAGACACTGTGAGGGACCTCCGCCTGGTGATAACTGACAAGGACCCCGACCTGGCCCCGGCGTTGACCTCTCTGTGGCCACGTGTACGACTGACCTGGCTCAGTGAGTGTTATGTTGTGTGTGTGTGTGTGTGTGTGTTTTATACATTAATATTTTCCGTATTTATCAAATGTAATTTGTTTATTTAACCATAATAGTGTTGAGGTGTTACGTTGTTTTATTATTAATTAAGAGGACATATATGTAACACTGTACAAACAAAACATTACTTTTGTTCAGTATTTAAACGCCGTATATTATAGGGCGTCCTCCCCCCGCCCCCCTCCTCAACAGTTACACCTGATGGCTGGTTCACATTCCTCCTCAAGTAATGATGTATTTACAAATGAGCTTATTCATAATGACCGTTTTATAATAAAGATGTTTAGTTAAATTATATAAAGATACATACATTAATTATTTCAAACATGAACACGTAGGAAGTTTATCAGAAATATTATACAAGAATTAACTGTTAAACTCTGGTAGCAAATTGACGCTTTGGGAGGACGCATTTGACATATACTTACTGTTATCATAATAAGGCATACTAAGACTAATTACTTATCAGAAATATTACATTATGCAAAAACTTTAATTTTAAAAGATCAGAATCACATTGAAATACTACTGAAGCGTAATTAGTATATCTTATTGTGGGTAAAAATAAGTATCAAATAAATATCAAATGCGTCCTCCGAAAGCGTCAATTTGCTACCAGAGTTTATCAGTTAATTCTTGTATAATATTTCTGATAAACTTCCTACGTGTTCATGTTTGAAATAATTAATGTATGTCTCTTTATATAATTTAGCTAAACATTAATATTAAAAGGGTCATTATGAATAAACTCATTTATAAATACATGTGAGCCATATTGTTTGGTGGTGAGAGTGAGAGAAAATGTATTGTTAGGGGTAACTAGTACAGTTGTAGGTACAGCATCCTTATGGCACCAATAAAAACATAACGTTAATAATGATTCTTAGGCACTTTATTATTATATAAACATATTTAATGACGAGGTGGACGACTTGATGACGTGGTGGACGACTTGATGACGTGGTGGACGACTTGGTGACGTGTTGGACGACTTGGTGACGTGGTGGACGACTTGATGACGTGGTGGACGACTTGATGACGTGGTGGACGACTTGATGACGTGGTGGACGACTTGGTGACGTGGTGGACGACTTAATGACGTGGTGGACGACTTGATGACGTGGTGGATGACTTAATGGCTTGGTGGACGACTTCATGACGTGGTGGACGACTTGATGACGTGGTGGACGACTTGACGACGTGGTGGACGACTTGATGACGTGGTGGACGACTTGATGACGTGGTGGACGACTTGATAACGTGGTGGACGACTTGATGACGTGGTGGACGACTTGACGTGGTGGACGACTTGATGACGTGGTGGACGACTTGATGACGTGGTGGACGACTTGATGACGTGGTGAACGACTTGATGACGTGGTGGACGACTTGATGACACGGTGGACGACTTAATGACGTGGTGGACGACTTGATGACGTGGTGGACGACTTGACGTGGTGGACGACTTGGTGACGTGGTGGACGACTTGATGACGTGGTGGACGACTTGATGACGTGGTGGACGACTTGATAACGTGGTGGACGACTTGATGACGTGGTGGACGACTTGATGACGTGGTGAACGACTTGATGACGTGGTGGACGACTTGATGACACGGTGGACGACTTAATGACGTGGTGGACGACTTGATGACGTGGTGGACGACTTGATGACGCGGTGGACGACTTAATGACGTGGTGGACGACTTAATGACGTGGTGGACGACTTGACGACGTGGTGGACGACTTGATGACGTGGTGGACGACTTGATGACGTGGTGGACGACTTGACGACGTGGTGGACGACTTGATGACGTGGTGGACGACTTGATGACGTGGTGGACGACTTAATGACGTGGTAGACGGCTTCATGACGTGGTATACGACTTGATGACGCGGTGGACGACTTAATGGCTTGGTGGACGACTTGATGACGTGGTGGACGACTTGATGACGTGGTGGACGACTTGATGACGTGGTGGACGACTTGATGACGCGGTGGACGACTTAATGGCTTGGTGGACGACTTGATGACGTGGCAGACGACTTGATGACGTGGTGGACGACTTAATGACGTGGTAGACGACTTAATGACGTGGTGGACGACTTGATGACGTGGTGGACGACTCGATGACGTGGTGGACGACTTGATGACGTGGTGGACTGGTGGACGACTTGATAACGAGGTGGACGTGGTGTACGACTTGGTGACGTGGTGGACGACTTGATGACGAGGTGGACGACTTGATGACGTGGTGGACGACTTGGTGACGTGGTGGACGACTTGATGACGAGGTGGACGACTTGATGACGAGGTGGACGTGGTGGACGACTTAATGGCTTGGTGGACGACTTGATGACGTGGTAGACGACTTGATGACGTGGTGGACGACTTGATGACGTGGTGGACGACTTGATGACGCGGTGGACGACTTAATGACGTGGTGGACGACTTAATGACGTGGTGGACGACTTAATGACGTGGTGGACGACTTGACGACGTGGTGGACGACTTGACGTGGTGGACGACTTGACGACGTGGTGGACGACTTGATGACGTGGTGGACGACTTGCTGACGTGGTGGACGACTTGCTGACGTGGTGGACGACTTGATGACAGGGTGGACGACTTGATGACTTGGTGGACGACTTGATGACGTGGTGGACGACTTGATGACGTGGTGGACGACTCGATGACGTAGTGGACGACTTGATGACGTGGTGGACTGGTGGACGACTTGGTGACGTGGTGGACGACTTGATGACGAGGTGGACGACTTGGTGACGTGGTGGACGACTTGATGACGAGGTGGACGACTTGATGACGTGGTGGACGACTTGGTGACGTGGTGGACGACTTGATGACGAGGTGGACGACTTGATGACGAGGTGGATGTGGTGGACGACTTGCTGACGTGGTGGACGACTTGGTGACGTGGTGGACGACTTGGTGACGTGGTGGACGACTTGATGACGAGGTGGACGTGGTGGACGACTTGGTGACGTGGTGGACGACTTGATGACGAGGTGGACGACTTGATGACGTGGTGGACGACCTGATGACGTGGTGGACGACTTGATGACGTGGTGGACGACTTGATGACGTGGTGGATGAATTGATGACGTGGTGGACGACTTAATGACGTGGTGTAGGGCTTGGTGACGTGGTGTAGGTCTTGGTGACGTGGTGTAGGTCTTGGTGACGTGGTGTAGGTCTTGGTGACGTGGTGTAGGGCTTGGTGACTTAGTTTATATAATTATTTAAAACTGGTCAAAGTATTTACACTATGTTATCATTGCCTGTCATCAATGTGTGTCTTTTAGAAGCGTTATGTGTACACCTTAACTCCTGGTTATCTACTTTAAGGTAAACACTGATATAAAATGTTCCTCATGACCGTTTTAACGGGTCCTCCCTTACCTTCGCTTGGTTCAGTACATCTAGAAAATAAAATAATTTGACCTTACATTCTCTAGTTGTTGTATTAGCTGGGGGTTAATCACCCGTCTGAGGCCAAAAGGTCTGATGGTATTTTTTAAATATATATATTACATGAGTAAGTCAAAATACCATTATTTACTTGATACAGCCTGGTCAAAAACCTGTGGCAAAGGGTTAAACGTTGTACCGCGCGGTGGCGATGAACTGGCCCTTTAACCGTCGATTCCTTCTGGGTTAATGAGGCTGGAACATGTATATTATATAGGGCTTTAGTAGCCAAACCCAATTGTCTGTTATCTATTTATTGAGGAACTATCTCAGATACAGTTCCCAGTGTATATCACTGTAACTTTATCACTGTAGCTATGAGTGTTAAGATGAGGACGGAGGCTATGTTACATAGCTCCGGTTGGTGTTGAGTGACAATGCCTAATACCCGTCGAGGGAGAACGGTAATAGAAGCACTTGATGTCTGGACACAGGCTTTGAGTCATGGTATTCCAGTCGATATAATCTTTTTAGATTATGCAAAAGCAGACGACACAGTCCCTCATGTCCGACTGCTGTTAAAGCTGAGTTCACTTGGGGTAAGAGGTAATGTACTGGAATGTATTGAAGGATTCCTTACACAACGACGACAGCGAGTACAGTAGTGGTGAATGGATGGAAACCTGTCACAAGTGGTGTTCCTCAAGGGTCAGTGCTCGGACTTCTCCCCTGACCAACTACACAATTTTGTGTCAATATTTACAGACGACACCGAAATCTCTGCTGCTGTACATAACTGTGATCATAACCACACTTCCTGCCTTCAACCCGACCTTAATGTACTACAACAGTCGTCAAATAAGACGCGCTTGCACCCTGGTAAATACAAGGTGATGGACCACGGTAGGTTAGGTGAGAAACACGAATACAGCTTGACAAGAACCGGCACATACTCTGGCAGTGACAACTCCTGAAAAAGACTTGGGAGTCGTTATCGACAATAATAATGGTTGCCCCTTGTGTAACGAGGATGGTTGGCCCAAGGGCCACCTATAGGCGTGAATTTGTTTAAGGTGCAGAAGCTGTCGCCAACACAACAACCACAACCTAAGTTAGCGAGTTGCATGACCCAGTGTTTAAGGTGTAGAAGCTGTCGCCAACACAACAACCACACCCTAAGTTAGCGAGTTGCATGACCCAGTGTTTAAGGTGTAGAAGCTGTCGCCAACACAACAACCACAACCTAAGTTAGCGAGTTGCATGACCCAGTGTTTAAGGTGTAGAAGCTGTCGCCAACACAACAACCACACCCTAAGTTAACGAGTTGCATGGCCCAGTGTTTAAGGTGTAGAAGCTGTCGCCAACACAACAACCACACCCTAAGTTAACGAGTTGCATGGCCCAGTGTTTAAGGTGTAGAAGCTGTCGCCAACACAACAACCACAACCTAAGTTAACGAGTTGCATGGCCCAGTGTTTAAGGTGTAGAAGCTGTCGCCAACACAATAACCACACCCTAAGTTAGCGAGTTGCAGGACCCAGTGTTTAAGGTGTAGAAGCTGTCGCCAACACAACAACCACACCCTAAGTTAACGAGTTGCATGACCCAGTGTTTAAGGTGTAGAAGCTGTCGCCAACACAACAACCACACCCTAAGTTAACGAGTTGCATGACCCAGTGTTTAAGGTGTAGAAGCTGTCGCCAACACAACAACCACAACCTAAGTTAGCGAGTTGCATGACCCAGTGTTTAAGGTGTAGAAGCTGTCGCCAACGCAACAACCACACCCTAAGTTAACGAGTTGCATGACCCAGTGTTTAAGGTGTAGAAGCTGTCGCCAACACAACAACCACAACCTAAGTTAGCGAGTTGCATGACCCAGTGTTTAAGGTGTAGAAGCTGTCGCCAACACAACAACCACAACCTAAGTTAGCGAGTTGCATGACCCAGTGTTTAAGGTGTAGAAGCTATCGCCAACACAACAACCACAACAACCACAACCTAAGTTAGCGAGTTGCATGACCCAGTGTTTAAGGTGTAGAAGCTGTCGCCAACACAACAACCACAACCTAAGTTAGCGAGTTGCATGACCCAGTGTTTAAGGTGTAGAAGCTGTCGCCAACACAACAACCACAACCTAAGTTAGCGAGTTGCATGACCCAGTGTTTAAGGTGTAGAAGCTGTCGCCAACACAACAACCACAACCTAAGTTAGCGAGTTGCATGACCCAGTGTTTAAGGTGTAGAAGCTGTCGCCAACACAATAACCACACCCTAAGTTAGCGAGTTGCATGACCCAGTGTCAAGGAGTAGTCCAAGAAGACCGGACAACTCGCCAACTGCACTGACAGCGCACCTGTAATATGCCACCGTGTTTTGGTCTCCCAGAACCAAGAAGGACAATGACACACTGGAACAGGTACAGAGGAGAGCCACTAGGTTGGTTTCTGGTCTTTCCCATCTGTCATAATGTGACAGACTCATAGAACTGGTCTACTGTTCAGAAGACAACGGGCAGACATACTACAGCTGTATAAAATCACTCACAATATAGACCATGTGGATGTGTCCAATCACTGCTCGATATGTGACCGACAGATGTTCTTGTCACAACCACAAGAGGCCATGAATACAAATATCACGCCACCGGACCAACAACCACAAGAGGCCATGAATACAAATATCACGCCACCGGACCATCAACCAACATCAAGAGTCACACAAGCCTGGAATAATCTCTCTTGAGTAATACATGACCTGTATCAGTACAGCTTCTCATATAGACAAATCCAGCACCACGAACACCACGCATATAAGAATAGAAGCAACTTACCCTTGGTACGGTTCATTACCCACACGGGTACCTACTGACTGTAAATACTTAAGGTTTCTCTGCCGGACTACAGCTTCAGTACATCCTCGTTCCTCAGGTGCACGCCGCTTCCCGGGAAGGTCTCAAGATGCATAGCGAGTCTTGTGGAAAATGTGACCTTTTAGTGACTGTTTGAGAAGTACAACTCATGCATATAATGTCCAAGTAAATTATTTAGTATTGTGTAATTGAATTATAGACTTTCATAATTATTGAATGGTGAAGGTATTATGGACCATTTGTGTAAACAGTTGCCATGCAGGCCAGCACAGGTCACAAAATAAAGGAATATAACCCCAGAAGTCATTGTAATACCAACTGAAAAAGACAGAGAACAATTCCTTCCGAAGGTAAAATATAGCCATTTTGCACCTTTTTCTTCCTGGATCAAGAACTTTGGTGATTATAAAATCTGGTCACCTTACACCCGGCCGCCGCTGGTTCCAGTTCATAGGAGTGAGCCAAACTAAGGTGATGCCTCTGTTGTTGTTGGTGAAGGCTGTGGGTGTGTTGGTCAGAGAGTGACAGTGTTGGTGAAGGCCGTGGGTGTGTTGGTCAGAGAGTGACAGTGTTGGTGAAGGCCGTGGGTGTGTTGGTCAGAGAGTGAGTGTTGGTGAAGGCCGTGGGTGTGTTGGTCAGAGAGTGACAGTGTTGGTGAAGGCCGTGGGTGTGTTGGTCAGAGAGTGACAGTGTTGGTGAAGGCCGTGGGTGTGTTGGTCAGAGAGTGACAGTGTTGGTGAAGGCCGTGGGTGTGTTGGTCAGAGAGTGACAGTGTTGGTGAAGGCCGTGGGTGTGTTGGTCAGAGAGTGACAGTGTTGGTGAAGGCCGTGGGTGTGTTGGTCAGAGAGTGACAGTGTTGGTGAAGGCCGTGGGTGTGTTGGTCAGAGAGTGAGTGTTGGTGAAGGCCGTGGGTGTGTTGGTCAGAGAGTGACAGTGTTGGTGAAGGCCGTGGGTGTGTTGGTCAGAGAGTGACAGTGTTGGTGAAGGCCGTGGGTGTGTTGGTCAGAGAGTGACAGTGTTGGTGAAGGCCGTGGGTGTGCTAGAAAGAAAAGTCGTGACTCGTCTTTGTGGAAAAGTAAAGCTGCAGAAGGTACAATTATGCCACTATGACGCCACCGTCTTACACCTGTCAGTAATACTTCTGTCTAGTATGATAATTATTTTCAGAGCTGCATGTACCCGCGGGGGTTCCTCCAGCACTACTGTCTGGCCCCCTGCCACGCGTTGATTATGATCTTACTCTGTTCCTCTCCGGGGTTGATGCTGCACACATAGACTGGGCAGTCCAGGTGTCTCAACAACTACAGCCAGTTAACAAGTAAGATACAGACTCCTACTTTGTATTGATCATTTATTTATTATACACAACTTTTATATTACTGTATGATGATCCTGGCCGTCAAGATGATGAAATACTAAACTGCACGAGGAACATTAATGATGTACAGTCAACAGTACAAGTTTGTTACCAGCCAACCTGCAGGTGGATCAACGTGTACTGTTGACTGTATTACATTGTGATACTTAAGATGAATACTAATAAAAGTTATGAAGGGTGAAATAATAATAATAATAATAATAATAATGATAATAATAATAATAATGATAATAATAATAATAATAATAATAATAATAACAATAATAATAATAATAATAATAATAATATTAATGTAATAGCAATAATAATTAATTATTATTACAAAAGAACATAAGAACATAAGAAAGTGGGATACTGCAGGAGGCCGACTGGCCCATACAGGGCAGATCCCTTTCACACCCATCCCAGCACTTCCATGTGCCTATCCAACTTCGTCTTGAAGCTCCCTAGCGTCCCCGATCCTACTATAGCACTCGGTAGCCTATTCCACATATCCACAACTCTATTACCAAACCAGTGCGTGCCTATATCCTTTCTGAATCGGAATTTATCTAATTTAAAGCCATTTGTTCTAGTTATTTAGTTATTACTGAGCTTCAGAACATCTTCCATTTTACCCTTGTTTATCCCACTTACCCACTTGTACACCTCTATCATATCTCCCCTAACTTTACGCCTCTCTAATGAATGTAAGCCTAAGCTTTTCAGTCTTTCTTCATATGGAAGGTTTCTAATATTATGGATCATTTTTGTCATTCTTCTTTGTACTCTCTCCAAAGAATCTATGTCCATTCTATAATAAGGACACCAGAACTGAACCGCATAATCCATGTGTGGCCTCACTAATGCTAGGTAAAGTTTCAAGATAACGTCAGCAGTTCTGTTACTCACAGATCTAGATATGAACCCAAGAATCCTGTTTGCCTTGTTGCGAACGCTAATACATTGTTTTCTAGGTTTCAAGTCGTTGCTAACAAATACACCTAGATCTTTTTCACAAACTGAGTTTTCTGTTTCCGTGTTACCTAGTTTATACTTAACGTTTGTATTCGTCTTCCCTACCTGTAGTACCTTGCATTTATCAGTATTAAAATTCATTTGCCAGTCTACTGACCACTCATGTAAGGTATCTAGATCTCTTTGAAGGTGTTCAAAGTCACTGTCTGAATTTATCACTCTCCCCATTTTGGTATCATCTGCAAATTTACTAATCCTACTAGTTATGCCTGAATCAAGATCATTAATGAATATAACAAACAGCAGAGGGCCTAATACAGATCCCTGGGGAACTCCGCTTTTGACCGCACCCCAGTCTGACTTTAATCCATTTATGCTGACTCTTTGTTTCCTACCAGGTAACCATGACCTAATCCATTTTAATAATGATCCACCTATTCCATGTGCTTCTACCTTCCTTATCAATCTCTCATGAGGGACTCTATCGAATGCTTTACTGAAATCTAAATAAATTATATCATATGACTTATCATTATCTACCGCTTCATATACTTCTGAGAAAAAGCTAAGCAAATTTGTGAGACAAGAACGTCCCTGGTTGAACCCGTGCTGAGAAGAATGAATTAAGTTGAATGTTTCAAGGTGGCTTCTGATTTTTGTAGCAATAATTGACTCTAGCAACTTGCTTATGATTGACGTGAGACTAATGGGACGGTAATTTGATGCAATTGATTTATCACCCTTTTTGAAAATCGGAACTACATTTGCAAGTTTCCAAGCTTCTGGCACTAGGCCCGATTCTAATGACTTATTAAATAAAACTGCTAATGGATTACTCAACTCATCTCTACATTCTTTTAATATTCTAGCATATACCTCGTCTGGACCAGGCGATTTATGAGGCTTCAGTTTGTTAATTACTTTAAGCACATCGTTACTAGTAATATTGATATTCATCAACATATTTTCTATACTGTCGTTATATACCTTATGAACTTCTGGAAACTGTGCTAGGTTTTCATTTGTGAATACGGAGCGAAAATGACTATTTAACGTACTACACATTTCTAACTCATCATCAGTCATTTCTCCTGTCGTAGTTTTAAGGGGACCTATTGTATCTCTAACCTTTGATTTATACAGTTGATAAAAAGCTTTGGGGTTATTTTTCGATTCGTTTGCTACCTTGATTTCATAATTTCTCTTTGCTTTCCTAATTTCTGTTTTTACCTGTCTTGTTAGGTTCTGATAGTAACCAAGTAAGTGATTTTCGCCTTTCTTAACTTTTCTATATACTCCTTTCTTTTTTTTTTTCCCTAGAAGAAGAAGAAGAAGGCCGGATCATTGTTAGTTTGGTGGACTGTTTCATTTGGGTCAATATTTGATGATTAATACAGTGGCTGTACAGTACAGTAGTCTTTTGTGGACACGATAAAAAAGGTTTGGTTTGGTTCTTCCCAGTTGAGAATCACCAAGTAAAAAACGTGTTCCTTTTCTTTACGTTACTACGACCGTTTTCCATTGAAAAGGAACAAATAAACAAATATTGAGGAAACTGAAATAGATATTGTGGAAGTGATTATTACCTTTAGAAGTTTAGATGATATTTGTTATGGAAGGGCCGAGAAAGTGAAGATGGTATCGTCCCCAGCCCCTCTCAACTGTCCATCATTCTCCGCACCAGCCACTCTCTGACTACTGTGTTAGCTTACGTTATGAGTGGTAAGGTTAGGTTAGGTTAGGTTATGAGTGGTATGGTTAGTTTAGGTTATTATTGGTTAGGTTAGGTTAGGTTATGAGTGGTATGGTTAGTTAAGGTTATTATTGGTTAGGTTAGGTTAAGAGTGGTATGGTTAGTTTAGGTTATTATTGGTTAGGTTAGGTTATGAGTGGTATGGTTAGTTTAGGTTATTATTGGTTAGGTTAGGTTAGGTTATGAGTGGTATGGTTAGGTTAGGTTATTATTGGTTAGGTTAGGTTATTATTGGTTAGGTTAGGTTATGAGTGGTATGGTTAGTTTAGGTTATTATTGGTTAGGTTAGGTTAGGTTATGAGTGGTATGGTTAGGTTAGGTTATTATTGGTTAGGTTAGGTTATTATTGGTTAGGTTAGGTTATGAGTGGTATGGTTAGTTTAGGTTATTATTGGTTAGGTTAGGTTAAGTTATGAGTGGTATGGTTAGTTTAGGTTATTATTGGTTAGGTTAGGTTAGGTTATTATTGGTTAGGGGCCTCCACCCATTATCATACACAGGGCCCTCAACCATTATCTTGTACAGTGGCCCCAACCAATATCTTACACAGGGCCCCCAACCATTATCTTACACAGGGCCCCCAACCATTATCTTACACAGGGCCCTCAACCATTATCTTGTACAGTGGCCCCAACCATTATCTTACACAGGGCCCTCAACCATTATCTTACACAGGGCCCTCAACCATTATCTTGTACAGTGGCCCCAACCATTATCTTACACAGGGCCCTCAACCATTATCTTACACAGGGCCCTCAACCATTATCTTGTACAGTGGCCCCAACCATTATCTTACACAGGGCCCTCAACCATTATCTTACACAGGGCCCTCAACCATTATCTTGTACAGTGGCCCCAACCATTATCTTACACAGGGCCCCCAACCATTATCTTACACAGGGCCCCCAAACCATTATCTTGTACAGTAGCCCCAACCATTATCTTACACAGGGCCTCCAACCATTATCTTACACAGGGCCCCCAACCATTATCTTACACAGGGCCCTCAACCATTATCTTGTACAGTGGCCCCAACCATTATCTTGCACAGGGCCCCCAACCAATATCTTACACAGGGCCCCAAAACCATTATCTTGTACAGGGCCCCAAACTGTTATCTTACACAGGACCCCAACCATTATCTTGTACAGGGCCCCAAACTGTTATCTTACACAGGGCCCCAACCATTATCTTGTACAGGGCCCCAAACTGTTATCTTACACAGGGCCCCAACCATTATCTTGTACAGGGCCCCAAAATGTTATCTTACACAGGGCCCCAACCATTATTTTGTACAGGGCTCCAAACTGTTATCTTACACAGGGCCCCCAACCATTATCTTGTACAGGGCCCCAAACTGTTATCTTACACAGGGCCCCCAACCATTATCTTGTACAGGGCCCCAAACTGTTATCTTGCACAGGGCCCCAACCATTATCTTGTACAGTGGCCCCAACCATTATCTTACACAGGGCCCTCAACCATTATCTTGCACAGGGCCTCCAACCATTATCTTACACAGGGCCCTCAACCATTATCTTGTACAGTGGCCCCAACCATTATCTTACACAGGGCCCTCAACCATTATCTTGTACAGTGACCCCAACCATTATCTTGCACAGGGCCCCCAACCATTATCTTGTACAGTGGCCCCAACCATTATCTTACACAGGGCCCCCAACCATTATCTTACACAGGGCCCCAACCATTATCTTGTACGGGGCTCCAAACTGTTATCTTACACAGGGCGCCCAACCATTATCTTGTACAGGGCCCCAAACTGTTATCTTACACAGGGCCCCAACCATTATCTTGTACAGGGCCCCCCAACCATTATTTTGTACAGGGCCCCAAACTGTTATCTTACACAGGGCCCCAACCATTATCTTGTACAGGGCCCCAAACTGTTATCTTACACAGGGCCCCCAACCATTATCTTGTACAGGGCCCTCAACCATTATCTTGTACAGGGCCCCAAACTGTTATCTTACACAGGGCCCCAACCATTATCTTGTACAGGGCCCCCAACCATTATTTTGTACAGGGCCCCAAACTGTTATCTTACACAGGGCCCCCAACCATTATCTTGTACAGGGCCCCAAACTGTTATCTTACACAGGGCCCCAACCATTATCTTGTACAGGGCCCCAACCATTATCTTACACAGGGCCCCCAACCATTATCTTGTAGAGTGGCCCCAACCATTATCTTACACAGGGCCCCCAACCATTATCTTACACAGGGCCCCCAAACCATTATCTTGTACAGGGCCCCAAACTGTTATCTTACACAGGGCCCCAACCATTATCTTGTACAGGGCTCCAAACTGTTATCTTACACAGGGCCCCCAACCATTATCTTGTACAGGGCCCCAAACTGTTATCTTACACAGGGCCCCAACCATTATCTTGTACAGGGCCCCCAACCATTATCTTGTACAGGGCCCCAAACTGTTATCTTACATAGGGCCCCAACCATTATCTTGTACAGGGCCCCAAACTGTTATCTTACACAGGGCCCCAACCATTATCTTGTACAGGGCCCCCAACCATTATCTTGTACAGGGCCCCAAACTGTTATCTTACATAGGGCCCCAACCATTATCTTGTACAGGGCCCCAAACCATTATCTTGTACAGGGCCCCCAACCATTATTTTGTACAGGGCCCCAAACTGTTATCTTACACAGGGGCCCAACCATTATCTTGTACAGGGCCCCCAACCATTATTTTGTACAGGGCCCCAAACTGTTATCTTACATAGGGCCCCAACCATTATCTTGTACAGGGCCCCAAACCATTATCTTGTACAGGGCCCCCAACCATTATTTTGTACAGGGCCCCAAACTGTTATCTTACACAGGGCCCCCAACCATTATCTTACACAGGGCCCCAAACTGTTATCTTACACAGGGCCCCAACCATTATCTTGTACAGGGCCCCCAACCATTATTTTGTACAGGGCCCCAAACTGTTATCTTACACAGGGCCCCAACCATTATCTTGTGCAGGGCCCCAAACTGTTATCTTACACAGGGCCTCCAACCATTATCTTACACAGGGCCCTCAACCATTATCTTGTACAGTGGCCCCAACCATTATCTTACACAGGGCCCTCAACCATTATCTTGTACAGTGGCCCCAACCATTATCTTACACAGGGCCCCCAACCATTATCTTGTACAGTGGCCCCAACCATTATCTTACACAGGGCCCCCAACCATTATCTTACACAGGGCCCCCAAACCATTATCTTGTACAGGGCCCCAAACTGTTATCTTACACAGGGCCCCAACCATTATCTTGTACAGGGCTCCAAACTGTTATCTTACACAGGGCCCCCAACCATTATCTTGTGCAGGGCCCCAAACTGTTATCTTACACAGGGCCCCAACCATTATCTTGTACAGGGCCCCCAACCATTATCTTGTACAGGGCCCCAAACTGTTATCTTACATAGGGCCCCAACCATTATCTTGTACAGGGCCCCAAACTGTTATCTTACACAGGGCCCCAACCATTATCTTGTACAGGGCCCCCAACCATTTCTTGTACAGGGCCCCAAACTGTTATCTTACACAGGGCCCCAACCATTATCTTGTACAGGGCCCCAAACTGTTATCTTACATAGGGCCCCAACCATTATTTTGTACAGGGCCCCAAACTGTTGTCTTACACAGGGCCCCAACCATTATCCTGTACAGGGCCCCAAACTGTTATCTTACACAGGGCCCCAACCATTATCTTGTACAGGGCCCCAAACTGTTATCTTACACAGGGCCCCTCACAGGGTAGAGTCGGCCCTGTCATCCCGGTACAAGGTTGGAATACGTGTATCACACTACCAGTAGTTACCGGGAATCATGTGGTAACAGTGAGAGGGAAACACCTATACCAGTGTTGCCAGATTTTCAAATATAAATAATTATCGAGCTGGATCCACAAAATTATTGTTTCTTTATCAACATTATCGTACACTTGCAGACATTATTAGTACTTGTCTTTATTATTGGAAAGTTACCTTTTGATTGACGAAGTTATCACATACGACAGTTTAAATAATGTGTGGCAAGGAAGCATTAATGAACTATTGGTAATATTGGTAGACAAAATAAGACACTCAGTCAAAGTTTTAGTACTTTAGTAGGCAGACTAACACACCCATTGTTGACATTGATAATTTGGGTAAGCAATTATCGTGCTCTCAAATTTGAACCTAAAATTATTTGATAATATAATAATAATAATAGTTACAATATTAACAATAATAACAATAATAATAATAATAATAATAATAATAGTTACAATAATAATAATATTAACAATAATAATAATATTAACAATAACAATATAATAACAACAACAATCATCATGTGAGGTCCTCGATAGTAATGGAAGTAAACCTGGGCCGTGGTCCATATTAAAACTGGGGGAATTTATAAGGAACACAAACACACAACTGAATGTTTATAATATAATTATTTTAAGTATAAATAATAATTATATTAATGGTGCAAACTTTATACACACTGTGTGTATACAATATACAGGGTCATCATCATTTTAATATGATGAAATAATGACTACTATAAGTGTTCAAGTGTTGTCCTCCCCGCCCCCAGGGACTATTACGAGCTGGTGTTCCCCCGTTGTCTGCTGAGTGACCAAGAACTGGGTGTGTTGGCCAGCCAGCTGAGACGTCGCCACGTGCGGACGTGTGCACTTGTTGTGCCGGGAGACAAGGACGAGACCTTCACTCTGTCCGGATACACAGTCGAGAGGTACGTATTGTGTACAGTCGTCCAACGAGGTGATGTCACAGTTTTCAGTAAGATTAGTTCAAACAGCGGTATCTGGCAGGAGACCAGCGAGTGACTGACTGGTCGTCGTTGTAGTAAGATGGTGTATTAACTCCTGAGCCAAATTTCTCGCTACTTAACTTTCTGACATTCTCTCATTATATACGCAGGTAAAAGTCTTCAAGACGGATAACAAAAGTAAAGAACTCTATCCCAGTCCCATGCTTAAAAGACGCAGAAAATGTGTGCCGTAAAATAGGACAGGATAATATGATACACCAGCCGGCGGTAACAACTGTTATATAGTGCGTCCTTCACAGCTGAGATGTTTTATAAATGAGTTTATTATTAATGACCGTTTTTGACGAGAAAGATATTGAGCTAAATTATATAAAGATACATACAAAATTATTTCAAACATGAACACAAAGGAAGTTTATCAGAAATATTATACAAGAATTAACTGTTAAACTCTGGTCGCAAATTGACGTTTTCGTAGGACGCATTTAATATATAATTATTTTTACCCACAATAAGACATACTAAGACAAATAGCATATCAGTAATACTACATCAGGCAAAAACATAATTTAAAAAAATCAGAATAACATTGAAATATTACACGACCGTCAGCAGAGGTGGGAAATATATGAAGTTGTTCGCAGTAATTATTTCACATAATTATGTTCCAGCTGTAAAAACTAAAAGAGATAGTAAAGGCAGTTGACACTTTATGACTGAACGTTTCTGTAAATGGTGACACCAATCATTTAGACCATTTCCGGTACTTTGGTTTTACAGCACATGTTGATGGTTGTTACCTTCGGCATTATCCTCCAGGGTGCATCATTCCATGTTTTCGTAACCTCAGTTTCTTCTCTGGTCCACTTTCTCTTCAAGTACTTATACAAACATATTGTCTAAATCTTCACTCTGCAAATGAGCTAAAGTCAGTTATTTGGCCCAAATAAAGATGTGTTATACAGGCATTGATCAAGGTTCTCACGACCCACGTTACACAATGATTCCCTGCTCAGTAAAGAACAATACTTGTATCTATAACTCTCTTATATTTGTTTGTCTTACCATTCACCCTGTCATTCACCCCACCATCTTCTAGGGTGAACCAGTCACCTGTTTGAGAAGCGCTGACTTTTAGACGACTGACTGTATATGATTCTCTTACCTATAGCCTTTATTTGTTCCGGTATATTATTGATCTATTTGTTATATATATATATATATATATGCTGATAACCACCAGGAAAGAAGAAAACACGAAGTTCCCAAGCGCTTTCGTGTAATTCACATCTTCAGGGGTGAGTACAGACTAGATAGAGTAATGCAGAACAAGATGAATATATACAGAGGAGGGTGAGACCAGGTCCACAATGGTCAGGTAATGACCCTACTAATCTTTAAATGGCACACAACGGTTGGTGGTTGGGTCAGATGGGACAGTGACCCGCCCTCTCACCTGATCACAAATCTTCTTAATTACAAAGTTGTCCAGCTTGTACAAGCCGTTACTCAAATTCATGTTGAATGCTTCGGTATGTTTAATAAGACTAGATTCTATGATGTTCCTACTATCAATTGAATTACATGGTAATATTGAGGAGGCATTATCCCAGTCAATGCAATGCTTGTTATCCCTCAAATGAACAAACAGAGCATTGGATTCCTGGCCTGTCCTGACACTGTATTTGTGTTGTTTAATTCTAGTTACAAGATCTTTACCTGTCTGGCCTAAGTAAAACATATTACATTCCTTGCAAGGAACTTTATAAATGCAACCAATTGTGTTGTTGGGGGAGTTCTTGATTAACATTTGTTTAACAGTGCATGAGTTTTTAAATGCCACATTGACGTTCCAAGATTTTAGCTGTGCCGGAATGTGTGAGAAATTTTTGTGAAATGGTAATATTAAGATATTCTTATGGTCATGGGTGGGCTTGGGATCAGTTCTATAAAAAGTTTTCTTAGTAATGTTTAAGCATTTGTCTATGAAAGATCTAGGGTATTTAAGGTTTGAGCCAATATTATATATATATTTGTATTCCTCATCGATGAATTCCGGACTGCAAATTCTCAAGGCACGTAAAAACATTGTTGTAAATACTGACTGTTTGACTTTATTATGGTGGGCAGAATAATAATGAATGTATGAACACACATTGGTTGGTTTTCTATAAATACTGAACTTGAAAGTGTTACCCATTCTGTGTATCAGACAGTCTAGGAATGGCAATTTACAGTCTTGCTCTAATTCCACAGTGAATTTGATCGAGGGGGCTAAGTTGTTAAGTTGTGGTAGGAAAACTTTTAGGTCCTCATTACATGGCCAGAGACATAATACATCATCAACATATCTAAACCAGACTGCTGAGGGTGGTAAAATATTACTTAATAGTTTCTTTTCAAAGAATTCCATATATAGGTTGCTTAATACAGGTGAGAGTGGATTACCCATTGCCATACCAAATTTTTGAGCATAATATTCCCCATTGAATTCGAATTTGCAATCCTTAATACATAGTTTGATGAGTTCGATGAAGTCATCTTTCGAGACGGGCAGTGAAATGTTATCCAGGGAATCTATGAGGAACTCTAGTAAATCATCAACTGGGACCTTTGTAAAAAGTGACGTTACATCAAAGCTGACCAGTTTAAAATCATGATTAATGTGCAAGTTATTGAGTTTATCAACCAGATCCATATTGTTCTTGATATTGGAGTTAGAAATGTTGCCAACTAGGGGGTTTAGTAAGGAAACTAACCATTTCGATAGTTTATAAGAGATTGACCCAACAGAGCTAATGATGGGTCTTGCTGGGTTATTGGGCTTGTGGGTCTTGATTAAACCGTACATGTAAGGCAGTGGAGGGGACGTTGAAGTAAGATGTTTAATGAGAGTAGCTTTGCCTCTCAATAGGGACTTAAGTTTTTTGTTGAACTGGGTGTTGACAGTGTTGAGAGGATTATTTATGAGTTTAGAATATGTTGTAGTGTCACATAAAAGGTCATTCATTTTTGAGATATAGTCATCTTTGTTTAAAATCACTACTGTGTTGGCTTTATCTGCTTTAGTGACATGTAGATCCTTATTTTTCTTAAGGGCTTGGAGTGCTTTGGTGAATCTTTCTGGACAGTTTGAAACACAAGGCTTGGACATAGATGCATACACAACACCTTTACACATGTTCACTTCTTCACTTGTCAAATTACTGAATTTCTCCAAATTGCAAAATGCTTTGGCTATGTCAACACTGTCGACTCCCTTGTTGGAACCATCAAAACTTAAACCATAGCCGAGGGCACACAAGGTATCATTGTCTAGTTGTTTAGAGGAGAGATTCACTACACAGTTGTTATTGGCATCCTTAGTCCAATCACTATTTCTAATAAGGAGTGCCAATTTGTGGTCTATCTTGGCTTGAAGATCAGAACGCTCACGTCTCAGGTTATCAAAACAGTAGTCCAACATGAACTTTTTCCAATAACTCGGTATGGTCATGATAAAAGCGCGCTTTTTTTGTCTTACAATACGGAAGGCTTCATCCACTTCAATTTTCTTTATTTCAAAATGTTTCTTAAGGATGATTTCTTGGAACTCATCAAAGGGGCGGTCAGACATCTTAAGGACACGTTGTGGGAGGATTGATCTTGGCATAACTTTTTCACTGAGGCATGTCTGGAGAAATTTCAAACGTATTTTCAATTTGTGGGCCTTGATCATCGAAGAGGAGTATTCAGTAACGAAAGGAGACAGTCCAGGACAGCTTGTAGAGAAGATGAAGAAGTGGCGCGTGGAATCCATTTATGCAAGTAAATCACTGTAGGTGCGCGTGATCTAGGTATATGCTGATAACCACCAGGAAAGAAGAAAACACGAAGTTCCCAAGCGCTTTCGTGTAATTCACATCTTCAGGGGTGAGTACAGACTAGATAGAGTAATGCAGAACAAGATGAATATATACAGAGGAGGGTGAGACCAGGTCCACAATGGTCAGGTAATGACCCTACTAATCTTTAAATGGCACACAACGGTTGGTGGTTGGGTCAGATGGGACAGTGACCCGCCCTCTCACCTGATCACAAATCTTCTTAATTACAAAGTTGTCCAGCTTGTACAAGCCGTTACTCAAATTCATGTTGAATGCTTCGGTATGTTTAATAAGACTAGATTCTATGATGTTCCTACTATCAATTGAATTACATGGTAATATTGAGGAGGCATTATCCCAGTCAATGCAATGCTTGTTATCCCTCAAATGAACAAACAGAGCATTGGATTCCTGGCCTGTCCTGACACTGTATTTGTGTTGTTTAATTCTAGTTACAAGATCTTTACCTGTCTGGCCTAAGTAAAACATATTACATTCCTTGCAAGGAACTTTATAAATGCAACCAATTGTGTTGTTGGGGGAGTTCTTGATTAACATTTGTTTAACAGTGCATGAGTTTTTAAATGCCACATTGACGTTCCAAGATTTTAGCTGTGCCGGAATGTGTGAGAATTTGCAGTCCGGAATTCATCGATGAGGAATACAAATATATATATAATATTGGCTCAAACCTTAAATACCCTAGATCTTTCAGAGACAAATGCTTAAACATTACTAAGAAAACTTTTTATAGAACTGATCCCAAGCCCACCCATGACCATAAGAATATCTTAATATTACCATTTCACAAAAATTTCTCACACATTCCGGCACAGCTAAAATCTTGGAACGTCAATGTGGCATTTAAAAACTCATGCACTGTTAAACAAATGTTAATCAAGAACTCCCCCAACAACACAATTGGTTGCATTTATAAAGTTCCTTGCAAGGAATGTAATATGTTTTACTTAGGCCAGACAGGTAAAGATCTTGTAACTAGAATTAAACAACACAAATACAGTGTCAGGACAGGCCAGGAATCCAATGCTCTGTTTGTTCATTTGAGGGATAACAAGCATTGCATTGACTGGGATAATGCCTCCTCAATATTACCATGTAATTCAATTGATAGTAGGAACATCATAGAATCTAGTCTTATTAAACATACCGAAGCATTCAACATGAATTTGAGTAACGGCTTGTACAAGCTGGACAACTTTGTAATTAAGAAGATTTGTGATCAGGTGAGAGGGCGGGTCACTGTCCCGTCTGACCCAACCACCAACCGTTGTGTGCCATTTAAAGATTAGTAGGGTCATTACCTGACCATTGTGGACCTGGTCTCACCCTCCTCTGTATATATTCATCTTGTTCTGCATTACTCTATCTAGTCTGTACTCACCCCTGAAGATGTGAATTACACGAAAGCGCTTGGGAACTTCGTGTTTTCTTCTTTCCTGGTGGTTATCAGCATATACCTAGATCACGCGCACCTACAGTGATTTACTTGCATAAATGGATTCCACGCGCCACTTCTTCATCTTCTCTACAAGCTGTCCTGGACTGTCTCCTTTCGTTACTGAATACTCCTCTTCGATGATCAAGGCCCACAAATTGAAAATACGTTTGAAATTTCTCCAGACATGCCTCAGTGAAAAAGTTATGCCAAGATCAATCCTCCCACAACGTGTCCTTAAGATGTCTGACCGCCCCTTTGATGAGTTCCAAGAAATCATCCTTAAGAAACATTTTGAAATAAAGAAAATTGAAGTGGATGAAGCCTTCCGTATTGTAAGACAAAAAAAGCGCGCTTTTATCATGACCATACCGAGTTATTGGAAAAAGTTCATGTTGGACTACTGTTTTGATAACCTGAGACGTGAGCGTTCTGATCTTCAAGCCAAGATAGACCACAAATTGGCACTCCTTATTAGAAATAGTGATTGGACTAAGGATGCCAATAACAACTGTGTAGTGAATCTCTCCTCTAAACAACTAGACAATGATACCTTGTGTGCCCTCGGCTATGGTTTAAGTTTTGATGGTTCCAACAAGGGAGTCGACAGTGTTGACATAGCCAAAGCATTTTGCAATTTGGAGAAATTCAGTAATTTGACAAGTGAAGAAGTGAACATGTGTAAAGGTGTTGTGTATGCATCTATGTCCAAGCCTTGTGTTTCAAACTGTCCAGAAAGATTCACCAAAGCACTCCAAGCCCTTAAGAAAAATAAGGATCTACATGTCACTAAAGCAGATAAAGCCAACACAGTAGTGATTTTAAACAAAGATGACTATATCTCAAAAATGAATGACCTTTTATGTGACACTACAACATATTCTAAACTCATAAATAATCCTCTCAACACTGTCAACACCCAGTTCAACAAAAAACTTAAGTCCCTATTGAGAGGCAAAGCTACTCTCATTAAACATCTTACTTCAACGTCCCCTCCACTGCCTTACATGTACGGTTTAATCAAGACCCACAAGCCCAATAACCCAGCAAGACCCATCATTAGCTCTGTTGGGTCAATCTCTTATAAACTATCTAAATGGTTAGTTTCCTTACTAAACCCCCTAGTTGGCAACATTTCTAACTCCAATATCAAGAACAATATGGATCTGGTTGATAAACTCAATAACTTGCACATTAATCATGATTTTAAACTGGTCAGCTTTGATGTAACGTCACTTTTTACAAAGGTCCCAGTTGATGATTTACTAGAGTTCCTCATAGATTCCCTGGATAACATTTCACTGCCCGTCTCGAAAGATGACTTCATCGAACTCATCAAACTATGTATTAAGGATTGCAAATTCGAATTCAATGGGGAATATTATGCTCAAAAATTTGGTATGGCAATGGGTAATCCACTCTCACCTGTATTAAGCAACCTATATATGGAATTCTTTGAAAAGAAACTATTAAGTAATATTTTACCACCCTCAGCAGTCTGGTTTAGATATGTTGATGATGTATTATGTCTCTGGCCATGTAATGAGGACCTAAAAGTTTTCCTACCACAACTTAACAACTTAGCCCCCTCGATCAAATTCACTGTGGAATTAGAGCAAGACTGTAAATTGCCATTCCTAGACTGTCTGATACACAGAATGGGTAACACTTTCAAGTTCAGTATTTATAGAAAACCAACCAATGTGTGTTCATACATTCATTATTATTCTGCCCACCATAATAAAGTCAAACAGTCAGTATTTACAACAATGTTTTTACGTGCCTTGAGAATTTGCAGTCCGGAATTCATCGATGAGGAATACAAATATATATATAATATTGGCTCAAACCTTAAATACCCTAGATCTTTCATAGACAAATGCTTAAACATTACTAAGAAAACTTTTTATAGAACTGATCCCAAGCCCACCCATGACCATAAGAATATCTTAATATTACCATTTCACAAAAATTTCTCACACATTCCGGCACAGCTAAAATCTTGGAACGTCAATGTGGCATTTAAAAACTCATGCACTGTTAAACAAATGTTAATCAAGAACTCCCCCAACAACACAATTGGTTGCATTTATAAAGTTCCTTGCAAGGAATGTAATATGTTTTACTTAGGCCAGACAGGTAAAGATCTTGTAACTAGAATTAAACAACACAAATACAGTGTCAGGACAGGCCAGGAATCCAATGCTCTGTTTGTTCATTTGAGGGATAACAAGCATTGCATTGACTGGGATAATGCCTCCTCAATATTACCATGTAATTCAATTGATAGTAGGAACATCATAGAATCTAGTCTTATTAAACATACCGAAGCATTCAACATGAATTTGAGTAACGGCTTGTACAAGCTGGACAACTTTGTAATTAAGAAGATTTGTGATCAGGTGAGAGGGCGGGTCACTGTCCCATCTGACCCAACCACCAACCGTTGTGTGCCATTTAAAGATTAGTAGGGTCATTACCTGACCATTGTGGACCTGGTCTCACCCTCCTCTGTATATATTCATCTTGTTCTGCATTACTCTATCTAGTCTGTACTCACCCCTGAAGATGTGAATTACACGAAAGCGCTTGGGAACTTCGTGTTTTCTTCTTTCCTGGTGGTTATCAGCATATACCTAGATCACGCGCACCTACAGTGATTTACTTGCATATATATATATATATATATATATATATATATATATATATATATATATATATATATATATATATATATATATATATATATATATACCAGCAGAAACTCCACCCTCCGGGCGGCTCTTTCGCTAGGCCACGGTAGGACGCCACCCTCCGGGAGGCTCCACATTGTCTCACTGTAGTGCATTAAGGTAGACCACATTTTTGGTTTTGCCATTAGGAGTAAGGTTTAGGCCAACCATCTTTAGGGACTGTCCCTGACTTTTGTAGATGGTCATGGCAAAGCTCACTTTAACCGGGAACTGAAGTCGCTTGAACTCAAATGGCAGGTCAGTGGTGATGAGAGGTATCCTTGGTATAAACACGTCCTCTCCTTTAGCTTTTCCTGTCAGTATTGTAGCTTCCAGTACATGTGGCATCATGTTCTTCACCACCAGTCTTGTGCCATTGCAGAGCCTTGGTGGTTCAAGATTTCTTAAGAGCATTATAGGAGTTCCAATCTTGAGAGTGAGGTGGTGAGGAGGCATTCCAGCGGGCTCCAAAGAATTAAGGAATTCTGCAGGGTACTGGACTGCTTGGTCCTGGTCGATTACTGTATCAACAGACTTGAATGAGTCTCACTGCCTGGAAGCTGTCTGAGTAGAGTCATGTTGATTTCAGCCACTGTTTCATTTTTTGGTGCCAGAATTGTGCGTTCACGCAGCCGCTTGTGATCCTTGTAGTGGTGGATAATGTTTGGGTAGACCATGTTAGTGAGCTCAGTTGAGGACTTTACAACATTTCCACATCCTTGAGGAATGATTTTTTGTCCTTCTGAATCAACAGGGAAAGTTCCATTCCCAATCTGTAGTAGAAGGTTTGCAAACCGTCCAGCATCCTGATCTCCTTGTAGATGTACTCTCATGTTTGTGGATAGGGTGAGTGTCTGAACACTTCTCCAAAGGCATGGTGCCTTGAGGCACGCATTCAGTTCATCAGCTGGAGTGCTTCGAGGAATGACAGGTAGGGTCTGGCGAAAGTCTCCAGCAATGACCATTGTAATGCCACCCATTAGCTGGTCATTTTCACGTATGTCTTGCAAGGTCCTGTCCAATGCTTCAAACGCTAACTTGTAAGACATAGTGCATTCATCCCAGATTATGAGGCTGCATTTTTCTAAGAGTTTTGCCTTTGCCGATCCTTTTTTGATGTCGCACACTGGATTCTCATTGTGAGCGAGGATGAGAGGCATTTTAAAAGTTGGGTGTGCAGTACGTCCTCCTTCTACTAGTGTTGCGGCAATGCGTGAGGATGGCACAGCAAGAGCAATTTTCCCCTGATGACGTAGTTTGGCCAACAGAAGGTTCATCAGGAATGTTTTCCCTGTCCCGCCAGGTGCATCGAGAAAGATCATACCTCTCTGCTCCGCTTGTATCGCTTGCAAGATCTGTTCATAAGCATTTGCTTGATCAGGCACCAGGTGAGGCTCATTCTCTTCAACAAAATTCACCAGAACTTCAACTGAGTAGTCTGTCTCTCTGAGCAACTCCCTGTTTCTTCTCTGTTTGGGGAAGGCAATCCAAAATCAGTCAAGTTTTTTTCCGCATAGCTCCATCACTTTGTCTTCCAGCATGATCAGAGCCCTGTTGAACATGTCATCCATGAACTCAATCTCTTGACCAGGATGTTCTCTTCTTGCTTGATGAAGTAGATCCTCTGAAAGACTTTCTTGGTTGTTTTTCCAGAGCTGGCTTGGGTTGGAAAGTCCACATGTAGCAATCATGATGGCCAACAGGTTCCTCATTCTCATTGGCGATTGAGTAGCTGCTGCCTCTTCTAGTGTGTCATTCCAGTGACCATCATCTTCCAGTAGGCCAAGGAGATTGCACGCTTCCTGATAGGTTCTGCAGACTTGTCCATTCACTGTCTTGAGTGCTGCATATGATGTTGGGCCACGGATGTGGTGGAAAATTAGTCTCAAACAATAGCACTCAAAGTTGTTGGGGTGAACCGTGTAGACACGTCCCAAAGCATTGCCTGACTTTAGCCCTGGATATCCTTCCACATCGGATCCTTGAGCTCTTCTCTGGAACTTTTTCATTGAAGCCTGCCATATGTAGAACTTGGGTACGTCAACATACAGGAGGATTTGAGCAAACTCATCTTCCTGTGAAAGCTTGAAGAATGCAGTGAGGGTCGTATCAGCAGGATTTGCCATTTGATTTTGGAGGGACTCTTCTGTGAAGTAAACTCTTTGTCCATTTTCCAGGTGAACAGCCAGATGAACTACTGTTGGACATCGTTCGTGTATGGGAAAACTAAAAATTCTCCATAGGGCTTCATTGCTGCATATATAACGGCCCTGCAGAAACTGTGTCACCTCATCATGATTTCCATCCTTTTCCAATGCAAAGATCGCTTGGTCAGAGCCTTTGTTGACGTATTTGCAGACATACTTGATGGACTTGACTGAATTGCAGAACTCCACATTGATGTGCGCATTGAATGCTTTACTCAAAAGAGGATTGTAGGGGACCACCCATTTGTTGTCTACTGTTATTTCACTGTCTGTTCCAGGTCGCAACACTGCTGTAAAACCTCCAGCGCCTGGCGCTCTTCTCCTGTACTGAGGACAGCCATCTTCTCCACTCTGAGTGTCCTTTATCAGGTTTTTTGGGAAGATTTTGGTGCAACGTCCATCTTTCATGCATGGAGAGCCTCTGTTGAATGGTCCACATGGCCCATGAATCATTTGCTTCTTGATGATCTCATAGAGAACTGGATCTTCTTCTGGATCAGGAAACTCTGCTCGTATGCAGTTGTCAATCATGTTCGGTCGAAGTTTCTCTTTCAGCCAGATCAAGACATGGGCATGTGGTAGACCTCGTTTCTGCCACTCAGTGGAGTACTTGTAGCACCGTGTAGGGCCAAAGATTGATGCTTTTGTAAGCAAGTCCATGAGTTTGATCACTTTCTGACGAAATACTCTCGCTGTAATGTCATGCCGATCTTGTCCTTTCTGGCCTTCCATTAGAGCTTCTGTTATGTCAGTCCATACAGGGTTGCATGTAAAAGTAATGAAGAGATCTGGTCGTCCATAGTTTCTGACGTAGGTCATGGCATCCTGAGTCTTTTCATGCATGTATCGCGGACCTCCAGTGAAGGAAGAGGGGAGAATCACCAGCTGTCCAACATTGACCACATGTCCATCCCTTGCTACTGCATCTCTCAGATGAATGTAGTCATCAACCCTGAGCTTCTTTTGGTTGAGTCGTATGAAGGTGAGTCTTTCTGTTTCAGTTTTGGCATACATGTCCACTACAAACTGGTGGAAGAGGTTCCTTGATCTTAGTATCTGGTTGAAACTGTCTTCTCTCATCATGAATCTGTATGAATAAAAGTCATTGCATGAGACTTTCTTACCTACTTTTGCCGCACCAGTCGCTGGATCTGTGTGAGGAATGTTGAAGTGATATCCGTCTTCACCTTTCCAGAAGATGAGAGGATACTGCAGTGCATCATAGGATCGATGTGTCTCTGATATTCTTGTGAGCGACTCGTCTCCCATTTTGAGTATGATGTCTCGTTTCTCAAACTCTTGACCGACAATCAGGATGGCTACTTCATCAACTACAGGAGCATTGAGTCTTCTTTCATGTTCTCCCTTAGGGGTCGTGTCTGCTTTGATCCTGACTTTATACTCTTCAGAAGACATGTTTTCCAGGGCATTTTTAAATGATTGTACATACATGTTGCGCTCATGCAGCATTTCTTGGATAGATAGGACAATGTCATGTCTGACACCTTGAATGTTGCCACACCTGATAGTAGTCTGGTTTTCATGATCTCCCATGAAGTAGATTTGGAGGAACTTTGCCTGCTCATCTTCCAGTGGTAAGAGGGATCCTGCTTTGTGATAGACTTGACCCTGGACTTTGAATGTGGGCATGTATCTGTGCTCACGAACTACTCTGGTAGCTCCAAGGGATGTCATCTGGAAGCAGGAAATGCACTTCAGTATATTTTCCAAGAAATGTTTGACTCTGGTGTTGTTCCCAGCATGAGAGTCTTCAATGGTTGTGGTGGTTTTTCCAAATTTGCCAGTCGTACTTTCCCACGAGAGCAGCACAGTCCAGCAGATTCTCCTTAGTACTTCTTTGCACTGCAGTGTTCACATTTCTTATCCATGTTGCCAATGACAACAGAGGGATACTTTTCATATTCTGTCTCATTGTCATAGTTAAATGCTGCTCTTGCAAGTGGATGCCACTGTGTATTCCTTCTTAGAATTGTGGATCTCCCAGCTCTCTGTCTATCAGCATTCAAACGAATTTCATGCGCTTGATCATGTTCTTGAGAACGCCTTTCTGCTGTTTGCTGTCTGTCAGCATTAAGATGGGCTTCCCTTTCCTGATCTGCTTCCTGTGACCGACTGTCCGCTGTTCGCTTTCTGTCAGCATTAAGACGGGATTCCCTTTCCTGATCTGTTTCCTGTGACCGACTTGCTGTTGTTCGCTCTCTGTCAGTTTGTAAACGTGCAGCACGTTGTTGCCTTGATTCACTTGATCTTGATTGCCGCTTTCTCAGTGCATCTCTCTGTCTTCTTTCAAGAATTGACAGCCTTGGTCGTTTCTTTGGCGGCATTTTGTTCAGTTAGATTTGATCTTAATTTTTGTTTTCAGCGCGATTACAATCCTTCCTTCCCCGGGCAAAGCTGGGAACAAACAGTGCCCGAACAGTCCCTCGGCAAAAAGTTGACATGTACCACCGACGCTCTTTTTTTTATTTATATAGAGACGCTCTTTCAGTTATTTATATAGATGGCCATGGCAAGGAATAGATTTACTAAGGTAGGACGTAACCACATTGATTTTAGCGCTGTGAAATATCGTAAGTTCGGCATAACTCGTTAGAATGGACTACCTACCTACCTACCTACCTTGTTAGAATGGACAGCCTAGAAAAGTTAGAGATCAAAGAAAAGTGAGCTGTAAAGAGGGAGAGCATAAGGATAAAATTAGCTATAATACGTGGGATGGGATACGACTTTTCATCCTCTGCGTGGTGTAAGGGATGGAGGTTAGATGCAGAGAAAAGTAAGCCATAATGAAGGAGAACCTAAGGATCAAAATAGCTGTAAATCACAGGAGGTAATACGACTTTCCTACGTGTGTGAGTCAGGGCTGACCGTTAGTCTCTTTCTCTTTCTCTCGTTCTCTCAGGCGTGTCGGGTCGGGTCGGGTTGGTTGGAGTTTTATTTGAGATCCCCACATGACACTTGCTATCCATGCCAAGCTTGGTCCAGATCCGTAAAGTAGTTTCCAAGATTCTCGTGTGGACACACAGACAAACAGACTTCTTTGTTATATATATATATATATATATATATGCTGATAACCACCAGGAAAGAAGAAAACACGAAGTTCCCAAGCGCTTGGGAACTTCGTGTTTTCTTCTTTCCTTGTGGTTATCAGCATGTACCTAGGTCACGCGCACCTACAGTGATTTACTTGCATATATATATATATATATATATATATATATATATATATATATATATATATATATATATATATATATATATATATGCTGATAACCACACCTACAGTGATTTACTTGCATATATATATATATATATATATATATATATATATATATATATATATATATATATATAATATATATATATATATATATATATATATATATCTTGATAAAATCACACGGGAAAATGGAAACAACGGAGTACCTTAGCTTTCGTCTTTATTCAAGACATCTTCAGAGGCAACTGGATTACATGGACAGAGAGAGGCTTAAATATACAGGGTGACCTAAAAACATGAGGTCAGGTCAAAATGATGACATCCACTAATCCCCACACCAACACACACGTAGAGGAGCTTAAGAGAAGGGTGGTGACGTGACTAGTCAAGTCAGGTCAGAAAAAAGGGGACCCACAAAATAACTATCATACATCTAGATCAAAGGTTTTTAAAGCATTTTTAACCTTGGGCCACTGACAAATAAATTTATGTAACATATTATCAGTTTTGAACTGACCATCACTAAGGTTTATTGATTTTAATTCCTTAATCAAACTAGCTTCAACCAGAAGTCTTTCTGTGACACAAGATGATTTGAAAACTTCTAAGCTTTTTTCCCAAGCAATGGGGTGATTATTATTCCTAACATGAACGAACAAGGCACTGCTTTCAGATGCAGTTCTAATATTATACTTATGTTGTTTGATTCTGAGCTGCAGTGTTTTTCCTGTCTGACCTACATAATTACAATTACATTTGCTACATGGAATACAATAAACACTACCATTTACATTCAAACTTGGGCTATTCCTTATTAACATATTAGTAATGGTTGAGTCATACTTGAAAACAACATTAATATTTAGAAGCTTGAGGGACCGAACTAACGGGACAAATTCATTACGATAGGGCAGAGTCAAAATATTCTTAAGTGTAGGAACTTGTCTGGTTTGAGAGGAATGAAAGGATTTTTTAGCCCTATTAAAACAACGATCAACAAACACAGAAGGGTACCCAAGTTTATATGCAATAGAACGAATGTGTTTCAATTCATCGTCAATAAATTCAGAGTCACAAATACGCAGACATCTTAAGAACATAACAGAAAAAAACTGACATTTTGGTAGACTCAAGGTGATTCGATAAAAAGTGAATGAAACTGTCTACCTGTGTGGGCTTTCTATATACCTTGAATTTATAGTTTTGGCCATTTCTCATGATAAGCATATCAAGAAATGGAAGGGATTCATTTATTTCTCTTTCAATTTTGAACGTGATACTAGGGACAATATTATTAAGTTTGTCTAAAAATTCAAATGGGTCACTGTTTTTAGGCCAAAGACAAAGAACATCATCTACAGTGACCCATTTGAATTTTTAGACAAACTTAATAATATTGTCCCCAGTATCACGTTCAAAATTGAAAGAGAAATAAATGAATCCCTTCCATTTCTTGATATGCTTATCATGAGAAATGGCCAAAACTATAAATTCAAGGTATATAGAAAGCCCACACAGGTAGACAGTTTCATTCACTTTTTATCGAATCACCTTGAGTCTACCAAAATGTCAGTTTTTTCTGTTATGTTCTTAAGATGTCTGCGTATTTGTGACTCTGAATTTATTGACGATGAATTGAAACACATTCGTTCTATTGCACATAAACTTGGGTACCCTTCTGTGTTTGTTGATCGTTGTTTTAATAGGGCTAAAAAATCCTTTCATTCCTCTCAAACCAGACAAGTTCCTACACTTAAGAATATTTTGACTCTGCCCTATCGTAATGAATTTGTCCCGTTAGTTCGGTCCCTCAAGCTTCTAAATATTAATGTTGTTTTCAAGTATGACTCAACCATTACTAATATGTTAATAAGGAACAGCCCAAGTGTGAATGTAAATGGTAGTGTTTATTGTATTCCATGTAGCAAATGTAATTGTAATTATGTAGGTCAGACAGGAAAAACACTGCAGCTCAGAATCAAACAACATAAGTATAATATTAGAACTGCATCTGAAAGCAGTGCCTTGTTCGTTCATGTTAGGAATAATAATCACCCCATTGCTTGGGAAAAAAGCTTAGAAGTTTTCAAATCATCTTGTGTCACAGAAAGACTTCTTGTTGAAGCTAGTTTGATTAAGGAATTAAAATCAATAAACCTTAGTGATGGTCAGTTCAAAACTGATAATATGTTACATAAATTTATTTGTCAGTGGCCCAAGGTTAAAAATGCTTTAAAAACCTTTGATCTAGATGTATGATAGTTATTTTGTGGGTCCCCTTTTTTCTGACCTGACTTGACTAGTCACGTCACCACCCTTCTCTTAAGCTCCTCTACGTGTGTGTTGGTGTGGGGATTAGTGGGTGTCATCATTTTGACCTGACCTCATGTTTTTAGGTCACCCTGTATATTTAAGCCTCTCTCTGTCCATGTAATCCAGTTGCCTCTGAAGATGTCTTGAATAAAGACGAAAGCTAAGGTACTCCGTTGTTTCCATTTTCCCGTGTGATTTTATCAAGATTTATCTTATCCACGTTTTCATTGTGGATTTTCATAATATATATATATATATATACTAGCCGAATTACCCGCGCCTTGCGCGGAACATTTCTGTCGACCATCCATGGGGATCCTTCATTTAGGGGACCACATGGGCCATGGATCATGTGTTTCATGACCAGATCATGGAGTTCTTTATCTTGCTCTTTTTTAGGGATTTCTGCAGAAATTGCCAAATCATATTCTTCGGCTTTGATTTTGTGCTCTGGAGCTATCCAGAAAAGAAAGTGTGCATGGGGTAAACCTCTCTTCTGGTACTCAATGGTGTACAGCCATGCTTGCAAAGTACCAAATATTCCTTTCTTCATATGTTCCATAAACTTTTTCACTTTAATCTGAAGACTCTCGCAACAATATCTGGTCGATCATGACTCTCTTGTCCGGGAGCCAAATTGTCAACAATTTCGGGCCAACGTGGATTACATGTCATAGTGATAAAGTAATCTGCTGTTCCGTAGTGTCTCACAAGGGCCACCTTTCTTCATGAAGGTATCGAGGACCACCAGTATAGGTCGCTGGAAGCACAATGCGACGACCAACTTGATTTGGATCTCCATCAGCAGCAAGCAGACTATCACGTAAATCTGAGTAATTCTCAGCACGGAGACTTTGCTGTTCTCTTCTCAAAAACTTCAATCTTTCAGTTTCTATTTTGCAGTATGCATCCACCAAGAATTGCTGGAAGAGTCGCCTTCCAAGCAAGAGGTAGTTCCCTTCTCTGCACATAATATGGAAAGAGCAAAACTGCAACTGTGTGACTTTCCGACCATTTCTCCCTTGCAAATATATGTGGTAGCCGTCTGTTCCATATGGAAAAAACAATGGATACATCAAAGGATCATAGGATCGATGTAGCTCTGAAATTCTCCTCAATCCACCTTGTTTCAACTGAAGAACAATATCTCTATTTTCTGTAGGCTCATTTGACATTAAAATTGCAACTTCAGCCCCTGTTGGTGCATTAAAACGCCGAGCATATTCTCCCTGGGCACGCTTATTTTCCCAAATTACAAACCTAACCTAACCAAAGTGTCCAAATAGTAAACTTGAATGCATCTTGCTCTTCTATCTTCAGGAGGCATCAGTGACCCAAGTTGATGGTAAATTTGACCTTGGATTCTTACAGATGGATTCCAACCTTGGACAGATGCATCTTTGTGACCAAAGCTGGTCATGGCAAACAGAGAGTTGTACTCCCTGAGTCTTGACAAAAAGTGTTTGCTGAACTGACTTTCCCTAGTGAACAGTTCTTCAAATAACTGAGGCAGAGGTGGAAATTGATCCAGTGTAACCTTTCCATTTCCACAGCACATTCCTAGTGATTCTCCAGTAAATTTCTTAGCGCCACACTGACAAAGTTTGGTCATTTCTCCAATTGCAGCCTTGTTACATGGGTCATTTTTGTCATACAGTAATGCAGAACGTTTAGCATTTTGAATCTCACGTTGTCTTAAATTTTGATACCTGTTTCTATCAGCAATCAAACGCTGTTGTCTCACTTCTTCAGATTCATTTCTTCTTGCAACTATATGGCGAAATGTATCAGCAATCAAACGCTGTTGTCTCTCTTCTTCAGACTCATTTCTTCTTGCAACCATATGGCGAAATGTATCAGCAATCAAACGCTGTTGTCTCTCTTCTTCAGACTCATTTCTTCTTGCAACTATATGGCGAAATGTATCAGCAATCAAACGCTGTTGTCTCTCTTCTTCAGATTCATTTCTTCTTGCAACCATATGGCGAAATGTATCAGCAATCAAACGCTGTTGTCTCTCTTCTTCAGATTCATTTCTTCTTGCAACTATATGGCGAAATGTATCAGCAATCAAACGCTGTTGTCTCACTTCTTCAGATTCATTTCTTCTTGCAACCATATGGCGAAATGTATCAGCAATCAAACGCTGTTGTCTCTCTTCTTCAGACTCATTTCTTCTTGCAACCATATGGCGAAATGTATCAGCAATCAAACGCTGTTGTCTCTCTTCTTCAGACTCATTTCTTCTTGCAACTATATGGCGAAATGTATCAGCAATGAAACGCTGTTGTCTCTCTTCTTCAGACTCATTTCTTCTTGCAACTATATGGCGAAATGTATCAGCAATCAAACGCTGTTGTCTCTCTTCTTCAGACTCATGTCTTCTTGCAACCATATGGCGAAATGTATCAGCAATCAAACGCTGTTGCCTCTCTTCTTCAGACTCATTTCTTCTTGCAACAATATGGCGAAATGTATCAGCAATCAAACGCTGTTGTCTCTCTTCTTCAGACTCATTTCTTCTTGCAACAATATGGCGATATCTATCTTGCTCCTGTCTCTCTTGATGCTCACCCAAGGTTTCATTTTGCCGAGAGACTGTTTGCCTCTGTCTTTGCCTAGAAAGTCGTTCTTCCCTTGCATCACAGCTTTCAGATTGACGACGAAGCCTCATCCTTTGTGCATGTGGCGTATTTGCATAACTGGACTTTCTTTTCCGTGGCATAATGGATGTCTGAAAAAAAATAAATAAATGAAAATGTTAAAAAAGTTGAGGCATTAACTAATAATTTTTCTTGCCATAATTCTAGTGATGTTTTGTCATAGATAAAATGTCTAAATTTGCCAAATTTTTCTATAAAAGAGAGGTAATTTTTGTTGTTGTTTTACGTTTAATTAATAGAAAAAGCCCGTGATAATAGAGGTTCCAATACTCAAGTTATGGGCTTCCAAAATTTTCAATATAGGGGGGTTTAGTCCCCATTAGGGTGTCTTAATATTATTGAAATTTGCTGATATTTTGTGAATAGGCATCATTTCTGGTCATTTACCTATGGTTTAAATTTCATTTAAATCGAAGGGAAAAAATTTTTCAGTGGGGGGTTTGTGCCCCCCGGGGACCCCCTTTGATCAAAATGAAATATACTTATCCAGGTATCCTGGGTAATGTAGTTTCAGAATATATATGGTTATGGGGGTCTATCTCCAAAACCCTAGGAGCAGTTCGTGAACAAACAGACAGACAGAGGCTACAACTTTATATATATATATATATGCAAGTAAATCACTGTAGGTGCGCATGATCTAGGTATATGCTGATAACCACCAGGAAAGAAGAAAACACGTGTTTTCTTCTTTCCTGGTGGTTATCAGCATATATATATATATATATATATATATATATATATATATATATATATATATATATATATATATATATATATATATATATATATGCAAGTAAATCACTGTAGGTGCGCTTGATCCAGGTATATGCTGATAACCACAAGGAAAAAGAAAGCACGAAGTTCCCAAGCGCTTTCGTGTAATTCACATCTTCAGGGGTGAGTACAGACTAAGGAGAAGTACAAAACAAGGTGTATATATACAGAGGAGTTTGAGACCAGGTCCACAATGGTCAGGTATTAGGTAATGACCCTACTAATCTTTAGAAAGCACTGCAATGGTTGGTAGTCAGGTCAGAGGGTAAGGTGACCCAACCTTCTCACCTGGTTACAAATCTTCTTAATTGCAAAATTGTCCAGTTTGTACATGCTGTTACTCAAATTCATGTTGACTGCTTCGGTATGTTCAATGAGACTAGATTCTATAATGTTCCTACTGTCAATTGAATTACATGGTAATATTGAGGAGGCATTATCCCAGTCAATGCAATGCTTATTATCCCTCATATGAACAAACAGAGCATTGGATTCCTGGCCTGTCCTAACACTATATTTATGTTGTTTAAGTCTAGTTACAAGATCTTTACCTGTCTGGCCTAAGTAAAACATATTACATTCCTTGCAAGGAACCTTATAAATGCAACCAATTGTGTTGTGGAGGGAGTTCTTGATTAACATTTGTTTAACAGTGCATGAGTTTTTAAATGCCACATTGACATTCCTGGTTTTTAGTTGTAAAGGAATTTGAGAGAAATTTTTGTGAAATGGTAATACTAAGAGATTCTTATGGTCATGGGTGGGCTTGGGATCAGTTCTATAAAAAGATTTCTTAGTAGTGTTCAGGCATCTGTCTATGAAAGATCTCGGGTATTTAAGGTTTGAGCCAATATTATAGATATATTTATATTCTTTATCAATGAATTCCGGGCTGCAAATTCTCAAAGCACGTAAAAACATTGATGAAAATACTGACTGTTTGACTCTATTATGGTGGGCAGAATAATAATGAATGTATGAGCACACATTAGTAGGTTTTGTATAAATACTGAACTTAAAGGTGTTACCTATTCTGTGTATCAGACAGTCTAGGAATGGCAATTTACAGTCATGCTCTAATTCCACAGTGAATTTGATCGAGGGGGCTAAGTTATTAAGTTGTGGCAGGAAAGCTTTTAGGTCCTCATTACATGGCCAGAGACATAATACATCATCAACATATCTAAACCAGACTGCTGAAGGTGGTAAAATATTACTTAATAGTTTCTTTTCAAAGAATTCCATATATAGGTTGCTTAATGCAGGAGAGAGTGGATTACCCATTGCCATACCAACTTTCTTAGCATAATATTCTCCATTGGTATGGCAATGGGTAATCCACTCTCACCTGAAATATATATATATATATATATTTCATTTAGATCCACAATGGAAATGTCGATAAGATAAATTTTGATAAAATCACACAGGGAAAAGGGAAACAAAGGAGCACCTTAGCCTTCGTCTTTATTCAAGACATCTTCAGAGGCATTGTTTCCCTTTTCTCTGTGCGATTTTATCAATATGAAACACGAGGTACCATATATATATGGTACCTCGTGTTTCATACCAGCTGGATTCGGTAAAATGCTACTGACACCACATACGAGGCACGGGCAGTTCCCAATGAGGTTCACGGCGCCATCAGCTCGATGAACAGGCTTTGTGTGAAATATAACAGAGTCTAGAACTGCTTTTAGTGTCCTTGTGGCCTAGCTGGTAAGCGTTCCCTAGTCACACCCAGTAGGTCGAGGGTTCGATTCCTGGCTGGTGAGGTCGTTGATTATATGTTCAAAGTCCGCGTGTTATAGGGACTAAAAATAAAGTATATATATATATATATTGTTTTTTATGGCATTAGCCCACCAGAGCATAGGTCAATGACCTACCCACATCAGGGCCCGGGGGGGGGGGGGGGGGATAATTTAAGTATAATATAATATAATATAATATAATATAATATAATATAATATAACACAACACAACACAACACAACACAAAATAAATTTAGTTTCCCGTTATTATTGTCTGCTTCGTGTGATATCTAATTTATACTTTTTATTGCAGAGTGACGGGTCACGGTATATGGTACCAGTAGGTGTAAGGGTATGAGTGAGGCCTTTATGGTGGTGTTACTGTAGGCAGGTTAACATTACTTTGTTTTATTATTGACCTGTGTTAGTAAATTAGTTTACTGTTCCTGGGTGAGTGGCACACTTATCAATGTTAACTATCCATACTTCTATTCAAGAGTTATGGTATACAAACAATGCCACAACTAATAATGTAAGTACAACAGTGGTATGTGGGCTGTAATGCCACATGAATACTGTACTAAATCTTACTGTTACAACACGTCTTCTCTTTTGTCTCCAACATACAATACTGTACACATGTTCCACCCCAGACAACACATATGTGCACCCAAGAACCGTCTGGCCAGTTATATATGGGACCAAACAATGTCTCTTGGTGTGCTCTTATGTATGAATGTAATGGGGCCCAAGTGTAATATTAAGGAGCCCATCTGGACAAGTGTCCGCCCGGATATAACCAAATGTGTGATGTTGGGAGAACATTAATTTACCACTACCTTGTATTTACCTTGAAGTGTTAGTTTTATAAACTGTTTTTGGTGAAACAGTTGAACAAGAGAGAATGACCTAATATATAATAGTTGTTAGTAATGTAACTCAACATTTTTACATGTGAAAGGTTTTCCTGTGTGATCATAATAGTAGACCATGGGCCGAGGTCAGCTGTCTTGCTTAGTTTTCGAGATCCGTAGTCCCCACCTGGGAACTACCTATAAATATGCTAGTTATGTTATATGAACACCCATAAACCCTAAATGACATGTTCCCAACTTTAAATCTTGCACGTTAGGTAGAAATGTGATAAATTCTAATTTACTGGCTGCTATGGAGATGTTTACCTTAGAGTACAACATTGTTTTAAGCCAAATCTAAAGGTAGCGACTAGCAATAGTTGATGGAAATAGCCTTATTGTATACCTTAAAGGTCGGTCAAAGTCGTCCAATAAACTATGATGGAAAAAGGCCTAGAATGTTCTCGTTGCTAAGCGTAATCTTCCCCACCAACCATAATTTATAGCCTTATATTACTTGGTGTTCATTAAGACCTTCAATAAATGCTGCACAACAATACAAAGCATCAAGCGATATATATTTAATAACTCTTAATTGGACATCTTAAAACACATTTATATAAGTATTTTAATTCTAGATAATAGTTTTGCACATCGGCTAAAATGGAATACAAAATAGTGAAGAAATTCAATCATCAATATAAAAAATAATGGAAAGTTTACACATAAAAATTACTTTTGTTACTATTAATATTACTAATAATTGATAATGATTAGTATTAATTGTTATTGCAAATTATTAATAATTACAAGAAAGAAGATTTATCATCTAATCAAGCCGTAATTACTACATAAAAGGGCGACTTTAAAGGAGCTGCTTATTGGTGGAAACAAACATTCACTTTTTCAACACAAATAGCCAGCTCCTTTAATGTGGTGCTACCTTGCCATCATTTAAGAAACTAACACTGTTACACATGTCTCTGTTATTAATATAATGTGTCCTTGAAAGAGGGATCAACTGTACAGAATTTAGGATGATTGATTTAGGATCTGAAAATAGTCTCCCAGTGGTCAATATACTATATTTTTCAGTGATTAAAGTTCATCATCTGAACCTTCCGAGTCTATATCTTGTTCAGCAACTACTGTTTCTGGGGTAGTGGTTGAATTATGACATACTGAACATGAACACAAGTCGGTGCAAGGAAGCTTGTTATGGAGACATGTGCATCTTCCTTGTGCACATTTTGTTTTCTTACATGAACAATACACAAGTTCCATTACACTAAATGGTGCTGGGGGAAGAGTCATCCAATCGACTACCAATTTTTTGTCTTCAATTTTCCAGCCATTACTTTCAGGTGGCGGTATTTCAGGATTTTGAACTAGACATCGCTTATATATTGCTGCCTGATAATTGCCCCGCTGTATGTGCTTCAGAAGGGAATCCTTATTCGGGGGTAACCTACATTCTCCATATCTGCCAGACTTAAACATTTTTCACCCGTGATTCATTTACATCACAGCAATCCTTTTGTCCATATAGCTCGCATATATATGCCTCCAGCTCATCAGATAGAGTCTGAGAAACCTCAAATACATTTCCAAGTTGTGCTAATGCTGCACAGTGAGCAGGATTTGATATCATGATTTTTGCAGAGTTCTTTTTTCCTATTCCATGCTAACAGAGTCACAACCGGTCACACAATGAAAGAAGGCTTCACACACTTCTCCACCAAAATGGCCAAATATTTGGCATAGAGCAATTGTGCGCATATTATCTCCTTTACCAGTATGGAAGTACAACTCCGCATCAATGTCCATACAGAATGCTACAGCGACCACAAGTACATCAGTATCTGGGCTGTTTATAACTGTGTCCACTAGTATTGGCAGCATGAGCACTGTGTAAGAGCAGCCAGCTTCCTCTTGGGTTGTATACAATGCTAGAATTGGTTTGACTTCAACAGCAGTCTTTATATCATTCACACGAATCAGATCACACTCATCCCTGTGATATCAAGCAGAGAGATCAGTCAAGTACTCAACATATACAATCCAAGATCTATATCAATATAGCCTGCTCTATGTACCCACCTAATTCAGAGATATGAGCTAGCCTTTCATCATGTTTCTTTCGTGTTCTGTCTTTCTTCGTTTTATCTGTAAACCGCATGTAGAACTTGCGGTGATATCCGACGATTTCTACCGCGGGGATTTAAGCGTGCAACGCTTCAAAGCTCTGTACAAGCTCTAGTTCATAGCGATTTATGGAATCCTTGGCAACTTCGGATTCCCTGGTGTCTAGTTATTTCCATAAATGCGCACTTGAGACAAATTTTCGCCAATAAACCTCAGAAAAACTAATAATATTGTCCCGTCTTGTAGAATCAACAACGTGCATGGAGCACGCCACGTTTACCTATATTGGTGAGAGACGGCGATCATGATTGGCCGTGAACCAGCCCTTATGAGACACGCCGTTTCATTGGTGGCCAGTGTTCTGCCGTGACGTCACTATGCACTGCTTTCTATCCACATTGTCTGAGAATTTTCAAACAAAATTATCAACTAACGTGGAACTTTTGAGACTGGGAACATTCATATTCGTGATTAGCAACATCTAATTTACAAGGCAAAATTCATTTGAAGTAGTTCCTTGACGGGTACTACGGAATTGAATGATATCGAGCCTCGGCCCGCGGCCTATTGTGCTTCTTTATAATACTATAAGTAATAAGTTCCATGTTGTAATAATTGGTGCCAGTAAAGTCTTCCCGTGTCTACAGGATAACTAAAAGTTATATTCACCCTTGTCACCAGATGGCTTTACTGTCACAACTGTCAGGTCATTAGTAGAAGCCGACAATTGATACCAACTGCAACTTTCTCTTTCACGAGAATTTCATGAAAATGTGATAAATTTGATAGAGTAAATGTATTGAGGGCCAATAAGCCATTGTTGTGATGACTTAGTGAAGGTCTCCACCGGTGGTCTTATGAGTCTTTTGTTATAAAGTAAATATTGTAACATTTGTTTCATTACTTTCCTCTGACTACACAAGTTATTATGTAAACTGATAAAAAACAATGTTCATTCATCAAACGAGAGTGACAGTGTTGTAACTATTTCAGCCAAACTATTATAATTTATCCTCTTCACCACTCGTTAGCTGCTGGGGCGGTCTGTCACGTCTCTGTTAGTGACCACTGGGCATGTACTGGCTCTCTGTTACACACCTGAGCACAAGAGTCAACACACACCTGAGCACAAGAGTCAACACACAAGAGAGACATAATGAGCTGTTAGAGGGAAGTAGACTGAGTGAGGCGAGGCTGTACAGGGCTGGTCACGTCTCGCTACACAATGTAATATTTACTCCTTTCTTTTTAAACGTGGAGCATGAGAGATATTTTATGTTCGAGTGGAGGAACGTTTATACGCTAATGTTTGGGTTTGGTTTGGTTTACATTATTCAAAAACTAAAGTAGATCTGTTTGGTAATTATTAGGTGCACATCTTGAGAGAAATAAACACACATATCCCTCAGTACACCAGGCATTACCTTGTTATTGTGTCTAATAATGACATTATTCACCTGACGACTCACAGGTAAACCTCCCGGAGGACTAATTAGTCTTGTATGTTTTCATCTGTAAGTCTTCTTTGTTTCACCTTTCATTTATTAAGCTAAAAACACCCAAAACAATTACTGTGGCACCATCCCGACGCTACAACACTGGACGAGATCAAACCTTCCAATGATCCCCAAGAGGAAAAAATACCCAACATATTGTAATATAATCGAGACATAATTGTTGTCACGGTGAGGAGAGGAGTGGGAGGGAGAGATGAAACTAAAGTCTTCTTGTCTACCGAGAAACTCCCAACTATTAACATGTGTTTATATACTCACTTGAGAAGTCATAAGAAAACTGTAATAATAAGAAAAGGAAAATGTTGATGATAAATAAACACAACAGCCGCTTGTTGTTGTGGGTTATAAACACAACCATCAAACACTCAGTTATAATCACATTCTGGTAATATACGCCTTTAATTGTGATATCGTCGTTAGGTTCATTGTAACCGTAAGATACTGATAATGGAGAGTTAGGGGTTAAAGAGGCGTTGTTACAGAGTGTATGTATATTATGTATGCTGGATTATATATTATGTATGTATATTATGTATGTGTTCCATTTATGTAGCTAGCAGCGTGTGGCAATGTTATTACCATATCCCACATGCCTAATTAATGTGCCTGGCGACGTATGGAAGCTGCTAATGTATCACTTGCCATACGTCGCCTATAGCAGTTGACAAGGAGCCTAGCCAAGGGAGAGTGCTGCTTCCCTCTGTGTACATACTCTTATCCAGTAAACCGAACCTACAAAACTATACAGGTGTTTGTGTTCTCTCCTGTATATAGAACTTATTATTCAGAACCTAACATGGCGCAGTGATCCGATCTTACTGGATAATTACGAGTGATAGTGCAATGTTTGTGGAAAGCCGGCTATCACTTGGGTCAACTCCCGCGCGTCAACTCCCGCGCGTCACCTCTCCTCGAAGAATTTAGCAACTTTGAGCAGTGTCAGTGATTTTCTGTGAAGTGTTTAGTGCATTGTGTGTTCGTGCCATTCATGTGTGACCTTGTTCTAAAGGATTCCCAAGGTATACGGCACGTTCTGGGCATTTGTAAGGAGTAGAGTTCAGTGCACCCGTCTCTGACCGCGTTCTGAGGGTAACTAGACTGACTGGGAGTCGCCGCGCCTCTTCCTCCACCCCCTCACAGCGTCGTCTCCACACCCCTTCACAGCTCGAGGAGACCGCTCCCACTGCCCTCACACACACACGCACACATACACGTACTAACACTCGCTGACCGCGCGGCTTCCTTATATATATTTTATATATATAATCTACTTATCTGTGTATTTAATTAATTTTTTGTCTGAAATCTTGTTGATACGACGGGCTGACCGGTCAACACTGATTTAAGACATAGTACACAGATGAAGTAGTTATGTCTCACGCCTTACGTAGCCGTGGACCCAGCGCCTGGATGAGTCAGGCGGGTGATAGCCCCGCAGAGATGGATGACCAGGCCGGCCACGACGCTCCAGCCCCCACATCGCGCAGTCCCTCACCTCAATATTCAGCGTTGTCTTCAGAGATAATTGCTTTACTGAAGTTTATGAGAGATGAGAAACGCGAGGATGAAGCCCACAGACGTTTGGCGGATGAGCACAGAAGGCAAGCAGAGGCAGAACGAGACCACCAACGGAGATTGGAAGACAGTGAACGGTTTGAAGCCTTGATATCTCGCCTCACTGTTAACCAAGCCCCTGGCTCTAACACTGCCTCGGTACTGACTGGTTCAGATACCTCATCCATGCTTCCTTCACGCCCCCCAGCCCCACCTAAAGCAGCAGCTCAAACGCCGCCCATCTTGAAGCCTGATGAGACTTTCCAGACTTTTCGTGAATGGCGGCGACGGTGGACTGATTATTCTACAATGGTGGATCTCCAGAGTTTGTCACAGCCTAAACAACTCATCCAGCTGCGTATGTGCCTGTCCTTGGAAATTCAGCGTGTCTTGGAACATACGTTGCAGGTACCCCCAACCTCTTTGCTGTCTGTAGAGGAGGTACTGGACGTTCTACAACGGCACATCAAAGGACAGCAGAATGAAGCTCTGCGCAGGAGGGAATTGTTTAGCTGCAGACAGATGGAGGGTGAGCCTTTTGATGCCTTTTACGTGCGTCTTAAGAGAGCCTCGGAAGAGGTAGATATATGTCCAGGCCACCACCAGCAGTGCGAGGAGACCCAGTTGAGGCAGGTGATCCTGATGGGTGTTAAGGACGAGGAACTTGTCCAACGCCTCACCTCCCTCGACTCTTCCTCTTCTCTTAAGGATGTGTTGACGATATGTCGCTCCTATGAGGCTGCCAGGTGTGCCACCTCTGCCATCCGTGCTCCCCCTACAGCTGTACGCGCTGTGTCCCGGTACAAGAAGGACAAGAAGTCTGTTCCTACGCCTTCGCCCACCACGTCCACGCCCGGTTTATTTTGCAACAACTGTGGTAAGCAGCACGGAACACAGGTGTGTCCAGCTGCTCAGTCTACCTGCAACAGTTGTGACCGTAAGGGCCACTGGTCACTCACAGTACGGTGCCCAGCCAAACGCGTCCAGTGCAATGTGTGTGGTCGTCTGGGCCACTATGACAAGTGTTGCCCTTCCAACAAACCCAAGGGACCGCGTCGGCGGAAGCTTCAGCCCCCTTCCACCAGAGAGGGCCGCCCACAGTCTTCCAATCAGAGGCACGACGACTCTTGACAACGCTCGAGCCACATTAGGAATGTGTGCTCCCCCCAGCGTCCCAGGACCAAAGTCCCCCAGTACATCAGTGTCATTGTGACCTACCGCAGTGTGTCATCCCGTCTTCAGATGTTGCCCGACACCGGCGCTGATGCTACAGTCATCGGTCCCCAGCATTTGCAATGCTTGGGACTCTCTCCAAGTAATCTAGGACCGCCCCCCAAGGATCTCCGCTTTATGGCAGATGGTTCACAGATGACCCCGGCCCTGGGTTCACTCCAAGCACAAGTCACCTTTGGCAACAGGTCGTGTCAAGCCTGGATTGATGTGCATAACGGTGTCCAGACTCCTTTGCTGTCCTACAGACATTGTCAGGAGTTGGCCATCATCTCCCAGGACTTCCCCAAACCTATTCTTGAGGTAAAACACGCCAACAGGGTGCAAAAAGGGAGCAGCAACGACCCTGCTGCCGCCCTACCCCTGCCTCTTGCCAGTGACACCTCTCCTTCGGATGCTCGGAAGTACTTCCTGAAGGAATTCAGCGACGTTCTGGTGACCAAGTCCGCTCTGGAATCCAAGCCTCTCAAGAAGATGGCAGGTCCCCCCATGAGGATCCACCTGAGGGACGACGCGAAGCCATTCGCTATTTACACCCCTCGACTGGTTCCCCTGGCCTTCCGCGAGGCGGTCAAAAACGAGCTGGACTCCATGGTCGCCCAAGAAATTATAGTACCAACCGGCGATGACCCGTCTCCATGGTGTCACCCGATGGTTGTCGTCGCAAAACCTAAAGGTGGTGTTCGGATCACCACTGACCTTTCCAAGCTCAACAACCAGGTGTCTCGTCCTGCGCACCCTTCTCCCACGCCCTTTGCAGCCATACGCAGCGTGAACCCGAAGGCGCGTTTCTTCACGACGATGGACGCCCTGTGTGGATACTGGCAGATAGAGCTTGCCGAAGAAGACCGACCACTCACAACGTTCATCACCCCGCATGGACGTTACAGTTATTGCCGTGGCCCCATGGGATTCGCCGCTACAGGAGACGCTTTCTGTCTTCGAGGTGATATGGCTCTACAAGGTCTGGCAAACTGCGTGAAAGTGGTCGACGACATACTCGTGTACGACGAGGATTATATGGATCACCTCTGCCGTATCTACGAGGTACTCAACAGGTGCCGGAAGCACGGCATTACCCTAAATGCCGACAAGTTTGTTCTGGCCAGCTCTTCAGTTGACTTTTGTGGGTACACCCTCTCAGGGAATGGTATCGCAGCTGACCCGGAAAAGGTCCGCGCCATTACGGATTTTCCCACCCCTGCTAACCTGACCGACTTGAGGTCCTTCATCGGTCTCGTCAACCAGTTAGCAGAGTTTTCGTCGGACATCTCCGCAGCTGCTCAACCACTTCGCCCCCTGATGAGCCCCAAGAGGACATTCCTGTGGACCCCCGACCACGACAAGGCCTTCCAGCAAGTGAAACAGGCCCTGTCTCGTCCACCTGACCTCGCCACGTTTGACCCAGCCTTGCCGACAGTTCTGCAGACAGATGCCTCACGCTTGTATGGCGTGGGATACGCCCTACTGCAGGATCATGGTGGAGGGCAGTTCCGGCTCGTCCAGTGTGGCTCGCGTTTCCTCTCTGACACTGAGACGCGCTACGCCACTATTGAGTTGGAGCTGTTGGCTGCGGTTTGGGCGATGTCCAAGTGCAGGTTTTACCTCATAGGCCTGCAATACTTTCACCTAGTGACCGACCATCGCCCGCTTGTCCCGATCCTCAACCACTACACGCTAGACGCTGTTGAGAACCCTCGCCTCCAGCGTCTGAAAGAGAAGCTCTCGGCGTACATCTTCACTGCAGTGTGGCGTGCTGGTAAGGAGCTCTGCATCCCTGATGCCTTATCCCGCTCTCCTGTCAGCCGCCCTACTCCAGAAGACCATGTACTCGACGCCGACCTCGCTCTTTCCGTCAGGACTGTGGTCACTCTCCATGCCGTCCAATCCCTTCGTTCGGACCTGTCACCAGATGACGACAAGGCAATGGAGGACCTTCGAACAGCGGCCCGAGATGACCCTTCCTATGTCCGACTCGTCGAGTGTGTGAGGAATGGATTTCCTAGCAACCGCTACGATCTTCACAACACCCTGCTCCCGTATTGGAAACTCCGCGATGAACTCTACTGCGACGGAGACCTTGTTCTGTACGGAGCACGTGTAGTTGTCCCTGCTGCATCACGTCCCCACGCCTTGGCCCGCCTTCACGACAGTCACCGTGGAGCTGAGGCTACCAAACGACGTGCACGACAGACTGTGTTCTGGCCCGGCATCAACTCCGACATCTCCAATGTCGTCCGTGCGTGTGAGCCCTGCCAAGTATTACAACCCAGCCAGCAGCAGGAACCCTTCATGAGTGACGACAACCCCACCCGCCCCTTTGAGTCTGTGTCGGCCGACTTTTTCTGTGTGTCAGGAAAGTCCTTCCTCGTTATCGTCGACCGTCTCTCTGGTTGGCCGGTTGTCATCAAGTGCGGTAATGACACGACGTCTGCCGCCACCATCAGCAAGTTCCGCCACTACTTCCGTGACGTGGGCGTTCCTGTACGCCTGCGAACCGACGGAGGGCCTCAGTTCACAAGCCGGGACTTTGCTGCGTTCCTTGACCGATGGGGAGTCCGGCATGTGTTGTCATCGCCCCATTACCCGCAGTCCAACGGCCACGCTGAGGCTGCTGTCAAATCCCTGAAGCACCTCATCCTTAAGGTGGCCCCTTCTGGGAACATTGACTGCGAGGCCTTCGACAGGGGTCTTCTTGAACTCCGCAACACACCTAACTACACCGGACGCTCCCCTGCCCAGGTTTTGTATGGACGCCCCCTTCGTTCTTGTGTCCCTGCTCACCCTCAATCCTTCTCCAAGGAGTGGCAGGCCAAGACAGAGGATTGTGATCGCCGAGCCGCCGAACGTGTTCAGGACGTCGTCGCCCGCTACAATGACCACGCCCATTCTCTCCCCAGGTTGAGTGTCGGCACCCAAGTCCGTGTTCAGGACCCGACCTCCCTACGTTGGGACAAAGTAGGCGTAGTTATGGGTCTCGGCAGGTCACGGGACTACCAGGTGCGGTTACCCAGTGGTCGTGTGTGGTGGAGGAACCGCCGTTTTCTCCGCCCCGTAACAATGCCTTCTGCTGGCCCCGCCACCAGTGTTGAGTCCCATACCCTTCCCAGTGATGAAGTCCCTCGACGCTCAGAACGGATCCAAAAGAAAAGGTCCGCTCAAGACTTTGCTATGAGCGTATAGGGGGGAGGGAGGTGTATGTATATTATGTATGCTGGATTATATATTATGTATGTATATTATGTATGTGCTTCATTTATGTAGCTAACAGCGTGTGGCAATGTTATTACCATATCCCACATGCCTAATTAATGTGCCTGGCGACGTATGGAAGCTGCTAATGTATCACTTGCCATACGTCGCCTATAGCAGTTGACAAGGAGCCTAGCCAAGGGAGAGTGCTGCTTCCCTCTGTGTACATACTCTTATCCAGTAAACCGAACCTACAAAACTATACAGGTGTTTGTGTTCTCTCCTGTATATAGAACTTATTATTCAGAACCTAACACAGAGAGTCATGCCGCTCTTAGCTGAGATCAAGAAGGAAAAAACGAACAGCAAAAATTACATGGTTGCTAATACACTCTTAGAGGCTGGCCAGGAAGGGACAGCTGCATCTAAGGTAAAGACGAACTACTGTACAGTGTAGATGGGTCCTTGTTGAGCGGATGACTCACAGGTGGTTTCATTATTATGTACATCATTCGACTGGAATAATGTAGGACCAGGTACTGTCTGGGTGTGGATTTGTAGGTCAGATGTTATTCCGGTGTATTAGTATTGATGTCGTTTAGTGTAAAGTTTAAAGATAATAAATAATTGGAGGTTGAACCAAAAATTTACATATACGAATAAATATGACTTTGTTTATTATCAACAGGAAGGAAGTGATCATCTCTGTATAGTATCAATTAACACATTACTTCTACTCTCCTGCAGCAGTAAGTAAGGTGTTGAAGATATTATGTACAGGAGGGAAGTGAGGGAGGTGTAGGACCAGGTACTGTACACACCAGGTGGGGTGATGGAGGTGTAGGACCAGGTACTGTACACACCAGGTGGGGTGATGGAGGTGTAGGACCAGGTACTGTACACACCAGGTGGGGTGATGGAGGTGTAGGACCAGGTACTGCACACACCAGGTGGGGTGAGGGAGGTGTAGGACCAGGTACTGTACACACCAGGTGGGGTGAGGGAGGTGTAGGACCAGGTACTGTACACACCAGGTGGGGTGAGGGAGGTGTAGGACCAGGTACTGTACACACCAGGTGGGGTGAGGGAGGTGTAGTACCAGGTACGGTACACACCAGGTGGGTGAAGGAGGTGTAGGACCAGGTACTGTACACACCAGGTGGGGTGAGGGAGGTGTAGGACCAGGTACTGTACACACCAGGTGGGGTGATGGAGGTGTAGGACCAGGTACTGTACACACCAGGTGGGGTGAGGGAGGTGTAGGACCAGGTACTGTACACACCAGGTGGGGTGAGGGAGGTGTAGGACCAGGTACTGTACACACCAGGTGCGGTGAGGGAGGTCTAGGACTAGGTACTGTACACACCAGGTGGGGTGAGGGAGGTGTAGGACCAGGTACTGTACACACCAGGTGGGGTGAGGGAGATGTAGGACCAGGTACTGTACACACCAGGTGGGGTGAGGGAGGTGTAGGACCAGGTACTGTACACACCAGGTGGGGTGAGGGAGGTGTAGGACCAGGTACTGTACACACCAGGTGGGGTGAGGGAGGTGTAGGACCAGGTACTGTACACACCAGGTGGGGTGAGGGAGGTGTAGGACCAGGTACTGTACACACCAGGTGGGGTGAGGGAGGTGTAGGACTAGGTACTGTACACACCAGGTGGGGTGAGGGAGGTGTAGGACCAGGTACTGTACAAACCAGGTGCGGTGAGGGAGGTGTAGGACTAGGTACTGTACACACCAGGTGGGGTGAGGGAGGTGTAGGACCAGGTACTGTACACACCAGGTGGGGTGAGGGAGATGTAGGACTAGGTACTGTACACACCAGGTGGGGTGAGGGAGGTGTAGGACCAGGTATGGTACACACCAGGTGGGGTGAGGAAGGTGTAGGACCAGGTACTGTACACACCAGGTGGGGTGAGGGAGGTGTAGGACCAGGTACTGTACACAACAGGTGGGGTGAGGGAGGTGTAGTACCAGGTACGGTACACACCAGGTGGGTGAAGGAGGTGTAGGACCAGGTACTGTACACACCAGGTGGGGTGAGGGAGGTGTAAGACCAGGTACTGTACACACCAGGTGGGGTGAGGGAGGTGATAGGACCAGGTACTGTACACACCAGGTGGGGTGAGGGAGGTGTAGTACCAGGTACGGTACACACCAGGTGGGTGAGACAGGTGTAGGACCAGATACTGTACACACCAGGTGGGGTGAGGGAGGTGTAGGACCAGATACTGTACACACCAGGTGGGTGAGGGAGGTGTAGGATCAGGTACTGTACACACCAGGTGGGGTGAGGGAGGTGTAGGACCAGATACTGTACACACCAGGTGGGTGAGAGAGATGTAGGACCAGGTACTGTACACACCAGATGGGGTGAGGGAGGTGTAGGATCAGGTACTGTACACACCAGGTGGGGTGAGGGAGGTGTAGGACCAGATACTGTACACACCAGGTGGGGTGAGGGAGGTGTAGGACCAGGTAATGTACACACCAGGTGGGGGGAGGGAGGTGTTGAACCAGGTACTGTACACACCAGGTGGGGTGAGGGAGGTGTAGGACCAGGTACTGTACACACCAGGTGGGGTGAGGGAGGTGTAGGACCAGGTAATGTACACACCAGGTGGGGTGAGGGAGGTGTAGGACTAGGTACTAAACACACCAGGTGGGTGAGGGAGGTGTTGGACCAGGTACTGTACACACCAGGTGGGGTGAGGGAGGTGTAGGGGTGAGGGAGGTGTTGGACCAGGTACTGTACACACCAGGTGGGGTGAGGGAGGTGTAGGACTAGGTACTGTACACACCAGGTGGGGTGAGGGAGGTGTAGGACCAGGTACTGTACACACCAGGTGGAGTGAGGGAGGTGTTGGACCAGGTACTATACACACCAGGTGGGGTGAGGGAGGTGTAGGACCAGGTACTGTACACACCAGGTGGGGTGAGGGAGGTGTAGGACCAGGTACTGTACACACCAGGTGGGGTGAGGGAGGTGTAGGACTAGGTACTGTACACACCAGGTGGGGTGAGGGAGGTGTAGGACCAGGTACTGTACACACCAGGTGGGGTGAGGGAGGTGTAGGACCAGGGACTGTACACACCAGGTGGGGTGAGGGAGGTGTAGGACCAGGTACTGTACACACCAGGTGGGGTGAGGGAGGTGTAGGACCAGGTACTGTACACACCAGGTGGGGTGAGGGAGGTGTAGGACCAGGTACTGTACACACCAGGTGGGGTGAGGGAGGTGTAGGACCTGGTACTGTACACACCAGGTGGGGTGAGAGATGTGTAGGACCAGGTACTGTACACACCAGGTGGGGGGAGGGAGGTGTAGGACCAGGTACTGTACACACTAGGTGGGATGAGGGAGGTGTAGGACCAGGTACTGTACACACGAGGTGGGTGAGGGAGGTGTAGGGGTGAGGGAGGTGTAGGACCAGGTACTGTACACACCAGGTGGGGTGAGGGAGGTGTAGGACCAGGTACTCTACACACCAGGTGGGGTGAGGGAGGTGTAGGACCTAGTACTGTACACACCAGGTGGTGTGAGGGAGGTGTAGGACCAGGTACTGTACACACCAGGTGGGGTGAGGGAGGTGTAGGGGTGAGGGAGGTGTAGGACCAGGTATTGTACACACTAGGTGGGGTGATGGAGGTGTAGGACCAGGGACTGTACACACCAGGTGGGGTGAGGGAGGTGTAGGACCAGGTACTGTACACACTAGGTGGGGTGAGGGAGGTGTAGGACCAGGTACTGTACACACCAGGTGGGGTGAGGGAGGTGTAGGACCAGGTACTGTACACACCAGGTGGGGTGACGGATGTGTAGGACCAGGTACTGTACACACCAGGTGGGGTGAGGGAGGTGTAGGACCAGGTACTGTACACACCAGGTGGGGTGAGGGAGGTGTAGAACCAGGTACTGTACACACCAGGTGGTTTGAGGGAGGTGTAGGACCAGGTACTGTACACACCAGGTGGGGTGAGGGAGGTGTAGGACCAGGTACTGTACACACCAGGTGGGGTGAGGGAGGTGTAAGGGTGAGGGAGATGTAGGACCAGGTATTGTAGACACCAGCAGGGTGAGGGGGGTGTAGGACCAGGTACTCTACATACCAGGTGGAGTGAGGGAGGTGTAGGACCAGGTACTGTACACACCAGGTGGGGTGAGGGAGGTGTAAGGGTGAGGGAGGTGTAGGACCAAGTACTGTGCACACCAGGTGGGGTGAGGGAGGTGTGTGTGTGTGTGTGTGTGTGTGTGTGTATGTGTATGCGTATGTATGTCTATTTCTGTATGTGTGTGTGTGCATGTAAATAATACTACTACTACTAATAATAATAAACGGTTTATTAAAAGAGTTGCAGCCTGTGGCTGAAAATATACAATCTTGCATGTGATTTAGACATAATAATATACATTCAATACATTCACAGGGATGTACAGTACATAAATCAGGAGCTGTTTATTATTTTAACAATAGATGGGATGGTTATCTTCTTATATCTATCAGTGCGGGCTCTTATGGGCTGAATTTTGTTGTACTGGCGGACTGCGCGAGGTGGGCGGGGAACTGTCGGTGGCAGTAGGTGGCGATGACGAGGATGGTGCAGTAGTCCACTGCCAAATCCTGCTAATGCGTGGTTGTGGGGGTCACTGAGGGATGGCATTTCCAGGGTGGAGAGAGCGTTTTTGTAGCCGGAGTAGTCTGCGCCGACCATGATTCTGCAGGCCCTCTTCTGTACCTTCTCCAGCTGACGTTGTTGGGTGGAGTTGACAGAAGACGACCAGGCTGGTGACGCATACGTTAATGTGGGGAGAATAAATGCGTTGTAGATAGTCCTCAGCTCTGGCATGGGTGCCCCAAGTGACCTGAGTCGTTGTAGCATGTAGAGTCGGTACGAGGCTACCTTGATTGTGCTGTTTACTTGGGCCTTCCAGTCCAGTTTGTGGTCTATAGTTACACCCAGGGGTTTGGCAGACTGCACTAACTGGGGAGGATGGGCACCCACTGTGACTGCTGGAGCTAGCATTGGAGTGATGGCGGTATTGGTGTGCATGACTACGGTCTTGGTGTGATGATGGTGACCTTGTTGTCCGTAGACTATGCCTGTAGCCTGTCCAGGGTGCCTTGTAGCGATGAGTAGTCCGGTGAGGTGTTGTCCACTGTAACCCCCTAGTGCAGTCATCCACGTACTTCCACCTGCGAGGAGTGTCCGATAGAGCGTGTGTGTGTGAGGCACACTCTAGTTTAGAGAGGACACACAGAGGACTGGAAGCCCCAGTCATAAGAGCTTGGCATCATGGGGAAAGTGACCTTCCCTCACCCACCACAAAAACCCCAAAGTGATGAAGGAGAGACTGGGGCCGCCTCTACCCCTTCATGACACTCCCAGGTAGTAAAGGAAGCCACTAACGCTGATACCAACCACCTGATGACAAGGTGTGATACTCGCTCCCCTATTGTGGGTCTAGAGAGAGAGGGAGAGAGATAGGGGTGGGTGTTTTGGGGGGGGGGGGGGGGTTAGTGCCATAACTCACCCTGATGAATGGCCTTCCCCGGGGATGATAACAAAAGACCAGCTGAATTTAGCATCGCCCTACACCCTTGACAAGAGGAAGAAGGTAAATGTATGGAGGTTCAGATGAGAATATTTTTATAGCACAATATATACACGACGAAAACTCAAATATCGTCTCGTAAATTATGAAGCAGGAGATTCATATTCTTTCCCGTTACGTTCATTTCCTGCACTCGACATTTTAACCCTCTCATTGGCGCCAGGCCAACCACCTCCTCCCGCAGCGAGGCATTCCGAGCGATTGGCGGAGACCTCTGGCAACCAAGAATTGTGCGGCAGGCCCCACCCACTGTAGACGTGGCCCAGCCAATCGCCGCCTTTGCCAAAATTGGGTCAGGTGTTGTGAGGGGGCGGAGCGCCAGCCTCGCAAAATGGCTGCAGCGCGGGTGATCGACCCTGACGGAGGACCAAAACTTGGCTACTACGTTTATGTTCTCAGCTCATCACCTCCTACACGCATCACCATGATTTTCTTTCACGAAATTTTGTTGGATTATATTTTTTTCGATCGAACATAAAGCATCAAGAACCTATCCTTAAGCCCAGACAGCGCAGGAGTGGGTGGGGAAATAGAGGCTGCTCCGCCGTCCCTGGGCTGTTATCCATTTATTGCAAGACATCGCTTTTACTTAGTTTTCTTAGGTGTACGTGAACACTTTCCAGCCCGTTGTGGTATTTCTTAGTAGGACCAGTGGGCATCTTGAACTGAACCAACTGGTTACGTGAGAGTGAAGTAGGCACCCAGAAGCCCACAACTGCAACACTCTCTCTCTCTCTCTCTCTCTCTCTCTCTCTCTACCGATAATGTGGAGACGCATACATCCGCATACATCACAAACTTGTATTAAAGTTATATCTTCAAAAAAACTGAAAATCAAACGAAAGGACGTATGCTTGAAAATAAACTGGGAGTTGGGTACAAGAAGCGGGAGCAGTGAGGCAGCTTCCTGTAGTGACTCCTCGCACACACTCCACCAAGAAACAATCGTCCATCAAAAACACAACATCTTAACTCCTGAACATGTTGCTTTGTTTAACAATCATTTCCACAAGTGCCATAGTTACGCTTAATCTCTTTGTCGTCGGGAGGCTGGTCTAGGTAGGGTGGGGGTGAGGGGTTGTTAGTGTCGCTCTTCTCTATGATGACGCAGCACCTACGTCATATTCAAAGGAGAGAAAAGTTTGCTACAGTCTAGTCCTTATTGCACGGATAAAGAACAGTTCACTTACTGGATATGAACTAAAAAGAGCATCTGTGCATGAAACGAAAGAGCACCCAACCTTGTGCTGCTGCTTCATATTGAGCGCCAGACAAAGACGTGATGAGGTTCAGTGTGTCACATCCTCTTCTGGGTGACTACTCACTCCATTAAGATCTTCACTAAGGATTCCTTTATGTCTTACAAACTCGTAATATAACAACACTGAAGAGACTTGGTCTTTTCCAATACGTTTCTATGGAATAATTAGTGAAATATAACATAAGGAATATTTTTACTCTAAGAAATGGTAAATATTTATAAACAATATCTACGTGACCTCCACTGTAAACATTAATCTGTATGTTCACTGTATGTTCCTTCACCTTTCTCTAATGCAGGCTTTTGTTAAGCCACCAATGTATGTAATAAGTCATTTATGTCCAATGTATATTTTCAGCCTTCGGGCACACACACACACACACACACACACACACACACACACACACACACACACACATTACAGACATACGGGAACAATAAATCAAAACAAAACATTTATTTCGTTTCAAAAGATTAATCCTTTACACGACTGAGTTATTTTGGCACAAACATTCTCCTTTAAAGATCATTCACCTTAAACCCATACTGTATCATTCTGACCCTGAAGCCCGAATAAGTTCTTTTATAAGTTTCTAGTTAATTGACACAGATCATTTGACACCTGTGAATTATTAGGTACAGGCACCTCCAAAAGTCCGTGTGCTCGACAATCACTGGAGTGATCCCTGTGAATCCTCTTTAGTATTTTTTATCTGACGGTACAAGCCCCGGCCCCCATGCTGCTCGTACATATTATTCCATTAATATTGATAAATAAATCCTTATATAACTGGTAAGGATTCCCAGTTGTGCCTCACTTTAATGCTGCTCATCATGCCTGGCGACACATATCACTGACAACATTAAATTATATTAAAACATATTATTATGAGACCAATAATGTATAAAATAAAATGTGATTATTAGACTCCCTTATAGTGGATGTGTTGATAAATGTTACCACGGATGTTGCCACATTAAGTAGGGCGGTAGTGGGCAGCCCAGTTAGTTAGTGGGACTATGGCTGTCCATCAGATCAGTGGGTCACATGAGTGTTCCTCTGCATCATCTCAGTGGGCCACATTAGTGTTCCTCTGCATCATATCAGTGGGCCACATGAGTGTTCCTCTGCATCATCTCAGTGGGCCACATTAGTGTTCCTCTGCATCATCTCAATGGACCACATGAGTGTTCCTCTGCATCATATCAGTGGGCCACATGAGTGTTCCTCTGCATCATCTCAGTGGGCCACATTAGTGTTCCTCTGCATCATCTCAATGGACCACATGAGTGTTCCTCTGCATCATCTCAGTGGGCCACAGGAGTGTTCCTCTGCATCATCTCAGTGGGCCACATTAGTGTTCCTCTGCATCATCTCAATGGACCACATGAGTGTTCCTCTGCATCATCTCAGTGGGCCACATTAGTGTTCCTCTGCATCATCTCAGTGGGCCACAGGAGTGTTCCTCTGCATCATCTCAGTGGGCCACATTAGTGTTCCTCTGCATCATCTCAATGGACCACATGAGTGTTCCTCTGCATCATCTCAGTGGGCCACATGAGTGTTCCTCTGCATCATCTCAGTGGGCCACATTAGTGTTCCTCTGCATCATCTCAATGGACCACATGAGTGTTCCTCTGCATCATCTCAATGGACCACATGAGTGTTCCTCTGCGTCATCTCAGTGGGCCACATGAGTGTTCCTCTGCGTCATCTCAGTGGGCCACATGAGTGTTCCTCCGCATCATCTCAGTGGGCCACATGGGTTCCAGATCACCGAATCAGTTTAATCAGGTTATTTGGTCAATTCAAAGAGAGAGATACACTGGAAGTGTTCTTACAGTAATGAGAGACTGGTATACGTTCAGTCCCATGAAACTTGGACACCTGCTTTGAGATGTTTTAGGAATAAACAAAGACTTTTACGGAAGAGATTGAAATTTGGTTGCACAGTCGCTAGATGGCTCTGCCAAGGTTTGTCGTGTGACACTTGACACGCGCAACATGTACTGTACATGTTTGAAACTTATGCTTGAATATTAATAAGAAAGAAACAAAGAAATAAAAGAAATACAAAGAAAGGAGCCAAAAATACAGTATTTGAATATCAATATTAATATCAAATTGATGAAACTATTTTCCCATGGTATGAGACACAGCTGATAAACATATCAACATGTCTGGACTGTATATCAAAATGTCGTACAGGGTACAGTACATGTGATTAAATATATTGAAGTATCTAGCAACAATGCGGATCTGGATGTATCTGACATCTGTAAACTTTGATGGAGCCTCAATAGCTGGCGCCACTGTTCGACATCACATTTTATGCTGTGCTTAGGGCAGCCACTTTCCTATCTTTCATATGAATCAGTGACATGAACAGCGACGATCAGTGACAGTGTCTTTGCAGCTGTTGTCGTGATAGGTAGCTCCATAGTGAAATGTTATAAGTGTTATAACACTAGTGTATTAATAACCTTGCTTCGTTGTTGAAGCTCAGTAATAACATTACAACAATGGAAGAGGTAAGTGGTGGTCAACACGGCATTATATTTGTTGAAGTTATTGTGCTCAATACGAGAATGTGAGCCTGAACTGTCAACTGTTAAAACATTATCTTATTCCCCTTCATAAAAAACACGGAAAAACACAAATAACATTTGTAAGGAACAACTTTTTGGTCGGAGTACATAGACCTATTGTTATAATTAAATGGCAAATAACTGAATTTACTTGGCGGTGTTTTTACCAAATGGCATCTTGGTCCACTGTGTGTGTGTGTCAAAACATAATAAAGGTCAAATTGTTTTGAATATGATTAAAACATTATTTTATTGATACATCAAGTGAGTATTTAAATCATTATAACCTGTGGAACAGCAATCCCTCACTATGTTGACATAGCTGGTGGAGTGGGAGAAGAAATATTGTAAACTGAAATTTAACAACAATTCCATAACAGATAATTATAAGCTATTTAACACATGTCAATTGTTTGGAAGGGCACCTTGCACATTCTTAGCAACGAACCAAGGAAACCTAACCTAACGAAATAGCTTTAGTACTAATTTTAGTTAGGTCAGGTTTGGTTGGTCGCTTTGCCGTCATTAACGGTTTAATCAGATATGACCACAATCACGATTATTAAAACAATAGGTAATTATATAGGACTAACCCGCAGGCGAAATTGATTGAAAACAATTATAAAAACGCTGGATTTTCAGTGTTATATTATAGTGGACACTGTTGTAGTTTGTGGAAATATGTTAAAGAACGAATGTTTTTAAAATATACGCTACTTAAAATTGTGGTTATGAAGAACAGACCTAACCAACCAAACCAAACAAACCTACCTAACCTTACCTAACTTCCCCGGTATATTAAACAGAAAGAACTTACTCTGATATGGTGAAATTTGAGGCATTTTCTGGACGTGAGATGATACGGCCGCATCAGCGCTATGCAGCCCGGCGGGTTAGTCCTATATATTAACCAAACAATATTTAATTTAACCAGACTTAAACATGCTGACTTACGGCCCTGTATTATGTTGAAGGTAGTTTTATGTTTGTTACTTTTTGGGTAAAGTTGTAGGAGACTCCCGCTTAGTGGTCGGAATTTGTGTGTGGAACTTAGCAGGAAAATTTAGTTATAGGCTTTTGCTTATCAGTTTCGCACTTAAAGCAGTCATCTTCGTTAACGAGCCACCACCTCTTTTTTTTTGTGTGTGTGTGGGGGGGGGGGGGTTGGTTAGGTTACCTGACCTGACCTGACCTAACCTAACCTAACTGGCCACGTCCTAAACATAACCTAACAACAAATAAGTGATTTCCCCCAAAGATAAATGTCATGATCATCTAAAACCACAAGAAAACTGGCGAAAAAATGGACAACTTCCTAACGTCAAGAATACGTTATTATTTGTGTCAATTGCAGTATTTTTTTCCCATAGTTTTTTAACTCTGGGCTTCCATCAACCAGAGTACCGTCCTCATATGTGAGGGTTGGCGAGCACTGTTCACCACTCTAAACGTTTTCAGGCAGTTTTTACCAGTCATACAAAATTTTGTATCTCTCTGTGGATCCAGTTTTTAGTTTAATTCACCCATCTCAGTCTCTGCATTCCCCTGACCCTCAACTTTGCTCATTAATATTTATTATTATCCCTCCTTCACTAATTATAATATGACCACAGTGTCTCATTTTTCTCATTCTATACATTTCAAGTATTTCTCTTGAAGTTTTTGTTAATCTTAGTACTTCTTCATTTGTTTTCCTGTCGCTGTAGCTTATTCCTAACATTCACATGGAACACCACATGTCAAGGCCTTCAACCTCTTTCTGGTGTGTTTTATCAATTAAAATGTAATCTATTTGACTCGTGACAATGTTATACACATTGTCCTGGGGTCATGCCTGGGGTGTTGTTCAAACCATGTATTTACAATTATCATTTTGTTTTCCTTACAAAAGTCTATAAATATTTCTCCTCTATTACCCAGGCCATGTGGTGCTCCTTTCCCTTTCCCAATCTTGGCGTTAAAATCAGCCATTAAACTTCATGGCGTGTTTTGCTTTCTTTAAATCTTCATTAAATTTGCTAGAGCTTCAGTATCATTTGGTGCTGCATAAACCTGTATTATTACCAAGTGGCTCACATAGAGTATATTAAAGCCTTATAGCCCCTAGAATGATAATTGAAATATGGGGAGGACTATGAGTCTCACATAGAGTATATTAAAGCCTTATAGCCTAGAATGATAATTGAGACATGGGGAGGACTATGAGGCTCACATAGAATATAAAAAGCCTTATAGCCTAGAATGATAATTGAAACATGGGCAGTAGGGTGTCATAGGAGGGAAGATCAGCTAAAACTAATGGCCCATCACTTTTTTGGTAGATTTTAGTGTATATAAACATAAAATAATTTCAGTTTCAATATTTTGCAACCTTTTGCTAGGTAAATTTTAGCGTGAAATTTATCGAAAATCTAACGTACAGCTGCATTAGTGCATTACAATTAAATAGTGAACATTGCTTTCTGACTTCATTCTTTAACAACCCAACTAACAATATTTTTTTTCTGTTTCAGATTCTGATGCATTTATAAGTTGATAATATTTGCGATGGCTGCTTGTGTCAGGACGAGGAACCAAAAATCCAGCCATCTCAGTCACTATCTTGGGTCTGGGAGAGAGCTCCTGAAGTCGGAGTTGCCTACATTGAGAGATGCTTTGAGATACGGTGTTTTAATCAGGCAAATCAGTGAAAAGAACCAAAGAACTTACACAAACAAAGACATTGCCAGTGATATGACCAAAGCTGTCTTGGCACAGTACACTCTGGCTAACGCTCAGTTCAAGCCTCCAGTCATAACAAGTCAGAAGAAGATTAGTGAGAGACTGCTAGCCAGTTGGGAAAAGGCAAGAGATATCTCTCTTGGGAGAGGAAAACTTGCAGTCAAGGACAGCTTTGCCAAGCAACTGGACCAGTTATTTGACATAATTACTTGCAAGTGCCCAATTGTTCTCTGTCCTGAGTTTGGATGCGATCGTGACTGTAAATCCGAGGCCCACATCTCCTGTATTTGCAAGCGTGAACTGAAGATTCCTGTGATCGAACTGGCATTTGTCAAAGCACAGAGAGAGAAGACTGGCAGTATAGGGGCTCTCATGATTTCTAGCCAAGATGTTCCGGAGTCCAAGAGACAGGAGGCTGCCACAGAGAGACAGAAGAGGAGAAGAGTTGCCGAGGAAAAGAGACTTGAGAAGGCCCAGGGTGAGGTAAAAAAGGCCGATGATTGGAGTCAAGCTGATTCAGAGTTTAATGACTTCCCCATGGCTGATCCGAGTGCTGACCAGGAGAATGGTGACTTTGTCCCTAACCCAGAAAATAATGATCCCAAACCTTCCAGGCATAAGATTCGAAATAGGAAAGATATCCCGAGCATAGCTCTGGCCAGCATGCGCCACCACACTGGTCTCAGAGAAACTGCAGAGATAGCAACAGCTGCCTGGATTGACGGTGGTTTGATAACACCTGATGATGTTCACATGGTGATAGATCATAACAAAGTAAGGAGAGCTCAGGAGAAACTTGTCAGTAACCTAGAAGAGGAGTTTGATAAAGGGATAAGAGAAAATGGAATCAATTGTTTGTTCTTTGATGGGAGAAGGGATGACACTAAAGTGTTCATGAAAGTTGGAGATTCTGACAAGTTGTTCCCTGCCATGGTGAAGGAGGAACACTACTCCTGCTGCAATGAACCTGGAGGGAAGTATTTGTGGCATTTCACTCCAGAGAAAGATGACATCAGGAAACCAGCTGAGATAGTGGCAGATAGCATTGTGAACTGGCTCAGAGAGAGGAACGTAGACCAGACCCTGCAGGCCATTGGAGGGGACAGCACCAACACGAACACAGGGTGGCAAGGGGGGGTCATACAGTGGATAGAGCGGAAGATTGGGAGGAAGCTGGTCTGGATTGTTTGTGACCTCCACACCAACGAGTTGCCACTCAGACATCTGATCCAGGAGCTGGATGGCAAGACTCTTTCAAACAACAGATGGTCTGGTCCTCTTGGCAAGATGCTGGACTCTGCCACTGAGTTAGAAATAAATCCGAGCTTTGAAAAAATCACAGTTGGCCCTCCACTCGTTGAGCTTGCACATACAGTCATTGACGACCTGAGTACTGACCAGTACTATGGTTACATGATTTGCAGTGCCATCAAAACTGGGGTCATGCCTGATAGACTTGCTTACCTGCAGATAGGTCCAGTCTCACATTCTAGGTGGCTCACAACGGCTCTCAGGTTCTGCAGTATTTGGGTCGCTCATCATAAACTGAAAGGGAACCAGCTTCACAACCTGAGACTTATTGTCCAATTCATCGTGAGTGTCTACTTGCCAAATTGGTTCAACACCAAGGTCAAGTCATCGTTCTCCGAAGGTCCGAGGCATGTTCTCTTCCAGCTTGAGCTCCTGAGGAGTCAGCCAAGGAAGGTTGTTCAGATTGTGGAGCAGACTGTGAGGAGATCTTCCTGGTATGCTCATCCCGAGGCAGTTCTGCAGACAATGCTCTGCAGTAAGGATGAGGAGGAGAGAAGAGTGGCAGTCAAAAAGATCTTGGATATGAGACTTATGAGAGGATCTGGGCATGACGAATCAGTTGGTGACGATTCCTTCAGGGTCAGGAAGACTCCTGAAGTCAATCTAGGTGCCAAGACCCTCACTGATCTCATAGATCTGGATAACATCCAGGCTGGCAGTGAGCCCCCTCTTACCTGCAGCCTCACCAATGTTCAAGTCAGAGCTTTCCTGGACAACCCCATGCATGTCCCTGCCTGGCCCTCGCACACCCAGAGTATAGAGCGTTGTGTACAGCAAGTGAGCGAGGCCAGCAGTCACGTGTACAGCCAGGAGAGGAGGGAAGGCTGCATCCGAGCTTAGGTGGTCAGCAGGGAGGTGATGAGTAGAAACAGAAGCAAGAAAGACATGTTCTCTATGGTGTGCAGCAACACCGGGTCGTAGTAGTAAAACCGGTTTTTGTATTTGATGATTTTGTTTTCTAAAGGAATATTAAATTTAATAAATGTGTCAAGATCATTCGTTTCACTATTCTGGATCATTTTCATCCTAATAAATTAACCTGATGCATTTACTTTACTTTAAATAAGTTAGTTAGTGGTGTTGGTAAAAGGGTGGGAATACTGAATTTTCATAAGATTTCAAGTTAAAATTTACCTAGCAAAAAATGAAAACTTTTCAGATCTGAAGATATCACATGATTCTGCACATAGAACTACATCATTAATACCATGGGCCGATTTTTCAAACTAAAAAAAAACAAAACAATTCGCCTCCGTATGACACACCCTATTGTCATATAGTCATACATAATGATAGGGTACTTTTTCGTTAACTACCCATCACCTTTTTTCACATGAAAAATATATTTTCTCGCCAGTTTTCTTGGTGTTTTAGATGATTCTGACATTTATCTTTTGGGCAAATCACTTTTTCTTTTAGTTATTCCCACCCCCCTTCCACCCCAACAATGTAGGGGGCCACCTTGGGAATGCCAGGTTTTGGTGGTGGGGGGGGGGGGGCGCTGAACACGAGCAATTTTTACTCCAAATAAATGTCAGATTCATCTAAAACACAAAGAAAATTAGCGAAATAATATATTTTTCATGGGAAAAGGGTAAAACTAAACTAGGCCTACATACTAACCTAACTTTACCTGACCTAACAGGCTACGTCCTAACCTAACCTGACCTGACCGAACAGGCCGCGTCCTACTTAGCCGGGGGAGGGCTTCCTTCCCCCCCCCCCCCCCCCACCCTGGACCCCCCAGTGATTATTACAACAAATAAATCGCGAATATCGCGTTTCTTTTGGAACGCCCCGCTAAATTCAAGTATATTCTTTCGTTTCTCAAACAGATCTATTAAATGGCAAGAGAAAAAATCGTAAAAAGGTGGTTTAGCGAAAAATTACCAAAAATAGTGATCAATGTAGCAAGACGCTAGTAAGAGGGGTAATTTCCTGAAAAAAATAGCATTAAACAATGTAGTGAAGGCGACAATCCAGAGGGCAGGTAACACTTAAACACTGTTGGGGTCACCCTTCAGGCCCACAGGTTTTATCAGGTTCTCAAATTATTAATTGGTTCCTTCGAGGGTTTACTCTATTGTTTCTCACTTTTGATCTTTTTTTTTATTTTTTTTTATTTCTTTGTGGTCCTTTATTATTATTATTATTATTATTATTATTACTGTTTTTATTATTATTGTTTTTATTATTATTATTATTATTATTATTATTATTATTATTATCATTATCATTATCATCACATTTTCGCCCCTCAGGCCCCGGTGTGGGTCAGTGACCTGTGTCCGAGTGGGCTAATCCCTTAAAAAATAAATAATCACAAACAGGAGCTGGGTCACCTACACTCTTTCAAGACTCGAGGGAAAATTTCATCCTTCCCTGGGGATTTTGTCTTCTTTAGTTTATTTATCCTCTTAAGAACATCCTCTTTTCTGATAGTGATATTCTTTAATTTCTCTTCTTCCTTTCTTCTAAATATCAGGTCCACCTCTGGAATTTCCTCGCGAATTTCTTCTGTGAAAACTGATAAGAAGTAGCTGTTCAATGCTTTGCTTATTTCTTCATTGCCATTTATCACTTCCCCCCTCCCTGACTTTAAAGGCCCAACTTTGTCCTTGACCTTTGTTCTATATACCTGGAAAAATCCCTTGGAATTTGCTTTGGATTCTCTTGCTATTTTGATATCATAGTCTCTCTTTGCTTTCCTTACATTTTTCTTAACATTCCTAGATAGTTCATTATACCTATTTCTGAGCTGCTCCTCCCCTCCCTTTAATTTCTTATAAATTCCTTTCTTTATTCCTATGTCATGTTTAAGTTTTCTGGTCATCCACCTTGGCTCATTCTTATTTTGTTCTTGTGCTTAATGTAGTATACTAGTGAATATATTATAGTCATGATCAATTGTTGTGTCATGATCAATTGTTGTGTCATCTATGACCTCACCCCTTCCTACTGGTGACTGACGTGACTGTTCCCAGGTGACCTCACCTAGGTACCTTCTTATCCCCTGATAATCCGCCAACCGAAAGTTTGGGACTCTGATCATATTGCCATTGTTTTTCGCTTCCCAATTTAAGGTGAACCTGATTTCTCTGTGATCACTGTTACCTAGTTCTTCCCTTACTGAGATATCTCTGATAATATTTTCTTTATTTGTTAATACTAGGTCTAATATATTGTCACCTCTAGTAGGTTCTGTAATTAGTTGTTTCAAAAAATTGTCCTGTACTGCGTCTAGGAAGTCTTCAGATTCAGTCACCTACAATGTTGTCCCAGTCAATATTTCTGAAGTTGAAATCCCCCATAATGCATAGGTTGTTATATTTTGCTGCCCTACTCATTTCCTGCCATATGGGCTGAGCTGCTTCTTTCCCAAGACTTGGGGGCTTGTAAATCACTCCAATAATTAGTTTTTCTCTTCCTTCCGTGATTTCTACCCATATAGACTCGGTTCCTATTTCACCCTTTATTGAATTATTAATACAACATTTTAATGTATCCTTGATGAAGAGTGCGACCCCTTCCCCCTTCCTACCTTCCCTGTCTTTGTGAAAACGGTTGTACCCTTCTATGTCGTACTCTGATAAAAAAAATTTGCTCGCCAGTTTCATCCAAGTTTCGGTGATTGCTATGACGTCTACATTCTCGGAACATACAACCGCTCTCAGCAAGTCTGTTTTATTTCTAACGCTCCTACTGTTTGTATAGTATACATTTAAACCTGCCCTTCCCTGGTCCTGTTTTACCCCTTGTCCTGAGTAACCAATTTTACTTCCCAGGACCAGCTTGTTTTTTGACTCCCACTTACCCCGACCTCTCTCTACTGGCGAAACCTCCCCTTTGGAGTGACAATTTCATGCTCCAGGGATGCAGACAACGTCTTTACCCCGCACGAGACAAGTGTACTCCGTCACGACTGTACAGGTAGTCGTTGCCATAGAATCGTTGCCAGCTATCAATGAATGCCCAACCATTGTTTGCACAATGTTTTTCCAGTCGGCAATTTATTAGCAATTGCCCTGGACAGCCATTCACGACCAACCCCTCTTCTAGGCAAGACACTACATACTATTGGGATCCCTCCTTTATCTCTAATCTTCCCCAGCGCCTCCTTATACCTCTTGAAAAGTTCCTCACTCCTAACCTTTCTTACCACTCCTAACTTTTCCTATGTCGTTTCCTCCCACACTAAGACACACTACTGCATTGGTACCCTCCCCTAACAAAACCCTATCTATCCTCTCAGCTACATGCCCTATCCCAGCCCTAGGAAAACACACCCTAGTCCTACGTTTCCTATCTCTTGCACAAAAAGTCCTATCAATAAACCTCACCTGGCTGTCCCCAACTACCACGACCTTACCTCTGGGCAGGGTTTGTACAACTGCCCTTACCTCTCCTTGCACCACACCGCCCTGCCTCTTCTCTTCCTCGCCAGCTTCCTCCAACACCTGGTAGGGGTTACTGCACTCCACACCCTGGTCAGCTTTCCTGAGTCTGACCCTAGTCCCCTTGGAGACAACCACTCTCCAAGCCTGCTCCTCCTTCGCAGGTGTCCTGCTAGGCAGGACACCTACCTGAAGGAGTTCTGTCCTGAGGGCTTCATTTTTCCCCCTTTAGAGCGTCAATCTCATTCCTCAACTGCCGCAGCTGACTTAACAGAGTAGCCAAGAGGTCGTCCTTCCTCACACTCCACTCCTCTTCCCCCAAGACACAATGATCCAAGGCGGCCATTTTCTTTGGTCACTAACGGGAGCACTAGGGGGCATGTCCTTCTCCAAGCATTTCTGTCGGAAATTTATAGTTTTCTAGTTATTTTCATTTTTTTTAGAGCGTGTAAGTTCGTGGGATAAAAAAATATACTGTACATTGTTGACTTCTTACATAAACGTCGTCCCTTTCTCATCACACTCATAAATAGTGGAACTTACGGTTGATCTACACTCAGGAATTATATAAACATAATACTTTTCTAATAAAACAAGAAACTTCAGTTGGGTTTCGTTACTAAAGCCCAATATAATATATGTGAACCAACCTGGTTAATTGGGAATTAACCAACCGGCTCATCCTCTTCAGTGAAAACGTAAAGCATTGTTTTAAATAAGTTCTTAATCGACTTTTACCAGTTAACTATTTTTATCATTTCACCACTTATCAGCCGTTCGGGCGGTTGGTCTACCCACTGTTAGTACAGGAGTAAACGGAGTCGGGGAAACCTGTGATGTTTGGTAGTGAAGGTCACAATAAGGAATAAGTAATAAATAATAATGTAAGAAATATTTGCTGTTTCATAAGTTGTTAATGTAGACATTTATTTAAAATGTCTATAAAGGGGAGTTACAGCTGTTTCATTAAAAAAGCTGTGTCTGTTTAACAAATCCGCCAATTAAATTTCGTTGTTTCGCCTGCCTATACTTGTAACTGTTGTATTTTTACACTAGGGGCCAATTTACTATGATGGAGATGCATTGGATATGATCTCATCCCCCACAATAGAAAAGATTTCCTTTTCTCTGTGTTGATAATAAATATACTGAAGTGGATATGGTAACACCTTTACTGCTGTTGAGATGTTCATTATTTTCTGTATGGTGTATAAGGCATCATAGATTGTGCGGTAGGTGAAGTGAGTAGTGATTATTTAGCTTAAGAAGGCCTATTGGTTATTTTAGTGTATGTTGTTTGTGTGTAGAATAATAGCTGAACTACAGGATGATGGAGGTGCATCAGGGGCAGACTGCATCCCTTTAATTTAATTATTTTTTGGGGAAAGTTATGGATACACATTTTTCTGGGTATAGTCTGTTAGAAAAATGGAAAAAATGTATTAGTATTTGGGGGAATTGTTTCTATTTTTGCCCACTAGAATCCTGAATATGCCACTACTGTAGACATTTCAATATTCATACTTTAGTTGACACAGTTTACTACAAGTAAGTAACAAGTAAAGAACCACTTCTCAACAGCTTATTGATTATATTTTTCTGACATTTTCAGGAATGAAGACCTTTGGTGCATGGTTATGTGTTTAAGGGAATTATTGACGGTAGTGATTTCTTTTTGTCATGGTGGCAGTCTCAAAAATAAAAAAAGTTTATGTAACAGGTTCGATAAATCCTTGTATCTAACACCAGTTTATGTTTTTTACAGGTTGAGACATCAGCAAGAGGTTGGTAAGTACACATGTCAGTTTTAGAGATGTAGGATATTATAATAGGGTCCAGTTTTTATATATGCTCATTCAAATTCATAAAATTTTTCATTAATGCACCATTCAACAGTATATTTCGAAGTGAAAATAACAGAATTTAAATTATCAACCTTTTCGATACCATTCATAATTCTTTTAAGTGGGTAGAGACTTTCAAAACTGAGCCTTGCTTTGTCTGGGAGCATTATTATTATTTTGTTTTTTGTTTTTATTGCATGCATCGTACTAACACTGCTGACCCTTCAGTATTTTACT
>CAUDMG010003492.1:0-12500 GCA_958450375.1 Homarus gammarus
TATCTCCTAGAGACCTAGACTCACGGTCTCAGTGTGTGACCATTAGTCTACTCAGATAGCCTCAGTGTACTCCCAGTGCGTCCATAAAGCGGACGGGAGTGAGCCAATCAGACCTTGTACAGTTGAGAGAAGCTTTAGCGTCCCGTGTCGTTTAGTTGTCGGGAGCACTCGTTCACTCAAGAGATCCTTTGCTACCCCGCTAAACAGTGACAGGCCTACTTTGATCGGTCCAATGGCGACAATCGCCACCCTCAATCCTCAACGGCAGTCTCAAACGGCAGTCAATCTCAGGTCAACTCCAGTCAACTTCAGTCAAGTGGGTTCTCACGGAAACCCTGAAATGAACTCACTGTTAGCTCTAGTTTACTTTATCACTGCCCTATCTAACCCTGTCTGAGATCGAATGAGACTTACTTGTTACTCTGCAATAATGCAACACAGGTGACTAGGCCACGTGACTATTCCTGGGACAAGCGCGCAGAGACGTCTTGTCTCTGTGAATGCTCTCCGGGACTGGGGGAGAGGCCTCGTCGCATTCTCTCAAGGCGTGAGCTTAGGCCTACGTGACTTATTTTCCGCCTAACTAATAACTCCTTGGGACACCCGTAACATCATTCAGACTGCTAAACGATCTATAATAATCTCAAATTCAATAATAGTCCCTTAACTTCATGAATCACATCATTATTAATTCGGCAAATTACATTAAATATCATATAGGCCTAGTTCCACAAACTCCCACTATGTGCGGGGAGCGCTCTCTTCCCTCAGACGACCTTGAACGCTCAGTATCGCTAATGGCGGGGCATTCGAAATTACTCTGAAATTCCTGAATATTACAATCGACCCCCCTAAAAAAAGACAGCACTGTCCTCATGTGCTGAGAAAAACATACATATGACCCCCCTAAAATTTTGTTCTAAGAAACTGCATCTTGCCCCTTTTGCTAAAACGCAGCATTCCCGTCTTCTCTTCTCTACTTATCTCTCCCGCTAACATATATACATATATATATATATATATATATATATATATATATATATAATATATATATATATATATATATATATATATATATATATATGCTGATAACCACCAGGAAAGAAGAAAACACGAAGTTCCCAAGCGCTTTCGTGTAATTCACATCTTCAGGGGTGAGTACAGACTAGATAGAGTAATGCAAAACAAGATGAATATATACAGAGGAGGGTGAGGACCAGGTCCACAATGGTCAGGTAATGACCCTACTAATCTTTAAATGGCACACAACGGTTGGTGGTTGGGTCAGATGGGACAGTGACCCGCCTTCTCACCTGATCACAAATCTTCTTAATTACAAAAGTTGTCCAGCTTGTACATGCTGTTACTCAAATTCATGTTGAATGCTTCGGTATATTTAATAAGACTAGATTCTATGATGTTCCTACTATCATTGAATTACATGGTAATATTGAGGAGGCATTATCCAGTCAATGCAATGCTTGTTATCCCTCAAATGACAAACAGGTGCGCGTGATCTAGGTATATGCTGATAACCACAAGGAAGGAAGAAGACACGAAGTTCCCAAGCGCTTTCGTGTAATTCACATCTTCAGGGGTGAGTACAGACTAGTCTGTACTCACCCCTGAAGATGTGAATTTACACGAAAGCGCCTGGGAACTTCGTGTTTTCTTCCTTCCTTGTGGTTATCAGCATATATATATATATATATATATATATATATTATATATATATATATGCAAGTAAATCACTGTAGGTGCGCGTGATCTAGGTATATGCTGATAACCACCAGGAAAGAAGAAAACACGAAGTTCCCAAGCGCTTTCGTGTAATTCACATCTTCAGGGGTGAGTACAGACTAGATAGAGTAATGCAAAACAAGATGAATATATACAGAGGAGGGTGAGACCAGGTCCACAATGGTCAGGTAATGACCCTACTAATCTTTAAATGGCACACAACGGTTGGTGGTTGGGTCAGATGGGACAGTGACCCGCCTTCTCACCTGATCACAAATCTTCTTAATTACAAAGTTGTCCAGCTTGTACATGCCGTTACTCAAATTCATGTTGAATGCTTCGGTATGTTTAATAAGACTAGATTCTATGATGTTCCTACTATCAATTGAATTACATGGTAATATTGAGGAGGCATTATCCCAGTCAATGCAATGCTTGTTATCCCTCAAATGAACAAACAGGTGCGCGTGATCTAGGTATATGCTGATAACCACAAGGAAGGAAGAAGACACGAAGTTCCCAAGCGCTTTCGTGTAATTCACATCTTCAGGGGTGAGTACAGACTAGTCTGTACTCACCCCTGAAGATGTGAATTACACGAAAGCGCCTGGGAACTTCGTGTTTTCTTCCTTCCTTGTGGTTATCAGCATATATATATATATATTATATATATATATATATATATATATATATATATATATATATATATATATATATATATGCAAGTAAATCACTGTAGGTGCGCGTGATCTAGGTATATGCTGATAACCACCAGGAAAGAAGAAAACACGAAGTTCCCAAGCGCTTTCGTGTAATTCACATCTTCAGGGGTGAGTACAGACTAGATAGAGTAATGCAAAACAAGATGAATATATACAGAGGAGGGTGAGACCAGGTCCACAATGGTCAGGTAATGACCCTACTAATCTTTAAATGGCACACAACGGTTGGTGGTTGGGTCAGATGGGACAGTGACCCGCCTTCTCACCTGATCACAAATCTTCTTAATTACAAAGTTGTCCAGCTTGTACATGCCGTTACTCAAATTCATGTTGAATGCTTCGGTATGTTTAATAAGACTAGATTCTATGATGTTCCTACTATCAATTGAATTACATGGTAATATTGAGGAGGCATTATCCCAGTCAATGCAATGCTTGTTATCCCTCAAATGAACAAACAGGTGCGCGTGATCTAGGTATATGCTGATAACCACAAGGAAGGAAGAAGACACGAAGTTCCCAAGCGCTTTCGTGTAATTCACATCTTCAGGGGTGAGTACAGACTAGTCTGTACTCACCCCTGAAGATGTGAATTACACGAAAGCGCCTGGGAACTTCGTGTTTTCTTCCTTCCTTGTGGTTATCAGCATATATATATATATATATATATATATATATATATATATATATATATATACATATATATATATATATATATATATATATGCAAGTAAATCACTGTAGGTGCGCGTGATCTAGGTATATGCTGATAACCACCAGGAAAGAAGAAAACACGAAGTTCCCAAGCGCTTTCGTGTAATTCACATCTTCAGGGGTGAGTACAGACTAGATAGAGTAATGCAGAACAAGATGAATATATACAGAGGAGGGTGAGACCAGGTCCACAATGGTCAGGTAATGACCCTACTAATCTTTAAATGGCACACAACGGTTGGTGGTTGGGTCAGGTGATCAGGTGAGAGGGCGGGTCACTGTCCCATCTGACCCAACCACCAACCGTTGTGTGCCATTTAAAGATTAGTAGGGTCATTACCTGACCATTGTGGACCTGGTCTCACCCTCCTCTGTATATATTCATCTTGTTCTGCATTACTCTATCTAGTCTGTACTCACCCCTGAAGATGTGAATTACACGAAAGCGCTAGGGAACTTCGTGTTTTCTTCTTTCCTGGTGGTTATCAGCATATATATATATATATATATATATATATATATATATATATATATATATAATATATATATATATATATATATATATCTTGATAAAATCACACGGGAAAATGGAAACAACGGAGTACCTTAGCTTTCGTCTTTATTCAAGACATCTTCAGAGGCAACTGTGGATTTACATGAAATATATATATATATATATATATATATATATATATATATATATATATATATATATATATATATATATAAAACAAAGAAGTATGTCTGTTTGTGTTTGTGTTCGCATGAGAATCTCAGAAACTACTTTACCGATCTGTAGTGATGATGGATATATATATATATATATATATATATAATATATATATATATATATATATATATATATATATATATATATATATATATCTTGATAAAATCACACGGGAAAATGGAAACAACGGAGTACCTTAGCTTTCTGTGATTTTATCAAGATTTATCTTATCCACGTATTCATTGTGGATTTTCATATAATATATATATATATGTATATATATATGTATATATATATGTATATATATATATATATATATATATATATATATATATATACAGTCTCCCTGAATGCTGCTGTGTAGTGCCCTTTCTTCACACAGCACCACACGCACAGTCTCCCAGAGTGGTGCTATATATGTAAACTGCTGTGTTTATATTTAAGAAAATGTTGTTTTTATTTAAGGCGGTGGTAGAAAATGTTGTATATGTACCTTAAACTGTGTTTGTATATATACAGCTACAGGGAAAGAGTGTTGACATGTGAACTGGTTGGTTTAGAGAGAAGAAAATGCTGTATATTATAAACAGTTGACATTACACCCAAGGAGAGGATCTTTGTATACGACAAAAGGTTGTTGATAAGTAAAATGGTCTCTGTCATATATAATACGGTGAAGAGCTATTTTGGGTACACACAAATACTAGTACAGACGAAGACGCAGACGGCGATACAATACTCGGGAACACATTGTCGACAAGGAAGTCGAATGTTATGTCTTCATAAACAATGTCATCTAAACCCAAACAATTCATATCATCCTGCCTCAAATCTCTTCGATCTTTGGCAAGGGGACTGTAGTGGACTTCTCCCCTACAAGCTGCCACGCACCACCTGTTACCGCCTTCCCTAGCAACCAAGCGTATCGGCATTCCATTGCCCGCCGTATCTTAGCAACGGAACTAGTCACCGGCTACTTCTCGGGTTTTTCCACCATGACTCATAGCCGCTGCTGGGTGTATATAAGCTCTGTCTCTCCATTGAGATGCAGTCAGACCAATCTTCTTGAACAAGCAACACCTCCTCCTCTGCCGCTGCCTGGCGACCCTCGCCTTTCCTCCGCCTGCCTGGCGGTCCTCGCTCCCGCCAGCGAGCATGTCCTTCTCTGAGCTTCCTCACCAACCAACTCTCATTCTGACCAATCTTCTTGAACAAGCAACATCTCCTCCAGCAAGCTCCACACTGTTAACATTTCATTCAACCAGGAGGCCAGCAACAGGCAACATCTTCTCTAACGGAGCTCCTGCACACATACCTCCTTCGACAAGCTACTCACCGCACGTCTCTACCAAGCAGCCCCTCACCACACAGCACCTCCAGCACCAGACTGTCTATCATATAACTTATATATTATACAAGATAACCACATTAGAGTTTCCTTCCATCCTGAGTGCTAGACAACTTTAATATCTCGATACCCCTACAATGGTGACTCCCGGAGATAAGCACTCACACAGGATGGAGGAGACACTGATCACGCTCCCAGTCTTCAAGACGACACCGGCTCCTCTTCCTGCTTCACACACCACATTCTGACGACCCCAGCACACCCGTCCTGCCACAGACGCCGACCCCGGCCCAGCAGTACCTGCCGTGAGGGAAGCACACAACATCCATCGCCTCCACACCCCCTCTTTTCTCCCTCAGGTATTCCCTGCTAATGTCCTGCACCCTGCTGCTGTCGTGGACCCAGCTGCTGTCACGAGCCCTAACCCGCTTCTGCTGACCCAGCCCTTGCTCCTGATCCAGGCCCACACACACCCCAGCAGGCGCATCTGACGACCCTGTACCTGTCGTGAGGGAAGCACACCAATCATCGCCTACACACACCCTTTTTCTCCCTTCTCCCACAGATAGTGTGTATCTAGACAGTTGTATTTCTGCGAGATCGGCTCATCACGCCATCGCCGTTGTCTCACATGAGGCATGCACCGCCCGGTCTTCCTCACATGTGCTAAGCAACTCTACAATCAACAAGTCTCCTACACCGCCTGGAGGGGAGGGGGAGTATTGTAGTGGACTTCTCCCCTACAAGCTGCCACGCACCACCTGTTACCGCCTTCCCTAGCAACCAAGCGTATCCGCATTCCATTGCCCGCCGTATCTTAGCAACGGAACTAGTCACCGGCTACTTCTCGGGTTTTTCCACCATGACTCATAGCCGCTGCTGGGTGTATATAAGCTCTGTCTCTCCATTGAGATGCAGTCAGACCAATCTTCTTGAACAAGCAACACCTCCTCCTCTGCCGCTGCCTGGCGACCCTCGCCTTTCCTCCGCCTGCCTGGCGGTCCTCGCTCCCGCCAGCGAGCATGTCCTTCTCTGAGCTTCCTCACCAACCAACTCTCATTCTGACCAATCTTCTTGAACAAGCAACATCTCCTCCAGCAAGCTCCACACTGTTAACATTTCATTCAACCAGGAGGCCAGCAACAGGCAACATCTTCTCTAACGGAGCTCCTGCACACATACCTCCTTCGACAAGCTACTCACCGCACGTCTCTACCAAGCAGCCCCTCACCACACAGCACCTCCAGCACCAGACTGTCTATCATATAACTTATATATTATACAAGATAACCACATTAGAGTTTCCTTCCATCCTGAGTGCTAGACAACTTTAATATCTCGATACCCCTACAGGACGCCTCGGTGAAGAGACTTGATGACAATATTTGTATTGTCTCTCTGGGCTTTTTATGGACTAAAAAAATTCTTCCCAACATGGTATATGCACCCATCCAAAAAAGTCCTGCCAGCCCTTTTTCCCAGCCATGAACCTTGAGACTCATGAACCTGTGAATACGAGACGCCACACAGTGCACCATCTAGGGGTCCAACAATGTATCATGTCTCGGATTCACAGGTTCATGAGCCTCAGGGTTCATGGATGGAAGAGAGGACTGACAGGACTTATTACGGGTGAGTGTACAGTATACACTTACCGGATGTTGACAGAATCTCCACACCTGGCAGGAAATCCATAAACTCGTCCCTGGGTTTCTCGTACTCCTCAGTCTCCAACTTTGTGAAAATTAGTTCCAAATTACTACAGTAAGCTTTCGGTAGACAAGGAGGGAGGCAGAGTGACCTGCACTGTACGCGACCACCTCCACTCAGCTCTAAAGATAAGTAGATATTCAGGAGCAAACTAGTGACATGAACGCCTAAGCCTGCAAGCAGGGAAGAAGTCCGACGGTCTCACGACATCCCACACTGTACACCTTAATTAGTTACATTCACAGATTTGACAAGCAACTTTGTCTCTTTACACCTTTCAAATGAAAATACTGTATATAGTTGAGATAGTGGTGAGCTGTTACTGATGTTATTATATTTATTTATTTTTTGATATTTATTTATTCTTTTTTTTTTTAGCATTACCTGAATTAACGAAGACACATCGAACCAACTCTTTGAGAATCTAGGGCGAAGATTTCTTAGGGAGGAAAGTTATTCTCCCAGTTAATGTTGCTAGATTACTCTGATGTAACTACATTGAGACGATAATGAGTAAACAATGCTGGCGTAACTGACTAACTCCACGAACAAGTTTGACGAACGTGACTCAGGCGACAACACACACACACTGGTCCGGCAGAGAGAAATGTTCAACTTTCAACAAGAGAGAACACAGCATCGTGATCAATTAAATCCCAGGTGAAAGACTATGTCCTCCGGGGTTATACAGTATGTACACGATTTATTTACTATTTTTAATTTTCCTATCAAACACAATATGAATTTGAGCCATTACATTACATATAATACTTTACATTACACATAATACTTTACATTACATATAATACTTTACCTTACTTATAATACTTTACATTACATATAATACTTTACCTTACTTATAATACTTTACATTACTTATAATACTTTACATTACATATAATACTTTACCTTACTTATAATACTTTACATTACTTTGCTTTACATTATCCCCACCGGCCCACTTAACCTAACATAACCTAACCCCACCGGCCCACCTAACCTAACGCTGTGAGGTTTACTCGTCTGTTCTATTAACAATAAGTATTATAATAATACAGTCTAAGTACACTCTTATTGTATTTTATCTCTGCAGTCTATAACAATGTAATTTTTGTATATATTTAATAAAAAAATGAGCAAATTAAACCTTTTTTTTCGTATTGCCAATCTCATCTGTGGGAATGAGTAAAGCGATTTTTTCAAACTTGTTAATGTTAGAATGTTTTTACTGTGGTTTAAGCATCACAGTGGATGGGATCATGTCTAGAAAAGATAATTAAACAATAATGCATCACCGGGAGAATGTTTTGTAAAATGTTTGTTTATGTTGTAAAAAGAAGCTTTGTGAACGGTGACAGACGACGACTGTTTCATGGGTCTTCAGATGAGCATGAACTTGCCGTTGACGTCACCTAGCAACGCAATCGGTGGGTATAAACAAACTCTTGGCCACCTTAGCAACGCATATTAGATCATGCTTGAGTGGCTCTTAACGCTGGATGAAAACAAGCACCTAGATCCCGTGTGCATGTCGTCCTCATGTGTCAACAACATCATTTACGTTTTAATACTATATAATGTATATACAACAACAACAACAGTAATTAACAGTTTGTTGAAAAGTACAGCAGCTAGAGGCTGAAAATATACAATTGAGTTGGATTGGGTTAAAATGTTCGTGTAAAAAAACTTAAAATGTCAACTCTTAAAATTAATGATGTGACTTTTCAGTGGTAGTTGCACCACAGGTAGGCTTAAATCCATTAAGCAGGTGGTAGTACAGTATAGAATAATTACTGTAAATATGAGTCGCCCTAAACACGGAAAAAATAGGCTCTCTGTGATGCTCTAGACATTTTCAATGTGAAACTAACCAAACCAGGTGTAAGAAAATAAAGGCAAAAGTTAATATTATAATACAATTCCTCAAGAAGTTTGCGGGGTCTGATGTAATTGTTATGCACTTTAGGGTTTGTACTCAGATAAACCGAATCATGATGACCAAGAAAAGAAAATTTGTATCGAGAAAATAATACTTCTTGAATACCCTAAAAATGTTGCCGAGGAATTAAATAAAAATAGTCAAGACATTAAAACAAAATCAACCCGAGGATATTTATAAAACCGGCAGATGCAGCGGTGAAAACACAATCGCTTTATGTGCATACAATGCTACAATGCAGTATATATATTACAACACACGTTGAGATTTACCGTACAGCTAAAGAATGTTCGCCCCTCCCTCTGAACCACGAACCCCGAGAGATTAAGACTCATGAACCCGAAGGAGTAAACGGATACATTATTCTGTCCATAAATGCTTCGGATTCATGAATCTCAATCTCTCGAGGTTCGTGGTGCAGAGGGAGAGGCGAACGGACTTTAGTAGTTGAGTTTTACCATATGTGGTTTGTGACTCATCCTAAATATTCTTTAATTTATCGCTCTGACTGAGACAGGCTGTTTAATACCCCTTCCCTCCTTCTATTGTTCCTGGTGAGTTTTTATCCTCCATTGTCTTGTGTTAGTACAAGTGGAAACTGGAGCACACCGGAAAAAACCTGGTAACTTGTTCGGCAGGGACAGAATGAATAACATCCTTCTCACATACCGAACCGGGGAACTGAAACTGTGGCGCTATATTGAGAATCTTACTCTATCTCTCCAAAGACTTCAAGCACTTCACCCTTTGGAGATTGAGAAGCTTACTCTACCTCTCCAAAGACTTCAAGCACTTCACCCTTTGGAGAATTAATAAATGTCAACAATGATCTCCCAACATGTTAGTTGGTTGTGCTTACGTTAGGTGGCGAGCACATTAAGTGATTCACCGTCCCTCAACATAGTACATTACCCTTCAGAGATAAGTAGTTTACTCTATATTAAGTACCACAACCTAAACATCTCACCTTAAACAGTCGCTCAACGTCCAAGTATTGTCTGAATTGTGTCTGCATCTTTACGGGTTAGTTTAAGTCTCCTCGGCTCACAGTTCCTTGAGAAAACGATCACGTAACTGGAAATATGGCACAGCTGCCCGAGGCTCGCTAAATTCACGGGATGTAGGTTGACCAGCTACTGATCATACGAGTAACTTGTGCAACTGTTGTTCACACGTGCAATCTGTACAACCATTGTTCATAGAAATAACTTGTACAACTGTTGTTCACACTAATAACTTGTACAACTGTTCACGTTTCTGATGCAAACTTCACTTCATTAACATTTGGTTTACAAGTGTACAGTAAGTGGCTGACTGTGTAATGACTGGGACTCTACCAACAAACAACATCCTGTAGATGTATTACATCAATGGGTTCTTACCTAGTAATTACATCACTGATCAATGATATGACTGTACTCACTTTGCATCCGGGTTAAACTAGCTATCACAAAACACCCAGAACACACACATTGCTGCCACCATGGATGAGATACTCACTACTATTATCACTACATACCGAATATACAGTATTTATTATATCATAAGAGATAACACCATACACAAGCCAACTGCGGTATTATGTAAGCACGTAAACCCATTCCCAGGTGAGGAGAGACGGCTCAACAAGTAAATCAAGTGCCAAGCGTCTGGCACTCTTGTCACGATGCCAGAGGGAGTGAGAGAGCTTCAACAGCGGAACTCCTCCCCTCACGATATCACCGGGTACACTGCCAGTGCCACCGGAGCCGAGCACTGGCGTCGTTACCTCGCTCACGCTCAGTCGCTTACTCGCTCTCCGTCTCTCCTCCTGCCGCCTCATTCCCCAAGGCCTACCTATTCCCCCAAATGCCTTTACCAGCTTAGCTCCTCGCCCCCTCCCTCTCTACCTCACCGTCCCCTCCCTCTCTAATTCCCCGCCCCCTCCCTCTCTACCTTCCCGCCCCCTCCCTCTCTACCTCCCCGCCCCCCTCTCTACCTCCCCGCCCCCTCCCTCTCTACCTCCCTGCCCCCTCCCTCTCTACCTCCCCGCCTCCTCCCTCTCTACCTCCCCGCCCTCTCCTCTTCGTGCCACCCAGTCACACCGAGTAACAGTCAAAGGTTGTTTCCCAATTTGCATTAGATGCACCAATAAAATCAATGCGGTCATTGATGAGTTAAAGTTACCAATAGATTGTCGAGTATTTATAACGATTTGGGTAACCTTGATGACATTAGTAGTAGAATTATGTAAGATAATGAACAACGCCGCAGTGTGTGTCGGCTCGTAAAGCACACGGGGGTGGGGGAAGGAGGGGCAAGGGGTGAAGGGAAAGGAAGGGCCAGGGGTGAGGGGAGGAGGGCAAGGGGTGAGGGGAGGAGGGGCAAGGGGTGAGAGGAGGAGGGGCAAGTTTTTTTTGTAGAGAAAGGAAAGGTGAAGGAAGATCAGAGGTGGGGGAAGGAAGTTATAGTTCGGAAATTGAAGAAATTTACGAGGAGGTAAGAGAGGGCGGGCTGATCGCCTAGCTAAGCTAATAGTGTGTTAGGGTTGTGTCATGGGTTAGTTATTCTCTGTCAGTACAGGCACTAGAAATCCTACCCTGTCTCATATATGGGTGTTTTAAGGGCCTTATTTCATATTCCGCCGACCCCACTGACGGATGCTGGTCTAGGGAGGTTGTCTATTGCCTGGCCCTGCAGATCGGGGGTGGTAACGATCCTTTTGAGATTTGGTAACGTTTTGGGAACCATGTATGGTTGTTGTCGTTATCTGGTGGGAGTCTTTGAAGGAGTTCTTGCTCTGATCGTTCTATCTTTTGCCAGATTCTGCTGGCCAGGGTGTGCAGCTGCTGGTTGATGGTTTTCATTCTCAGGTCTCTATGTATTTCGGCTGTGGTTCTGGTGAAGGGGTATCTTTCACCTGTGACGAATCTTAGGGCTTCATTTTGGACCACCTGTAATTTCAGTATTTGAGTGGTGCTCATATTATGAAGAGGTATTGCTGGGTAAGTTAATATCGGTGTGATAAATGATGTCACCATGCGGAGTTTTATTTTCTCAGGAACTGCTTTAAAGTGGTATAGTTTTCTCAGCTCTTTTCTTGCTTTTTCCTTCCTGCTGTGGACATGGTGGGAGTAACCTGTCGTGGATATATGCAGGCCCAGGAGGGCCCCTCTGCTTTTGTATTCTATCTGGGCATTATTGGTTACTAATGGTTGGGTTTTCCTTCTGCATAAGGGTATCATTGTGAATTTTGGGAGACTGGTTTGGATTTTCCATTGTTTTCGTAATTATTTGCCCTTTCTAATTCCCGCCTGGTGTTGTCGGCCTGTAACGCTCGCGATTTTCCTTGATGTGTTGTTATTTGAGTGATGTCATCTGCATACATAATATCTTTGTTACTTATTCTAGAGGGAGGCGGAGTGTCACTTGTGTAGATAATATATAGGGTGGGGGAGAGGACGCTCCCCTGAGGGACTCCGCTCATGAGAGGGAAGGTCTCTCCTGTGTGTTGTCCTTTCCCCAGTCTGGCATTTCTGCCGTCAAGAAAGTTGCAAAGCAGCTTTTCAATGTTGGTGGGAAGTCTGAGTTGGAGGATCTTATATTTTAGACCGT
>CAUDMG010003492.1:17500-110000 GCA_958450375.1 Homarus gammarus
GTAAATAAATAATAAAGAAATAATGTCATCGGCTACAACACAGTTCTTATTCAAATATTTGTGTCGGTACTATTGTGGGTCGAGTAATGAGAGAGAGAGAGAGAGAGAGAGACTAAATAGTAGTGCTGTAGTTCATCGATGGAGAATATTTCGGCTTGAATTATTCTCATTCACCCAACTTAGTGTTTAACTTAACTAACTGAATGAGTAGATGAGAGAGAGGTTAAGTTAGGTCAGGTTAGGTTAAGGCACTATAACCTCTAGAAAAGAATTATAATATGAAGGTTCAGATCCAAAACACTGAACTTCAGCCATCGTGAAGTCATCATAAAACCTGAGTCTTGCTCCAGGAACAACAAATTAAGGCTCAGTAATGGGCTAAATGTCCAGACTCCCTAATGATCTGATAATTATTGGTCCAATGAGGCAGGTAAACTACTAACTGTGAGACTGCATGAGTTCCCTTTGTAATAACACCGTGAGGGCTTAAAGGTGCGGCTACACACATCGACTCATCAGGGAGAGAAAAGTTAAGGGTGTACCAAGTCGACCTAATTTAAGTCCTGAAGCAAAGTCACTCCTCATATTACAGAATAAAAGATAAAATAGAGAGATGGACCACGTTAAAGATATGAGGAAATAGGGATGGAGAGACACACTAATAAACGTTTATGGCGAGAGAGAGAGAGAGAGAGAGAGAGAGAGAGAGAGAGAGAGAGAGAGAGAGAGAGAGAGATAGACTACTATGACATCAATGATCACAATATTGCGTGTGACTGAGTGAGGTGAGCGTGATACTGACAGCATTGGGTTGGTGGTGGGGACATCTGGGGAGGCCATAGATACATAAGACTCTCGGAGGATTAAGTCTCTCTCTCTCTCTCTCTCTCTCTCTCTCTCTCTCTCTCTAATGTGTCTCTTCTCTCGTAACTCAGGTAACTCACCGTCCTATTGAGAATTTTAGAGCTTGATAGCAAAAACAAAAGCAATATTGTCCAAAGTACGAAAGAGAGACGATTAACATCTCATAGTATTTTCGGATAACAACTCAAGTAACGAGTGACAGTGTTTCTCTACATAGTTTTTCCGATAATGTGAATAATATTTACTTCGTTACAATCTTTTGTTGACTGGAAAGACTTCGGGGTGAGTGGGAATAGAGAGTTAAGTGTTAGACATGAGTGGGAATAGAGAGTTAAGGGTTAGACATGAGTGGGAATAGAGAGTTAAGGGTTAGACATGAGTGGAAATAGAGAGTTAAGTGTTAGACATGAGTGGGAATAGAGAGTTAAGTGTTAGACATGAGTGGGAATAGAGAGTTAAGGGTTAGACATGAGTGGGAATAGAGAGTTAAGTGTTAGACATGGGTGGGAATCGAGAGTTAAGTGTTAGACATGAGTGGGAATAGAGAGTTAAGTGTTAGACGTGAGTGGGAATAGAGAGTAAAGTGTTAGACATGAGTGGGAATAGAGAGTTAAGTGTTAGACATGGGTGGGAATAGAGAGTTAAGTGTTAGACATGAGTGGGAATAGAGAGTTAAGTGTTAGACATGAGTGGGAATAGAGAGTTAAGGGTTAGACATGAGTGGGAATAGACAGTACGCCATCGGTGAGAGGGAAAAGAAAGATTTAGAGTATTATAAGTGAGTGGTAAGAGATATGAAGCCAAGCAGTACACTCACTAACACAGTTCCCACGTGAAGCCGCAGATAATCGATTTACAAGGCTGGCTTTACAGCCTAATCGTGTTAACGGGTCAAGACCTAGTGACAACTGCTTCGACACACCTTGTCGGGTGTCACTGAAACTCAAAGAGCAGATATTGTCATGAATGTATCAAGACTCATATAGAAAATTGAGGTAAAAGCCAGTCTAACGAAAATTGGTCTTAATTTCACCTGACCGCATTTTTGCCTATATATATATATATATATATATATATTTTTTTTTTTTTTTTTTACTTTTCCTCCCTTATTTTTTACTCTTCTCCCCTATTTTCTTTTTCTTTTTTCCTCTACCCTTATTTTACCCTTTCCTACTTTCTTACATTTCATGTTTTTTTTACGTTGACCAATTTTTTCTTCACTACTTTTTTACTTTTACTTCCTCCCATGCACTCCATCACACCCTCCCACATACACACCCTCCCATGCACTCCATCACACCCTCCCACATACACACCCTCCCATGCACACCATCACACCCCTGTGAGTATGGCAACTAATTCAGTTTGTAGAGTGGATGCCCAATTGTTAATTCTAACTCCTTTCTGAACTATATTACCGTCAGGTTGAGTCACAACAATAGCACTTCCAGCCCTCCCGCAGACGGTGTTAAGAGATCCATCAGTGTAGATGGTCTGTGTGATATTATCACCAGTCTGTAGAGTGTGTTCAAGAGCTCTCAATTTGGCAGTGTGTTGGAGATAAATGCTTTTTATAATTAATTTTTTATTAAATTCATTGAAACCACTGTTACTGACAGTCTCATCATCACTGACTCTCTATCTTCACTACTTGCCCTTGACACCCGCGACCCAGGTTGTCACGCTCTTGTCTCTGAAGCCAGACACAAATATGCGTGCCTTGTTGACCGGGGTGTCAAGGCCAAACTGCTGTGGATCCCCTCTCACATAGGCCTCATAAAACATGACAGAGTTGATGCCCTCGCCAAACTCGCGTCTAACAAAGACACCGTTGAATACAATTTGGGTCTGTCAAAAAGAACCCTTAAAACTGTAATTAGGAAAGAACTTATTGATGAGTTTGACGCAAGTAGACAAGTGCAAACAGGCACTAGTCGATCCATAGGTTACCATGATGAGATGTATCAAGTGAAACATGTATATGGAGCAAGTAACAAGATCACTAGATTACAAGATGTTGTAACCGCTAGATTAAGGTTAGGATATAAGTACCTTTGGCAGTATGTTCCTCAAGCAGATGTAAACAAAACTAAATGTAAAGTGTGTGGCCAGACATATGGCCACACACTTGAACACTACGTCCTCGACTGTGTGAAGATAGAACCTTTTAGGGACAGGTCCAAGCACACTGTGTGTGAAATGGCACAACACTTCATCTCTAATTGCAAGATAGCCGACATATTAAGATTGTATCCACTTTTTTGCACTTAGTAACTATATCAGTTCTCATGTACAGAACCAAATACGCAATGTGCTTGAATACCTCCCACGTAAATGTGAATAACAAAGTGTGAGGCCAGACATACTGCCTCACACGCCTGTACTCACGCACTTGTGAATAAGTTACCCTTTATGTATAGAACTAAACAAATAATGTAAATGAAATACTGTGAAACATTCAGTGCCATAATATCCTGACAACGGGGGTTAATTATTATGACCCTTTGTAAACCCTACTCTGTAATCCTTTTGCGCTACCGTTCACAGGATGAGTGTGGGGTGCACAATAAAGTAGCCGCTGTAAGCGGCAAAATCAAATCAAATCATCACACCCCATACACACACCCTCTCCCTGCACACCCTCACACCCTCCCACACACACACACACACCCTCCCATGCACACCCTCACACCCTCCCACATACACACCCTCCCATGCACACCCTCACACCCTCCCACACACACACCCTCCCATGCACACCATCACACCCCTGTGAGTATGGCAACTAATTCAGTTTGTAGAGTGGATGCCCAATTGTTAATTCTAACTCCTTTCTGAACTATATTACCGTCAGGTTGAGTCACAACAATAGCACTTCCAGCCCTCCCGCAGACGGTGTTAAGAGATCCATCAGTGTAGATGGTCTGTGTGATATTATCACCAGTCTGTAGAGTGTGTTCAAGAGCTCTCAATTTGGCAGTGTGTTGGAGATAAATGCTTTTTATAATTAATTTTTTATTAAATTCATTGAAACCACTGTTACTGACAGTCTCATCATCACTGACTCTCTATCTTCACTACTTGCCCTTGACACCCGCGACCCAGGTTGTCACGCTCTTGTCTCTGAAGCCAGACACAAATATGCGTGCCTTGTTGACCGGGGTGTCAAGGCCAAACTGCTGTGGATCCCCTCTCACATAGGCCTCATAAAACATGACAGAGTTGATGCCCTCGCCAAACTCGCGTCTAACAAAGACACCGTTGAATACAATTTGGGTCTGTCAAAAAGAACCCTTAAAACTGTAATTAGGAAAGAACTTATTGATGAGTTTGACGCAAGTAGACAAGTGCAAACAGGCACTAGTCGATCCATAGGTTACCATGATGAGATGTATCAAGTGAAACATGTATATGGAGCAAGTAACAAGATCACTAGATTACAAGATGTTGTAACCGCTAGATTAAGGTTAGGATATAAGTACCTTTGGCAGTATGTTCCTCAAGCAGATGTAAACAAAACTAAATGTAAAGTGTGTGGCCAGACATATGGCCACACACTTGAACACTACGTCCTCGACTGTGTGAAGATAGAACCTTTTAGGGACAGGTCCAAGCACACTGTGTGTGAAATGGCACAACACTTCATCTCTAATTGCAAGATAGCCGACATATTAAGATTGTATCCACTTTTTTGCACTTAGTAACTATATCAGTTCTCATGTACAGAACCAAATACGCAATGTGCTTGAATACCTCCCACGTAAATGTGAATAACAAAGTGTGAGGCCAGACATACTGCCTCACACGCCTGTACTCACGCACTTGTGAATAAGTTACCCTTTATGTATAGAACTAAACAAATAATGTAAATGAAATACTGTGAAACATTCAGTGCCATAATATCCTGACAACGGGGGTTAATTATTATGACCCTTTGTAAACCCTACTCTGTAATCCTTTTGCGCTACCGTTCACAGGATGAGTGTGGGGTGCACAATAAAGTAGCCGCTGTAAGCGGCAAAATCAAATCAAATCATCACACCCCATACACACACCCTCTCCCTGCACACCCTCACACCCTCCCACACACACACACACACCCTCCCATGCACACCCTCACACCCTCCCACATACACACCCTCCCATGCACACCCTCACACCCTCCCACACACACACCCTCCCATGCACACCATCACACCCTTCCATGCACACCCTCACACCCTCCCATACATACACACACCCTCCCATGCACACCCTCACACACACACACACACCCTCCCATGCACACCCTCACACCCTCCCACATACACATCCTCCCATGCACACCCTCACACCCTCCCACATACACACTCTCCCATGCACACTCTCACACACCCTCACACCCTCCCATACACACACACACACACCCTCCCATGCACACCATCACACCCCATACACACACCCTTCCATGCACACCCTCACACCCTCCCACATACACATCCTCCCATGCACACCATCACACCCTCCCACATACACACCCTCCCATGCACACCCTCACACCCTTCCAAGCACACCCTCACACTCTCCCATACACACACACACACCCTCCCATGCACACCGTCACACCCCATACACACACCCTCCCATGCACACCCTCACACCCTCCCACATACGCACCCTCCCATGCACACCATCACACCCTTCCATGCACACCCTCCCATACATACACACACCCTCCCATGCACACCCTCACACCCTCCCACATACACACCCTCCCATGCACACCCTCACACCCTCCCACACACACACACACACCCTTCCAAGCACACCTTCACACCCTCCCATGCACACCCTCACACCCTCCCACACACACACACACACCCTCCCATGTACACCATCACACCCCATACACACACCCTCCCATGCACACCCTCACACCCTCCGACACACACACCCTCCCATGCACGCCATCACACGCACACCCACTAACACTATGTACATCAAGGGGAAAACCACAGAGATTTAAGCAAATATTTGAGTCTGAATATAGCACACGACATTCTCCAAGACGCAATTATGTAGTGGGTCAGGCGTCATCATTCAACGTACACACACACACACACACACACACACACACACGAGAGTTCTACTTTAACCAAGACTTACATGTGTACAGTTTAACTCGGTCAGTATATGAAACAGGTTCCAATCCTAAATTAATGTTGAACCCGGTATCAGTGTCAATACAGTTTTTAGTAGAACACCACAATACCACCCCCCCTCCCCCCCCCCCCCCCCCCCCCCCGCGCCATCTGTCAATGTATTTTCATGCGCGAGGTACAGTTGTGACGTCATCAAGTTGGAGTAAGAAAAACTATTTAGGAATTTTTGCATCAAATAAAAAGAAAATATACATAAAAAAAAATTAATCGGGGTTTAATTTATTAGTTCAGAAAAAAACCTATGAAAGTATTTAGCTCTGGAATTTGAGTTTTATTATTATTATTATTATTATTATTATTATTATTATTATTATTATTATTATTATTATTATTATTTATTATTATTATTATTATTATTATTATTTATTATTATTATTATTATTATTTATTATTATTATTATTACTCTACTATTATCACATGTAACTTAGTAAACATTTTAACAGACAATATATTGAAAATACCCTACCATTCACTAGCCTAACCTAACCTAACCTAACTAGTGGGACCTAATGGAGCCCTCTTGTTGTTCTCTATTTTGTAATCCTTTTGGCGCTACAGCTCACAGGATGAGTATGGGGGTGCACAATAAACTAGTTGCTGACCACGACAAAATTCAACTCAATCTTATGTAAACATCCTCTCCCTCCTTCCTCTGTCTTACCCTCCCTCCCCCCCCCTCTTACCCTCCCTTCTTCCTTTCCTCCCTCTTCCCTCCTACTAGGCAGGTCAGGGGTGTGGCCAGAATTACAGTCATCCATCTGTCTCTCAACTTTACTTCCTGATTAATCGGTTGAGAACCTCACCTGTGTCGCTGCCATAGTGTACTGTGACCTCCCACCTCCACTACCAACTCTACCTCCATCACCCAACTACCTCCATCATTACCTCACCATTTCCATCATTACCTCCATACCTCCGAAAGGGTCTCAGCTAGGTGCAGTAGAAGCAAGGACGTTGCATTTATGTGTAGGGAGGGAATGAGGGAGTGAAGGATAGAGAGAGGGAGGGGGGAGGAAGGAAGGGAGGGAGAGAGGGAGGGAGGGAAGGATGAAGAGAGAGAGAGAGAGAGAGAGAGAGAGAGAGAGAGAGAGAGAGAGAGAGAACAGTCGTCAACCTAGAGTGAGGGTCAATTGGGCCCTCTGGCTTTTAACGACCTGACCCGCCAAGCTGTAAACACTCCTCTCCCTCCCATCTCCTCCCTCTCTCTCCTCCTCACTGACTAGCTCCTTTTTCTTCTCTCTTTCTCCCTCCTCCACATCTGCGCCATCCATCTCCACCATCTCCTCGCTTGGGGACATTCTTGCTGTTTATCCCAAATTTGCTAGCCCACACAGATTAGTCTTCAATTAGAATATGACGTCCAATGTATGTGAACCACTGACTTATATATACTGGTAATGAATATGATGTATTTCTTTGTGTAAGAACCTCTGTCCTGCATGGCAGTGAACAGTAGCATTACCCACATGAATCTGACCTCTATACATATATAGCTGTTAATGAATATGAAGTATTTCTTTGTGTACGAACCTCTGTCTTGCGTGGCAGTGAGAAGTGATACCACCCTCAGTGTCAAGACCTGACTGAATTACTCGGAAAAGGCAAACTGTACTCCAAGCTTTGTCAATAAATTTGTTAAACTAACTAAAACTTCTTCTCTTTCTCTCTCCCCTCAAGACCTACAGTATTCCATCATCTTCATTACTCCCTTCTCGCTTCCTCCTCCTCCTCTCCCCCATCCTGCTCCTCCTCTCCCCCCTCCTGCTTCCCCTCCTGCTGCCAGTGGTATATGTGTCAACCATACAAGAGACACTCACCACCTGTCGTCTATTTTCAACCTGTGTGATAATTAGTAATCCAATTTACAGCTGTTAAATCCCTGCCTCAGTGAAGGTCTCGGGAGTACGGCTTGAGGTGGGGTGGAGTGGAATAGGGTTGGATGGGGTGGGATTGAGGTGAGATGGGGTGAGGGTGAGGTGGGGTTGAATAGGGTTGGATGGGGTGGGATTGACGTGAGGTGGGGTGAGGTTGGGATGGGGGTAAGATGAGGTGGGGTGAGGTGAGGTGGGGTTGAGGTGGAGTGGAATAGGGTTGGATGGGGTAGGGTTGAGGTGAGGTGGGTGGGTATAGTAATAGCGCCCTGGAACGGCTGTTATGTTATTAAGCAGAGAGAGAGAGAGAGAGAGAGAGAGAGAGAGAGAGAGAGAGAGAGAGAGAGAAGGGTATCTGATAGCGACTCACACACTGATTACTTTTCCAGATTTTTACTTCACTTGCTGTAGTTTATGGGAGTATGGTAGTGGTGTGTGAAGTTATGGTGATGGTATGGTAGTGGTGTGTGGTGATGGTATGGTAGTGGTGTGTAGTGCTATGGTGATGGTATGGTAGTGGTGTGTAGTGTTATGGTAATGGTATGGTAGTGGTGTGTGGTGTTATGGTGATGGTATGGTAGTGGTGTGTGGTGATGGTATGGTAGTGGTGTGTAGTGTTATGGTAATGGTATGGTAGTGGTGTGTGGTGTTATGGTGATGGTATGGTAGTGGCGTGTGGTGTTATGTTTATGGTATGGTTGTGGTGTGTGGTGTTATGGTGATGGTATGGTAGTGGCGTGTGGTGTTATGTTCATGGTATGGTAGTGGTGTGTGGTGTTATGGTAATGGTATGGTAGTGGTGTGTGGTGTTATGGTCATGGTATGGTAGTGGTGTGTGGTGTTGTGTTTATGGTATGGTAGTGGTGTGTGGTGTTATGGTCATGGTATGGTAGTGGTGTGTGGTGTAATGTTTAAGGTATGGTAGTGGTGTGTGGTGTTATGTTTATGGTATGGTAGTGGTGTGTGGTGTTATGGTGATGGTATGGTAGTGGCGTGTGGTGTTATGTTTATGGTATGGTAGTGGTGTGTGGTGCTATGTTTATGGTATGGTAGTGGTGTGTGGTGTTATGTTTATGGTATGGCAGTGGTGTGTGGTGTTATGTTTATGGTATGGTAGTGGTGTGTGGTGTTATGGTGATGGTATGGTAGTGGTGTGTGGTGTTATGTTTATGGTATGGCAGTGGTGTGTGGTGTTATGGTGATGGTATGGTAGTGGCGTGTGGTGTTGTGTTTATGGTATGGTAGTGGTGTGTGGTGTTATGGTCATGGTATGGTAGTGGTGTGTGGTGTAATGTTTAAGGTATGGTAGTGGTGTGTGGTGTTATGTTTATGGTATGGTAGTGGTGTGTGGTGTTATGGTCATGGTATGGTAGTGGTGTGTGGTGTTGTGTTTATGGTATGGTAGTGGTGTGTGGTGTTATGGTCATGGTATGGTAGTGGTGTGTGGTGTAATGTTTAAGGTATGGTAGTGGTGTGTGGTGTTATGTTTATGGTATGGTAGCGGTGTGTGGTGTTATGGTGATGGTATGATAGTGGCGTGTGGTGTTATGTTTATGGTATGGTAGTGGTGTGTGGTGCTATGTTTATGGTATGGTAGTGGTGTGTGGTGTTATGTTTATGGTATGGCAGTGGTGTGTTGTGTTATGGTGATGGTATGGTAGTGGCGTGTGGTGTTATGTTTATGGTATGGTAGTGGTGTGTGGTGTTATGTTTATGGTATGGTAGTGGTGTGTGGTGTTATGGTGATGGTATGGTAGTGGTGTGTGGTGTTATGTTTATGGTATGGCAGTGGTGTGTGGTGTTATGGTGATGGTATGGTAGTGGTGTGTGGTGTTATGTTTATGGTATGGTAGTGGTGTGTGGTGTTATGTTTATGGTATGGCAGTGGTGTGTGGTGCTATGATGATGGTATGGTAGTGGCGTGTGGTGTTATGTTTATGGTATGGTAGTGGTGTGTGGTGTTATGGTGATGGTATGGTAGTGGTGTGTGGTGTTAAGTTTATGGTATGGTAGTGGTGTGTGGTGTTATGTTTATGGTATGGCAGTGGTGTGTGGTGTTATGGTGATGGTATGGTAGTGGCGTGTGGTGTTATGTTTATGGTATGGCAGTGGTGTGTGGTGTTATGGTGGTGGTATGGTAGTGGCGTGTGGTGTTATGTTTATGGTATGGTAGTGGTGTGTGGTGTTATGGTTATGGTATGGCAGTGGTGTGTGGTGTTATGTTATGGTATGGTAGTGGTGTGTGGTGTTATGTTTATGGTATGGTGGTGGTGTGTGGTGTTATGTTTATGGTATGGTAGTGGTGTGTGGTGTTATGTTTATGGTATGGCAGTGGTGTGTGGTGTTATGGTGATGGTATGGTAGTGGCGTGTGGTGTTATGTTTATGGTATGGTAGTGGTGTGTGGTGTTATGGTGATGGTATGGTAGTGGTGTGTGGTGTTATGGTGATGGTATGGTAGTGGTGTGTGGTGTTATGTTTATGGTATGGTAGTGGTGTGTGGTGTTATGTTTATGGTATGGCAGTGGTGTGTGGTGTTATGGTGATGGTATGGTAGTGGCGTGTGGTGTTATGTTTATGGTATGGTAGTGGTGTGTGGTGTTATGTTTATGGTATGGTAGTGGTGTGTGGTGTTATGGTGATGGTATTGTAGTGGTGTGATGGTGTTCTGGTGATGGTATGGTAGTGGTGTGTGGTGTTATGGTGATGGTATGGTAGTGGTGTGTGGTGTTATGGCGATGGTATGGTAGTGGTGTGTGGTGTCATGGTGATGGTATGGTAGTGGTGTGTGGTGTTATGTTTATGGTATGGTAGTGGTGTGTGGTGTTATGTTTATGGTATGGCAGTGGTGTGTGGTGTTATGGTGATGGTATGGTAGTGGCGTGTGGTGTTATGTTTATGGTATGGTAGTGGTGTGTGGTGTTATGTTATGGTATGGTAGTGGTGTGTGGTGTTATGTTTATGGTATGGTAGTGGTGTGTGGTGTTATGTTTATGGTATGGTAGTGGTGTGTGGTGTTATGGTGATGGTATGGTAGTGGCGTGTGGTGTTATGTTTATGGTATGGTAGTGGTGTGTGGTGTTATGTTTATGGTATGGTAGTGGTGTGTGGTGTTATGGTGATGGTATGGTAGTGGCGTGTGGTGTTATGTTTATGGTATGGTAGTGGTGTGTGGTGTTCTGGTGATGGTATGGTAGTGGTGTGTGGTGTTATGGTGATGGTATGGTAGTGGTGTGTGGTGTTATGGCGATGGTATGGTAGTGGTGTGTGGTGTTATGGTCTATGGTATGGTAGTGGTGTGTGGTGTTATGGTGATGGTATGGTAGTGGTGTGTGGTGTTATGGCGATGGTATGGTAGTGGTGTGTGGTGTTATGGTGATGGTATGGTAGTGGTGTGTGGTGTTATGTTTATGGTATAGTAGTGGTGTGTGTGTGGTGTTATGGTGATGGTATGGTAGTGGTGTGTGGTGTTATGGTGATGGTATGGTAGTGGTGTGTGGTGTTATGTTTATGGTATGGTAGTGGTGTGTGGTGTTATGTTTATGGTATGGTAGTGGTGTGTGGTGTTATGGTGATGGTGTGGTTGTGGTGTGATGGTGTTATGTTTATGGTATGGTAGTGGTGTGTGGTGTTCTGGTGATGGTATGGTAGTGGTGTGTGGTGTTATGGTGATGGTATGGGAGTGGTGTGTGGTGTTATGGCGATGGTATGGTAGTGGTGTGTGGTGTTATGGTGATGGTATGGTAGTGGTGTGTGGTGTTATGTTTATGGTATAGTAGTCGTGTGTGTGTGGTGTTATGGTGATGGTATGGTTGTGGTTTGTGGTGTTATGGTGATGGTATGGTAGTGGTGTGTGGTGTTATGGTGATGGTATGGTAGTGGTGTGGTGGTGGTAGAATGGTAATGGTGTTTTGGTGATGGTAAAATAATGGTGTTTTGGTGGTATGGAAATGGTGAGGTTGTGGTATGTTGGTGTTGGTGGTGTTAGTGTGGTGTGGTAATGCTGTGGTGTTAGTAGTAGTGGGGTGATGTTGGTGGTAGTGGTATGGTTGTAGTGGTGTGGTTGTGGTGATAGTGGTATGGTTGTAGTGTTGTGGTTGTGGTGGTAGTGGTATGGTTATAGTGTTGTGGTTGTGTTAGTGGTGGTATGGTGGTAGTGTTGTGGTTGTGGTGGTGTAGGGGTATTATGACTGTGGTGGTAGCATAATATTAACGTGATGGTGTAGTTACCTGTCAGATACACCTGTGTCAAGTGGTCACGTATCATCCAGGGAAAGATGTGCGTCACCTGTTGAGTTTCCTTTGTTGTGGTAATAAGCGGCCTCTGTACGGCTGCCTGGGTATTGCGGTTAGTAAGGTAGGTGGGCCCTTTGAGGTAGCCGGAGGGACATTCAGAGAAAGTTTTGCAAGGTCTCACTGCCAAACTTTTCTCAGAGGCTTTTGAAATATCTGAGGCGATATGAAAATCTTCTTTAAGCTATCGAGGGCAAAGTGAGGGGCGGAAGATGTGTACAGTGGAACGCCAGGGGCCAAGAAATAACTCTTTTTTGTAGAGCAGGTTAACTTTTGTTTTTCCAGGTTCATGATAGAGTTGCTTTGGTAGTATTAGTTTCCATACCATCAGGGATCACTTTGTAGTTGTTATGGGTCTCCTGTTTGATGATGAATAGAAAGTCTCCCCAGTTAGCCGTATACTTCCTGGTCTCGTCTGAGTCCTGATTGTGACTCTTGATTACGAGAAAAAAAAATTGGATTACCAGATTTTCTCAACTAGCTACACAAGTTACAAGTGACTGATACAAATACTAGTTGTTGGTGCGTGGTGTGAGTGGCGGTCCCTCATTACTGGTGTGTGCGTGTGAGGCGAGACACAATAACCATGTATTCTTTCCTTCCTTCAATGATCTGATTTATATGGAATATCGAAAGAAATTCGAAACATAATCGTTCATAATAATAAAGTGATCCCTCCCTTCAGATAACTTGTTTTCTTTAATAAATCCTTTATTCTATGTCACAAGATTACGACTTATTAACAACATTACGACTTATTAACAATGATACAACTTACCAATATCACGACTTATTATTAATATTATGACTTATTATATATTATGACTTATTAACAATATAACTATTTACCAATATCACGACTTATTATTAATATTATGATTTATCAACAATATACCGACTTACCAGATGTGACCAGATTAAAACAAAAAATCCATAAAATAAAAAAAAATATGACAAGTCAACATTATCCATCTTGTAGCCGCCACACATCACCACCAGAGAACAAGACAAACTGGGAAGAATATCTCAACACTCACGTGGGATTTGACAAGTCCCTGAAGCATCATGCGGCTGTCGTCTGGAGGAGAGAAGTGATAAAGATTAGTATTGCAAGTTTTAAAACGAAGCTCATGATGAATTATTCATACCACGAGTTACGGTCTACAGTGTTAATGCAGGTGACGAGGTGGCCGGTGTCTGTCACTCCTGTTGTATGTCGTCGCACTACAGAACTGGCACTACACACCTGGCACTACACACCTGGCACTACACATTTGACACTACACGCCTAGCACTACAGAACTGGCACTACACACCTGACACTACAGATCGCGACACATACTCGTACAACCCGACCAACGACATATATAACCCGACCAACGACACATACAACCCGACGAACGACACATACAACCCGACCAATGACACATATAACCCGACCAACGACACATATAACCCGACCAACTACACATACAACCCGACCAACGACACATACAACCCGACGAACGACACATACAACCCGACCAATGATACATATAACCCGACCAACGACACATACAACCCGACCAACGACACATACAACCCGACCAACGACACATACAACCCGACGAACGACACATACAACCTGACGAACGACACATACAACCCGACCAATGACACATATAACCCGACCAACGACACATACAACCCGACCAATGATACATATAACCCGACGAACGACACATACAACCCGACCAATGATACATATAACCCGACCAACGACACATATAACCCGACCAACGACACATACAACCCGACGAACGACACATACAACCCGACCAACGACACATACAACCCGACGAACGACACATACAACCCGACGAACGACACATACAACCCGACCAATGACACATATAACCCGACCAACGACACATACAACCCGACCAATGACACATATAACCCGACCAACGACACATACAACCCGACCAACGACACATACAACCCGACGAACGACACATACAACCCGATCAATGACACATATAACCCGACCAACGACACATACAACCCGACCAACGACACATACAACCCGATCAATGACACATATAACCCGACCAACGACACATACAACCCGACCAACGACACATACAACCCGATCAATGACACATATAACCCGACCAACGACACATACAACCCGACCAACGACACATACAACCCGACCAACGACACATACAACCCGACCAACGACACATACAACCCGACCAACGACACATACAACCCAACCTCCATACAGACAACCTAACCTCGACATAAAGACCACCCCAGCCTTTCAATATACAAAGGTACAACAAAATATAAAGTACTTAATTTACCTGTACCGACAAAAGAGCCGCCAGGTAATAAAACAAGAAGCATTAAGTGAACCATATTTCTCAGCACCTCGTAACACCTCCACACAGCCTGAGTTATAGCAGACTATTAACCAACCACGACAAGTTTTGAATGGAGGTGTGTGTTAACCTTGACTCTCCAGGTGAGGTGAGTTGAGGTGAGGTGAGGTGAGGGTAGATTTATATTAAGATGTGAAACACGCGTCTAACGGACTATTTGGGCAAGGAGAGTCCGTTATATCAAGGCTTCACAGTAAATTTGAAAATTCAGTTAAAAAAAACACTCTTGGTACAGAGGGAAGTTGGTGGGGGGGGGGGGGGTGGAACATCTTCTGGGGGAAAAGGAAAGGAAATTCCTGCTGGACAAGGAGAGAGAGAGAGAGAGAGAGAGAGAGAGAGCTTGTAAAAGACGAATTTCTGAGGAAACGGGAAATTCTCCTAAGGAAGAAGAGATCCTGGAGGGGAAAAATCTTGAAAAACGGGGGAATTTTTGTGGTAAGGAGAAAACTGAGAACGGAAGGAGGAAGGCTGAGTGGCAGGGGAAGGTGGCCACAACACTCACCAGTCAGTCTCCCACACACTGCATCACGACCACAATCTTTTTCCCTCCCCTTCCTTTTTTTATGAACTAAATCACTCCAGAAAATTAGAGCTGAGCAATATACAGTATGTAGCAGCAGGGACGAGTGCACAAGATGGATCACTGGATGCTGGATAATGGAATTTTTATTATTTTATTTTTTTTCATGGTTGGTTGATAATGGATTTTTTTTATTATTGTTTATATTTTATGGAAGGTGGATAATAAGTTTTGTATTATTATTTATTTTTTATGGATGGTGATTAATGGATTTTTCATTATTTATATTTTTAGGGATGGTGGATAATTAATGGACTTATTATTATTTTTTAGGTATTGTAGAGGACTCAGGAAGGTAAAGCACGACACTAGACAAAACATTAAGCCATTTTTACCTGAGTTTAGTCCCACATGAGCCCCCAAAACGTATAATTTATCCATTTATTAAGAGATTAACTGCTGCCTGACATTTAAAGACTTGTAAACTGTGTATAGATGGACAGAAGTTCGAGACAGGAAACTCTATAAGTGAAAAATGTGAAGAATGAAGGAGGGTAGTGAAGAATGAGGCAATTCTAGTATAGGGAACTTGCTTGTAATTTTGAATGGTATAATAAGAGAATGATGTGTGAAACCTACTGCAATTGATGGGATGGATAGGGAGGAGGAGCAGGGGTGTGGATTGGGTGGAGGAGAATGGATGAGGTGGATCAGGAAGGAGGCTGGAGTGGATGAGATGGATCAGAAGGGTGGATGGAGAGGATGGTGTGGTTCAGAAGGGTGTGGATGGAGTAGGTGAGGGTGGATGAGATGGATCAAGAGGGCTTAGAAAGGTGTGGATGGAGTTGATGGTGTGGCTCAGAAAGATGTGGATGGAATGGGTGAGGGTGGATGGAGTGGGTGAGGGTGGGTGGAGTGGGTGACGATGGATGGACTGTGTGAGGGTAGATGGGGTGGGTGGATGGGGTGGGTGAGGTGTGGATGGGTGTGGGTGAGGGTGGATGGGGTGGGTGAGGGTGGATAGGGTGGGTGAGGGTGGATGAGGTGGGTGAAGGTGGATGGGGTGGGTGAGGGTCGATAGGGCGGGTGAGGGTGGATGGGTGCCCCTGGGGTAAAACTTCATCAGGGGACTAAATTAGGTGAGGACTCTTCACTTCCGGCCAGAGCCACCGTCTATTTAGTGTCTTCCTGTGCCTCACTACCTGGCGCCCGAGAGAAAGAGAGAGAGAGAGAGAGAGAGAGAGAGAGAGAGAGAGAGAGAGAGAGAGAGAGAGAGGTGAGGGCAGTGATGGTAGTCATGGTGGTAGTGGTGGTATCAGTAGTAGTTGTAGTGGTATAGTGTTGGTGGTAGTAGTAGTAGTAGTAGTAGTAGTAGTAGTAATTATAATAATGTTGGTAATAGTGGCGATGGTGGTAGAAGTAGTGCAGGTGCTGGTAGTGATGGTGGAGTACACACAGCTATCGGCCTGGGTACAGCTAAACCAGCAGACCAAAAGCTTATCTACAGTCCTGCTTGACAACACCAAGGTTCATCACCATCCCGGGACTTGTGGCCTCACCGACCCTTTTATACTCGGTGTGAGCAAGTGAAGGCCGTCTCTTGACACCCTCACGACAACTTTTGACACCCCACGACCCAGATCACCCCCACGACAGACTATGACACCCCCATGGCCCCAGGACATCCCTACGGCACACTATGACACCCCATGGCCCCAGGACACCCCAGGACCCCCCACGATCCCAGGCGACCCCCACGGCACATAAAGGCACCCCAGAGCACCCCCACGACACACCATGACATCCCATGACCAACAGGGCACCCCCACGACACACCATGACACCCCATGACCCCAGGATATCCCCATGACCCCAGGTCACCCCCACCATATCCCCACGACACACTATGACACCCTACGACGCACCAGGACATCCCCACGACACACCAGGACACCCCCATGACACGCCATGACTCCCCATGACCCCAGGACACTCCACGACACCCCCGCCACACCATGACACCCCCACGACACTTCATGACACCCACGACAACTCATAACACACCAAGACACCCCCACGACATCCCACGACTCCCCCATGCCACACCATGACACTCATCCCATGCCCATGTGAGGAAACGTTGAGGTCACGTGACAGCGTAAGAGATCACAGTGTCATCACGATCAAATGTTGGAGCTGTGTGGCGGTGTTGAAGACGAAAACACAAAGACGCCATCTCACGCCAGCCAACACCAGTTCACGCAAGGGTCCACAACACCTGCTGCCTCACTTGGCGGATTGATTGTATTGCCCACACAGCCACCTGAGGCACTGTTGCACCTGTGCCAGCCTCGCCACCTGTGACACAGTGCCTCGTCCGTCATATGAGAGTACTGATACATATTATTAACTCATTAGTGTATTCTTACCTGGAAGGAACAATTAACTCAAGATGGTGGTAGTGATGGTGGTGATGGTGATGATGATGATGATGGTGATGATGATGATGATGGTGATGATGATGATGGTGGTGATGGTGGTGATGGTGGTAGTAATGGTGGTGGTAATGGTGATGATGGTGGTGATAATGGTAGTAATGGTGATAATGGTAGTAATGGTGATGATGGTGATGATGATGATGGTGGTGGTGATGATGGTGGTGGTAATGGTGATGATGGTGGTGATAATGGTGGTAATGGTGATGATGGTGATGGTGACGACTCTCGGCTGCCACTGTCTAGTGCTGACTTCACTGACCTAAACACTATTCATCACTGATTCTACTCCTTTCCGAAACGAAATTGTCACTTTTGCGGATGTTGTTGACATCCCGGTTAGGTGGAAAGGAAGGAGTCGGGGGTATGTGCCAACGATTGGCCCGAACAGCTGTCGCAACAGCAGCAGCGCCGAATATATTTTGAGCCTCCGGTGGTCAAGGATTTAGTGTGTGTGTGTGTGTGTGTGTGTGTGTGTGTGTGTGTGTGTAGAGCCATGCTGTGGGTTAGAGCAGTGTAGAGTACCACGAACAGAGCCTGAAGTCATATACCTACAACTCTACTACAGAGTCAGGTGAGGAGCTCCATCACTCGACAGCAGTCAAAGCGTAAGAGGGAAATGTCGTTTTATGTCATAAGTACAAACTGTGTGTCAGGGAAGATTATTGTCTCGTGGGTGCAGGAGGGAAGTGCCCAGACTAACACACTACAGTTCTCGTCGGGCACCACACACACACTCAGCAACACTCTTAACGCTCCACCTTCACATTATAAAGACGCGTCGTATCAAACGCAGAATATAAAAGAGCAACTTTGAAGTCCCGGCGTTGATTTCATTAAGAAAGGTCGGAGGCTCGCAGACTTTCAAGTTTTAATTCTATTTACTCGCCATAAAGAACCGGGACGGGTTTATTCTTTCCCAGATCTTTTCTTAGTAATTGTGATATTTTTCTTTCCCACACGCATAGAAAATGTTTCAACGTCTTTAAAGGAAATAACTTACTGACTTGTTAATTGTGGACGTGTTCTATAACTGTATTAATGGCAGTAGACGTAGGGTTATTGTCTTAATATGTATACATTATAGCCGGGATGCTCTGAGCCACACTATTACGTTAACAATAGTGAAGACTCCATTACCAGCAAGCATTAACAATGTCGGTGCATTACCCTGCTATTCCCAGGTGTGTTAAGGCCCATAACTGCCCGCTCTTACCATCACTCGTGGCCCAAAGTGCAATGTTTAAGTGTCGGGTATATTTTAACCCACTGTGGAGCTCGCCCTTAAAAGCTGTGTTGCTCGTTGTGTTACGTATCCCTGCTGGCCTATTGTGCACCCACTTGTAAATAACCAACTTGGAGCTAAAACGTTCTTACTGTACACCAACGATTGTCGTACTCTGCGGCCCTGGGAGTAGTATATCCAGTACTAACCTAATCTAATATTGGCTTTATCTTCTTCTATTATAACAAACTGAAACACTACTTAATCTAACCAGTCTAGAATTATTTGGCGTGACATAGTTAACTTTACCGTAATTTATGCTCAAAGTTTCGGGGTAGAAACTTCATATTATCTATTAAAAAACTTATTCAGGTGAACCTTTTACGAGAGAGTCACAGCACCTGTTAAATAGGCCAGGTGTGTTGTGGGTGACAACGAGGGTACTGTTGTTAACTGGTGATTCCGTGCGTGCAGGAAAATACAGTTTGGCACAATTAGTGTATTATCAAGATAGATCGCTCTACAGTACATAGATATACACAAATATATACACAAAAATCGCTCTACCAAAAATAATATAAACAAAAGCTCAACAACACAGTAATACAAAAATAACTCGTAAGTACTACATATATGAGCCATAATTGGAGACAGTCATCACCGTGGTACTGTACGTCTATCTGTCTTACATCTCCTGTACAGTTGTCATAACGATAACAGGGAGAAACTAAACCTTCAGTCTACTGGGAATAAAATATATATTTTTCTAACTTTAAGTGCTGAATTATAAAGATGGAATGTTTTCATTACATTACGTAGAGTAAACGAATAATTTAGACTCATTACCTAGTAAAACAGGGGTGCGGCGGCCGAGCGGACACAGCATTCGCCTAATGTCCTACGGGTCACTGGTTCCTGTCGAGGTATAGTCGCCTGCAGGTACAGTGTTTCATAGCCTTAGCGGCCATTCCCTACATGTGGCACCGTCGCAAAAGTTTTATGAATGAATGCTGGACCAGAACAGCTACCAAAACTAGTTACTGTATCTGTGTACTGGGAGATTTGTACTAAGTTATTATAGATGATAGATATAACGTGTGTAAAGAAGCGTCGTCCATAATGATTATAATAATATGTGAAACTTGGTGTAAATGATAATTACATATATTTTCTAGATATTACAGAACCAGTCGCTAATTATATGCAATTATTTAAAAACTTGGCAATTGCTTGGCATTTATTTAATTAAAACTTCATTACTTCCAGACACTATTTACGTGACTTAGTTATAAATAAACTTCCATCGTAATTGTTGTTGGAACACTATTCCTGCAGCAAACTGTACCTAACTTTACGGTAAGGGAAATGAAGGTGGCCGAGTGCAGTGCCTTTGTCTTTAGTGCCTAGTTTCACCACACTAAACACTGTAGTTAGTTGATAGTTAACTCCAGGAAGAAAGATGACTATTCAGTGAACATTTCAAATTATTTATAGAATCAGTCAAGTATTAGGATTCGTCTAGTTTCTAGATATTAAATACTATTATCGATTATTTCATAATGGTTTTGTTTAAGTTTAGATTTATAGTAAATTTGGCTTTAAACATTATAAGGTGTGAATGAGCTGAAGAACATGATGGGATATAGCCACAATATTCCTATAAGACAAAACACATTTTTTTAGGACTTTACTTTCCAATACTGGAGTGTTGTGTCTCCCCCAAAAGCTCAATTAGCGAAAGTTAAGATGATCTCCGAGTTCTTAAAACTCGATCCACCACATTCACGACCCGCACACCGACTCTAATATTTTTACTATTTTCCGAGATCAGAGTTTCCATGTGGCTTGAAGCTGGGTAGAGGACGCATGTTATGCTGAAACTTACGAACAGAACTAAAGAATAAAACCAAAATTACCGTGAAAATATGACAAAAAGTCTATTATGACACCTGGTCTAGGGTACACGGTCCAACAAAGTATCTTAGCGATTTTGTGTGAGACAATATGAAACAAGGGATGAAGGATTTTGACAACCCTACCGAGACAACAGGTGTCGCAGTGTTCATTCTGATATTCATCGTATCTCTCCGTGAAGATACTTCTTGGTTCATATGTATGTGAGGTGCGTGACATCTCCAAGACTCAAATATTAACAAACTGGGCTGTGAGTGGCTGAAAGTATACGCTAATTATTCTTGATATTAACCCTTACACTAAACTAGAGAACTGTAACTCTCTTTAACTCTTCTTGTTTATAGTATGACCTAGTTCATTTTACCGTAGCTGTGGAGGTGCAGTTATACAACAACAACAACAACACCATCATCATACTCAAGAGATTAAGTCATTGTACTCAAGGGATTAAGGAGACGTTTATTGTTGAAGTACAATAATACAACACCAACATCACACTCCCAATGATCTACCTCACAGTCCCTCCCTCCTTACACGGAACAGGTCATAATAGTGTTATCTTTCTGCAGCAGTGAATTTAAGGAGTCATTTTAGAGGTGCAAAGGTGGCCCTTTACTCTTTATGTGAGGCCTTTGTTGTGTACTGGAGACATTACTAGTGTGTGTGTGTGTGTGTGTGTGCCTGTGTGGCGTATTGACTATTTGGTCCAGACGAACCGTTCATTATCACTCGTCTCTTGGTAAATATAATGTAGAAATATTATTATCTTAATAAATAACTGAGTATTGATTTACTCTCCATCAGTACCATAATTAATGAACTTGTGAATTTCATATTATTGGAGAAAATTCTTTGTCGTCTTCTAAAAATTACGTAAATTGTCGAAAAATTTAAAATAAAGTCGAGGATCTGTTGTTGTGTGTCGACCTTATTGTGTTCCAACATTAAGAACGTGATGTTTACAGTATATGGTATTGATGTAGTCTTTAAAACTCACTAAAAGCTTAAGAGTGTTCGTATCTATTTCTTGATTGTGTTGTAATATTTATATTTTAACAAATACATTTATTACACTTAAAAGCTGTCTAAATAAATGTTTTCTTGTTAACAAAATGTTCAGAACAAGGTGTGCATAATTTTCTGAGGCTACCCGTTCCTGCTAATATCACATTCTAATTATTTTTTTCAATTTGCCAGAGCATTGAAGGCATAGAGGCCACGACCTAGTTTCTGTTTCCAAAGTAAATTTAAAGAATTTCCCTTATCCTTCTACGGTTATTGGCTTCTTAACAATGAATCAACCCTTTTAGACAGCCGAGTCATTCAACATCTTTATCTTTATTATTTTCTCAGATGCTTAAATGTTATGTGTAAGTTGTTGAAGGTTTTCAGTTTTATGTATATATTTCAAGGCTCTTAACCCATAATTACCGTGATGGAGGCAACACTCTCCCTCCTCCAGGGCTGAAACAAATTAGGATCGCTGGATAATGGCTTGGTTGTATTAGAGTATTACGCGCCAGAATCAGGTGTTCCAGAAATATTGTAAATTAGAAAATATCCTTTATAGACACTTACTGAATGTAGTTAATATATATATATATATATATATATATATATATATATATATATATATATATATAATCAACGACCTCACCAGCAAGGAATCGAACCCTCGACCTACTGGGTGTGACTAGCCGGTAAGCGTTCCCTAGTCACACCCAGTAGGTCGAGGGTTCGATTCCTTGCTGGTGAGGTCGTTGATTGTATGTTCAAAGTCCGCGTGTTAAATGGACTAAAAATGAAGTATATATATGTACCTCGCGTTTCATACCAGCTGGATTCGGTAAAATGCTACTGACACCACATACGAGGCACGGGCAGTTTCCCAATGAGGTTCACGGCGCCATCAGCTCGATGAACAGGCTTTGTGTGAAATATAACAGAGTCTAGAACTGCTTTTAGTGTCCTTGTGGCCTAGCCGGTAAGCGTTCCCTAGTCACACCCAGTAGGTCGAGGGTTCGATTCCTTGCTGGTGAGGTCGTTGATTGTATGTTCAAAGTCCGCGTGTTAAATGGACTAAAAATGAAGTATATATATATAAATATATATTATATATATATATATATATATATAAGAACATAAGAAAATAAGGAGTCTGCAATAGGCCGGTTGGCCTGTGCATGGCAGCTCCTGTCGAGAGTTACTACCACTCTCTATCATCCATGAATCTACCTAGCCTCCTTTTGAAACTTTCCAGAGTTCCCGCACTTACTGCAAAGTTGCTACGCTTGTTCCACTCGTCCACCACCCTATTTGTGATGCAGTTCCTTCCTATCTCCCTCCTGAACCTAAACTTATCCAACTTGAATCCGTTGCTCCGAGTCCTATCCTGCTCGGATATTAGAAGAACTTTATCTATATCCCCTTTATTGTTTCCTTTCACCCACTTAAATACTTCTATCATATCTCTCCACACTCTTCGTCTTTCTAGGGAATGCAAGTTAAGTTTCTTTAACCTATCCTGATATGGAAGGTGTCTAAGTCCCGGAATCATTTTTGTCATTCTTCGCTGCACCGACTCTAGTGAATTTATATCCATTCTATAATAGGGGCACCAGAACTGAACCGCATAATCGAGGTGCGGCCTGACTAGCGCAAGATATAGCTGCAATTAGACCTCTGCACTCTTGTTACTTACACTTCTAGATATAAAACCCAATACTCTGTTTGCCTTATTTCGAACATTAACGCACTGTTTTCTAGGCCGTAGGTCCGGGCTTACAAGTACCCCTAGGTCTCTTTCACAAGTCGACTTCTCTAGGTTGATGTTGTTAAGGCTGCATACATTATCAGTATTTGTTCTTCCAATATTTAGTACGCTGCACTTGCTGGTGTTGAATTTCATTTGCCATTTTTCAGACCACCCCTGCAGTTTATTTAGATCCTCCTGTAATGAATTTGCATCCTGCCCTGAATTAATCTGCCGCCCTATTTTGGTGTCATCCGCAAACTTGCTTATGTCAGTGCTGATCCCAGTATCTAGATCGTTTATGTAGATTATGAACAATAGTGGACCTAGTACTGACCCCTGGGGAACCCCACTGGTTACACGGCCCCAATCAGATTTAACACCATCTACGCTGACCCTCTGCGTTCTATCGGTGAGCCATGATTTTATCCAATTTAAAACGTTTCCCTCGATACCATGAGCCTTAATTTTTCTCAGAAGCCTCTGATGCGGTATATATATATATATATATATATATATATATATATATATATATATATATATATATATTATATATATATATATATATATATATATATATATATATATATATATATATATATATATATATATATTATATATATATATATATATATATATATATATATATATATATATTATATATATATATATATATATATATATATATATATATATATATATTCGACAAAAACTATTATGGTAACGTAATAACTATATCCATTACGTTTTCGAAAAATATGCACTACCTCACACGTCTTACCATATTGGAACAAACATGGCTACTTTAAGCAACGGTTCCTCGACTTCATTTTAAAAACGAAATATTATAAAACATTTAATTCCTTCTTTGTTATACCCCGTCTTGATTAGTAATAATAATAAAGTAATAAATAATTTTTCTCCTAGTATAGAAATGTGCAAATCAAGTAGTTATGATGTGGAAGCAAACTATTACCAGTAATTGTACGATATCATCAACTTTGCTAAGGAATTCACTGTCAACTTTGGAACCTCTGAACTTTAAAATTGTAACCTATCACCTCTGTTTATTGTAGATTTTCAGCTTTCGGGCTGCCATGATATCTTAATAAACCGTTTATTATTATTATTATAATTATTATTATTATTATTATTATTTTTATTATTTATTATCACGATATCTTACCAGCTGTTAACTGATATAACCATTTAATAATAAACTGCAACCAAAATCTAAAGTCCTGACTCTCTTTACAGAGGAGTAATATACCTGGACCATGTGAGTTACAACAGTTGCTCGTACACAGGTTTTAGGAATATTGTGTCAAGGTCGTCAACACATCCCAAGCTTCACACAGTGTTCCGGAACAGTTCCACTCGAAGTTCTCTTCTCCCAAACACCGTCCGTCTCCCGTGTCAACCACAATCCAGTGTTGTGTATTTTTACACATGTTATTATAATAAGTAGTTATAAGCTCACTTTATCTACAACAAAGACTTTATGAACATAAGTCAACTTGCACGGTTAAGTTGGTGATTAAACGGTCAACCCGTGTTGGACACTCACCCATGTGGACTCTAGTAGAGGTTCCTGGCCAGTGGCCACTGACGTCTTTCAAGTTCCACCAAACATGAACCAAGTCATCTCTGAGGCTTTGTTCAGCCTGAGAGTGAAGCACAAACTCACCACCACAATGTCTCACAAACTTACGCTATCTTAACAAACTTGTCTTATTAGTGTGCCTTAGCGAGTTGTTGTCCGTCATATCTTTAACTTTTCATAGGTTTTTAATTATTGTGTTTGTATCTTAATGTGTTTGGCTTGTTTTAGTGTATCATCTACTGTATTTTAACACTGATTATTATTTCAGGGTTATGTATTTTCTTAATGTTTATGTACAGTCAGGGTCAAGGGTTAGTGTGAAGCACTATTGACCCTAAATGAGATAAAACAACATTCATGACTGTCAGGGTATGTAAGTTCGGAGACTCATTCCTGTGACACAATTTCATTGCTTCACGTAAACTTTTGACCCTGACTGTAAACCTTAGGAGGAGGAGGAGGAAGAGAGGGGGGGGGGGGGGTGAGAAGGAGGAGGAAGAGGAGGAGAAAGAGAAGGAAGACAAGGAGAAGGGTGAAGCAGAGGACGAGGGGTGAGGGCCGCACGTCACCTCCTTCCTATCATCATGTCCTAAACGTCTGGTTGAATCATTAAGTAACCCACAACACGCGAGCCAACATGCTGAACAAGTCCCGCACCGTCATATTGATTCACAGCGAGACCCGACCAGAGGCCGCGCTGCTTGACACGTCACGGCAGTCCGACACAGGGAAAAAAAAAGGTGAGTGTATTATGTCCAGCACGAGGAGCGCTGCACCTTCATCTACAACAAACATGAGACAGCATTACCTAAGTGTGTGTGTGTCCAAAATAACTGTTGGTTTAAGTGTGACATATTGGATAGTTTGACATTAATAGTATTCAATTTTCTTCATGTTAATAACAATGGTCTGACTCTGCAGTTCACACACCTGGAAAAACAACTACTGTAAACCCAAAGACTCATAAATCACCATAAAAAACCTAAAATAAAAAAAAATAAAAAAAAATAAAAAAAAGTTTTCCTAAAAATAGTCAGTTTTGTAAATTGTGACTTATGGAAAAGTCTAATATGAACCCAACACAGAGCTGGCACACTATAGGTTAATCCAGGATAGAGAATTTTTATGATATCCCTCCATTATCTTTCTTCTTCTCTCGCTTTTGTGTGGAGGGGCTCAAGGGGGGGGGGGCTCAATGAGGGAGGGGGCCGAGGGGTGAAAGGGGGAGGCAAGGGGGGCAGAGAACACCCAACACAGGGCAAATGGTAGAGTGGTTATAGACAAGTGTAAAAAGTGACAATATAGTGATCGAAGAACATACTTACCTCTGTCCTGCGTGGCAGTGAGAAGTGATACCACCCTCAGTGTCAAGACTGAATTACTCAGGATAGGCAAGCTGTACTCCAAGCTTTGTCAATAAATTTGTTAAACTAACTAAAAACTCTTTGTGGTTCTTTCTGCTGTACTGTATACCTACTCCTACATTCGTATGTGTGAGTGTTTGGGTATGTATGTGTGTGTTTGTGTATGTATATGTAAGTGTTTGTGTATTTATGTGTGAATGCTTGTGTATGTATGTGTGAGTGTTTGTGTATCTGTGTGTATACTCGTACAATACTCGATCAGTTGGGAGACCACAGCAACCCTCAACAATATAATTACTAACTTAGAGTTTATTGTTACAAAAGTCTACACCGTGTTTACTCTCCGCCTCTACACTCGTTGATTACTTTCCTCAAGGACTCACACAACCCTCCTGCAGAAGTTATAACTGTTCATACAACTGCCCCGAGCGTATCCCGTCTATGTGGTTACCGGTGAAGAGAGAGCTGGCTAACACACGATACGAGTAAGTAAGATACACGGGTTCGAGTCTCATTTGTGTTTATATTTTCCACGAATGATAAGCAGGAGATAATGCATGCCGAACCCCTAAGGTCACCCGCACCTTCCTACCAAATTTCAACATATCTTCAAATGGAAATGCATAAGGAAAACACACACACACACACACACACTACTAGTGGAGGAAGAAACTGTTACACCGCCTCACGCACATACAGGTACGAGAAAGAAAGAGAGAGAGAGAGAGAGAGAGAGAGCATAAGTAAGGGCGAGGTGTGTCCCAGGAGAGTCGTGTGGCACCTACCAGACGGCCTCAAGAGAACACCTCCACCATGCTCTCATCACTATACCCACAGCCCTTCCTCACCCCGCCCTACTTACCACTCTCTGTTTACCTCTCTCGTAATATTTCTTTCTCTTTTTCTGTCTTTTTAGCCCTCTCTCTCTATCTCTCTCTCTCTTTACCTCTCTCTCTCTCTCTCTCTCTCTCTCTCCTGGGTCTTACACAACACATTAAGGTAATACACCTAATGAGGATGGTCCGGGAGACTTTATATTTCTCCCAGAATGATCAAAGACACTCTTGTATGAACCCGGAAGTGTAATATTTCATCCAGGATGAACAAAGACACTCTTGTACGACCCGGAAGTGTAATATTTCCTCCAGGATGAACAAAGAAACTCTTGCACAACCCGGAAGTGTAATATTTCCCCAGGATGAACAAAGAAATGCATTTATATGTAAAAACTAAAAATCTATTACTTGTTTTACTTCACTTAGATTTGTACTACCGAAATATTCCCCCTAAGTGGTGGTGGGCGGCCATCTTAGTGTCCATTTTGTATTGGTCCTGTGAGGGATGAGGCGCCATTTCAGGGTCCGTGTGTGTGTGTGTGTATAAAATAGATGCTATAAGAAATAAAACAAGTCAAGCCAATGTTGAACCTTCGACTTTTAAAAGATTCTGTTGTTTTGGTCTTAAATAAAAGTTTATGTCGTACTTTATCATGATAAGTCAAAATAAATAACGTGGCTGCCTCCCACAACACTTTGTATACCAACCATTACCAGATGAATAATGATACAGACAGGCCACTATAAACGCTGAGAGAGAGAGAGAGAGAGAGAGCATTTAGGGTGCGTTAATGTCACACACAGAACGCCAAATAGTCGGTTTCATCTCACCAAGAGTCTGGGATTCGGCTTCATTTCTTATGTGTCAACAAAACCTCTTAAGGAGATGCTTAACAACTCTGGCACTCAAGTTAACACGACGATGATGTCTTGAGGAAGTTCGGGATCCAATTAGTAGATGGCGCTGGCATTCGTCATCTCTATTTGTATCTAGAGAAACTGATAAATGGTAAAACTGAAATAAAAATCCACCCTGAGAAAAAAAAAATATTTAACACTGATGAGAGGTATATATAAAAGTCATAGAGTTAAAAAAAATAAAATAAAAACCACATCTCTCACGACGGCTATACACTAATGGTTCACCTCAAAGTCAATGCAACATTTCGGGTCATTAAAAGCGAAAAATTTCCCGTGAAAATAATTTTATCTCTTTCGGTGAACCAGTCGTTAAACGCAACTTTAAAGCATCAGGAACACAGGCTATTGAATACGTCATTAAACATCACAACACCAGAACCCAACGCGGATATACAGGTAATGAGGTTACAAGTTAAAGAGTATTTTTTAATGCGTCTCAGAAGGTGACTAAACGTGTCGGATCAGCTGCACCAACTTGGAGGATCAGCTGCACCAACCTGGAGGATCAGCTGCACATAATCTGTAAACAAACAGCCAATTTTCACGGACCACAACCTGCCATATCGGAGCCCATGTATCCCGGGCTGACAGGTTGGGGGCTGGTAAGGTAGGGACTAGTAGGGTGGGGGCTGGTAGGGTGGGGGTGGGGGCTGGTAGGGTGGGGGTGGGGGCTGGTAGGGTGGGGGTGGGGGCTGGTAGGGTGGGGGTGGGGGCTCGTAAGTTTTTTTTTTTTTTTTTTTTTTTTAGAGAAAGGAAGGTGAAAGAAGATTAGAGGTGGGAGAAGGAAGTTATTGTTCGGAAATTGAAGAAGTTTAGGAGGAGGTAAGAGAGGGCGGGCTGACCGCCTAGCTAAGCTAATAGTGTGTTAGGGTTGTGTCATGGGTTAGTTATTGTCTGTCGGTACAGGCACTAGACTTCCTACCCTGTCCCATATATGGGTGTTTTAAGGGCCTTATTTCATATTCCGCTGACCCCACTGGCGGATGTTGGTCTAGGGAGGTTGTCCATTGCCTGGCCGTGTAGATCGGGGGTGGAAATGGACCTTTTGAGATTTGGTAACTTTTGGGGAACCATGTATGTTGCTGTCGTTATCTGGTGGGAGTCTTTGAAGGAGTTCTTGCTCTGATCGTTCTATCTTTTGCCAGATTCTGCTGGCCAGGGTGTGCAGCTGCTGGTTGATGGTTTTCATTCTCAGGTCTCTATATATCTCGGCTGTGGTTCTGGTGAAAGGGTATCTTTCGCCTGTGACGAATCTTAGGGCTTCATTTTGAACCACCTGTAATTTTAATATTTGACAGGTGCTCATAGTATGAAGAGGTATTGCTGGGTAAGTCAATATCGGTGTAATAAATGATATCACTAGGCGGAGTTTTATTTTCTCAGGAAGCGCTTTAAAGCAGTATAGTTTTCTCAGCTCTCTTCTTGCTTTTTCCTTCCTGGTGTGGACATGATGGGAGTAACCTGTCGTGAGTGGGGCTGGTGGCTGGTAGGATGAGACTAGTAGGGCGGGGGCTGGTAGGGTGGGGGACTTGGGTGTGCCTTGCTCGAGGGGGGGGGGGGGTTGAGGGGAAAGATAAAAGAGTCTTGATATTACAGTGTTGGTGGTTAAAATTCCCCCTCCTCTCCCCTCCTCACCCTTCCATAACTCTCCCACGCTGACACACACTATCATCCGGGAGAACTCTTGCCCCTGTGTTACCTCGGTGAGAAAAAGGTGAAGGAAAAATACGAAATTCCAAACTAAGATATACTTTTTTTTTACAAACTTTCCTTTCCACCGAAAATGTCAGTCAAAGTATAAGATGTTGCATATGTAATTCACGAACTTAAGTTTTGAACCTAATGATGATTGACTGATATTTTGAGGTATTGTCGTAAAAGTTTAGTAGGTAGGTAGGTATTTATATTCTAAGATGAGGTTAGGATACTCCCGAGTACAGCTGACGACCGAGTCTTGTCAGTTCCGGTCCTGACAGAGGATTTAAGGAAAGTTATGGTCCGTGGAGGGCATTTACTAACTCCTAATTGTAAGTGATCAGTAGTTACAACACCAGCAATTGATCTCATCCAGCATAAAATCTGACTTAAAGACACATCCCACACGCGAGAAAACACTATCGGGCAAGTGATGACAGGTGGACAGGGAACTGACTATAAATGTAGACAAAAACTACATTGTTACATTTTATTATAATGACAGAAAATAAATGAACAGTATCACATAAAAAAAAAGTATCTGATGCTGTGAATAGAGATGAATAATGATGAATAATTTTTAATTCTGAAAGTGACATGGAAAGGTCAAACCGACAGTTCAATGTGAAACACCTAAGTAATGTATTATAAAATGAAATACTGTAAATTAAAATTATATTCAGTAATCTTTAGTTCTAACACTGTGTACTAAAAGAGAGGTTAATTTTAATAAACAATGTGACTGACATGTACAGTCACTAAAACAAGTAACTATGCAAAACTGTGTTGAAAAAATACGACACACTGGACGAAAAATTTTGACAATCCTACCGAGACAACAGGAGTCGCAGTGTTCATTCTGAAATTCATCGATCACCCCCAAGTAGAGATAGTTTTTGAGTGACGGGTACACGAGTTGTAACGGACTTAGCATACGTGCCAGGCTAACCCCAAGCTTGGGACTAACTGAGGCCAGAACATTAGACAAAATTCAGATCATGTGCGGCTCAGACATACAGCCTAGACATATTGTAAGCTGGGGACCATCCATGGAGATATGTGAGTCCAGTGTCGATTGTGATGCAGGGCAGTGTGTGTGTGGGTGAGGAGTAGTGTGTGTGAGGTGAGGTGTAGTGTGTGTGAGGTGAGGTGTAGTGTGTGTGTGTGTGTGTGTGTGTGTGTGTGTGTGTGTGTGTGAGGTGTAGTGTGTGTGTGGTGAGGTGTAGTGTGTGTGTGTGTGTGTGTGTGAGGTGTAGTGTGTGTGCGCATGGGGTGTAGTTTGTGTGAGGTGAGGTGTGTGTGTGTGTGTGTGTGTGTGTGTGTGTGTTTGTGTGTTCGTGTGTGTGAGGTGTAGTGTGTGTGGGTGAGGTGTAGTGTGTGTGCATGGGGTGTAGTGAGTGTGAGGTGAGGTGTAGTGTGTGTGTGTGTGTGTGTGAGGTGTAGTGTGTGTGTGCATGGGGTGTAATTTGTGTGAGGCAAGGTGTAGTGTGTGTGTGAGGTGTAGTGTGAGTGCATGGGGTGTAGTTTGTGTGAGGTGAGGTGTAGTGTGTGTGTGTGTGAGGTGTAGTGTGTGTGTGTGTGAGGTGTAGTGTGTGTGCATGGATGTGTCGTGTGTGTGTGGTGCAGGGTAGTGTGTGTGTGTGTGTGTGTGTGTGTGTGTGTGTGGTGCAGGGTAGTGTGTGTGTGTGTGTGTGTGTGTGTGTGTGTGTGTATGTGTGTGTGTGTGTGTGTGTGTGTGTGTGTGTGTGTGTGTTTGGTTCAGGTTAGTGTGTGTGTGGTGCAGGGTAGTGTGTGTGGTGCAGGGTAGTGTGTGTGTGTGTGTATGTGGTGCAGGGTAAGGTGTGTGTGTGTGTGTGTGTGTGTGTGTGTGTGGTGCAGGGTAATGTGTGTGTGTGTGTGTGTGTGTGTGTGTGTGTGGGTGGTGCAGGGTAATGTGTGTGTTTGTGTGTGTGTGTGGTGCAGGGTAGTGTGTGTGTGTGGATGGTGCAGGGTAATGTGTGTGTGTGTGGTGCAGGGTAGTGTATATTGTGCTGGGTCATGAATACATTTCTATATATAGTGAACAGCAGTAAATTATATCTGTCACTATAACATTACAATATGGACTCACCATTATAAACAAACCAATGTATGGTTGTACATCAATGAAGAACAATGGCTGAACTCCTCTTGCCCAGATTGTTGGGGAGGGCAGAAGTAAACCTTGCCCTCCCCACCGGACCCACAAACTCTCCACAGACACTGGCGGTGATTTACGAAATAACGTAAATAACTTAATGGTAAAATCGAAGAGCTATTTTCATCTCGTTGAATGGCAGAGAATCTTTTCCTGGTGATTTATTTACCTTGTGTGTCGGGCCTGTCTCCGCACAGGTAGTGGCCGCGGACCTTTTCCACTGGGTGTGTCCTAACCTAACCTAACATAGCCTAATCTAACCTAACGTAACCTCACCTAGCACATTGGAGTCCCCACTGAGTACTACAGAACAACGACCAGCACACGAGCGTCCCTCCTGAGTACTACAGAACAACGACCCGCACAAGAGTCCCTCCTGAGTACTACAGAACAACGACCCGCACAAGAGCGTCCCTCCTGAGTAATACAGAACAAGACCAGCACAAGAGCGTCCCTCCTGAGTACTACAGAACAACGACCAGCACAACAGCGTCCCTCCTGGGTACTACAGAACAAGACCAGCACAAGAGTGTCCCTCCTGAGTACTACAGAACAACGACCAGCCACAAGAGCGTCCCTCCTGAGGACTACAGAACAACGACCATCACAAGAGCGTCCCTCCTGAGTACTACAGAACAACGACCAGCACAAGAGGGTCCCTCTTGAGTACTACAGAACAAGACCAGCACAAGAGCGTTCCTCCTGAGTACTACAGAACAACGACCAGCACAAGAGCGTCCCTCCTGAGTACTACAGAACAAGACCAGCACAAGAGCGTCCCTCCTGAGTACTACAGAACAACGACCAGCACAAGAGCATCCCTCCTGAGTACTACAGAACAAGACCAGCACAAGAGCGTCCCTCCTGAGTACTACAGAACAAGACCAGCACAAGAGCGTCCCTCCTGAGTACTACAGAACAACGACCAGAACAAGAGCGTCCCTCTTGAGTACTACAGAACAACGACCAGCAGAAGAGCGTCCCTCTTGAGTACTACAGAACAAGGCCAGCACAAGAGCGTCCCCCCTGCGTACTACACAACAACGACCAACACAAGAGCGTCCCTCCTGAGTACTGCAGAACAACGAAGAGCACAATAGCGTCCCCCATGAGTACTACAGAAGAACGACCAGCACAAGAGCGTCCCTCCTGAGTACTACAGAACAAAGAACAACACAAGAGCGTCCCTCCTAAGTACTACAGAACAATGACCAGCACAAGAGCGTCCCTACTGAGTACTACAGAACAAAGAACAACACAAGAGCGTCCCTCCTAAGTACTACAGAACAAGACCAGCACAAGAGCGTCCCTCCTGAGTATTACAGAACAAGACCAGCACAAAAGCGTCCCTCCTGAGTACTACTGAACAACGACCAGCACAAGAGCGTCCCTCCTGAGTACTACTGAACAACGACCAGCACAAGAGCGTCCCTCCTGAGTATTACAGAACAAGACCAGCACAAGAGCGTCCCCCCTGAGTACTACAGAACAAGACCAGCTCAAGAGCGTCCCTCCTGAGTACTACAGAACAACGACCAGCAGAAGAGCGTCCCTCCTGAGTACGACAGAACAACGACCAGCACAAGAGCGTCCCTCCTGAGTACTACAGAACAACGACCAGCACAAGAGCGTCCCTCCTGAGTACTACAGAACAACGACCAGCACAAGAGCGTCCCTCCTGAGAACTACAGAACAAGACTAGCACAAGAGAGTCCCTCCTGAGTACTACAGAACAACGACCAGCACAAGAGCGTCCCCTCTGAGTACTACAGAACAACGACCAGCACAAGAGCGTCCCTCCTGAGTACTACAGAACAACGACCAGCACAAGAGCGTCCCTCCTGAGTACTACACAACAACGACCAGCACAAGAGCGTCCCTCCTGAGTACTACAGAACAACGAAGAGCACAATGGCGTCCCTCATGATTACTACAGAACAACGACCAGCACAAGAGCGTCCCTCCTGAGTACTACAGAACAAAGAACAACACAAGAGCGTCCCTCCTAAGTACTACAGAACAACGACCAGCACAAGAGCGTCCCTACTGAGTACTACAGAACAAAGAATAACACAAGAGCGTCCCTCCTGAGTACTACAGAACAAGACCAGCACAAGAGCGTCCCTACTGAGTACTACAGAACAAAGAATAACACAAGAGCGTCCCTCCTGAGTATTACAGAACAAGACCAGTACAAAAGCGTCCCTCCTGAGTACTACTGAACAACGACCAGCACAAGAGCGTCCCTCCTGAGTACTACAGAACAAGACCAGCACAAGAGCGTCCCCCCTGAGTACTACAGAACAAGACCAGCACAAGAGCGTCCCTCCTGAGTACTACAGAAAAACGACCAGCAGTAGAGCGTCCCTCCTGAGTACTACAGAACAACGACCAGCACAAGAGCGTCCCTCCTGAGTACTACAGAACAACGACCAGCACAAGAGAGTCCCTCCTGAGTACTACAGAACAACGACCAGCAGAGGAGCGTCCTTCCTGAGTACTACAGAACAACGACCAGCACAAGCGAGTCCCTCCTGAGTACTACAGAACAACGACCAGCACAAGAGCGTCCCTCCTGAGAACTACAGAACAAGACTAGCACAAGAGCGTCCCTCCTGAGTACCACAGAACAACGACCAGCACAAGAGCGTCCCCTCTGAGTACTACAGAAAAACGACCAGCACAAGAGCGTCCCTCCTGAGTAATACAGAACAAGAGCAGCACAAGAGTGTCCCTCCTGAGTACTACAGAACAACGACCAGCACAAGAGCGTCCCTCTTGAGTACTACAGAACAAGACCAGCACAAGAGCGTCCCTCCTGAGTACTACAGAACAAGACCAGCACAAGAGCGTCCCCCCTGAGTACTACAGAACAACGACCAGGAGAAGAGCGTCCCTCTTGAGTACTACAGAACAACGAAGAGCACAATAGCGTCCCTCATGAGTACTACAGAACAACGACCAGCACAAGAGCGCCCCTCCTGAGTACTACAGAACAAAGAACAACACAAGAGCGTCCCTCCTAAGTACTACAGAACAACGACCAGCACAAGAGCGTCCCTACTGAGTACTACAGAACAAAGAATAACACAAGAGCGTCCCTCCTGAGTACTACAGAACAAGACAAGCACAAGAGCGTCCCTCCTGAGTATTACAGAACAAGACCAGCACAAAAGCGTCCCTCCTGGGTACTACAGAACAACGACCAGCACAAGAGCGTCCCTCCTGAGTACTACAGAACAAGACCAGCACAAGAGCGTCCCTCCTGAGTACTACAGAACAACGACCAGCACAAGAGCGTCCCCCCTGTGTACTACAGAACAACGACCAGCACAAGAGCGTCCCTCCTGAGTACTACAGAACAACGACCAGCACAAGAGTGTCCCTCCTGAGTACTACAGAACAAGACCAGCACAAGAGCGTCCCCCCTGAGTACTACAGAACAACGACCAGCATAAGAGCGTCCCCCCTGAATACTACAGAATAAGACCAGCACAAGAGCGTCCCTCCTGAGTACTACAGAACAAGACCAGCGCAAGAGCGTCCCCCCTGAGTACTACACAACAACGACCAGCACAAGAGCGTCCCTCCTGAGTACTACAGAACAACGAAGAGCACAATAGCGTCCCTCATGAGTACTACAGAACAACAACCAGCACAAGAGCGTCCCCCCTGAGTACTACAGAAAAAGGACAACACAGGAGCGTCCCTCTTGAGTACTGCAGAAGAAGACCAGCACAAAAGCGTCCCTCCTGAGTACTACAGAACAACGACCAGCACAAGAGCGTCCCTACTGAGTACTACAGAACAAAGAACAACACAAGAGCGTCCCTCCTGAGTACTACAGAACAAGACCAGCACAAGAGCGTCCCTCCTGAGTATTACAGAACATGACCAGCACAAGAGCGTCCCTCCTGAGTACTACAGAACAACGACCAGCACAAGAGCGTCCCCCCTGAGTACTACAGAAAAAGACCAGCACAAGAGCGTCCCTCCTGAGTACTACAGAACAACGACCAGCACAAGAGCGTCCCCCCTGAGTACTACAGAACAACAACCAGCAGAAGAGCGTCCCTCCTGAGTAATACAGAACAACGACCAGCACAAGAGCGTCCCTCCTGAGTACTACAGAACAAGACCAGCACAAGAGCGTCCCTCGTGAGCACTACAGAACAACGACCAGCACAAGAGCGTCCCTCCTGAGTACTACAGAACAACGACCAGCACAAGAGCGTCCCCCCTGAGTACTACAGAACAACGACCAGCACAAGAGCGTCCCCTCTGAGTACTACAGAACAACGACCAGCACAAGAGCGTCCCTCCTGAGCACTACAGAACAACGATCAGCACAAGAGCGTCCCTCCTGAGTACTACAGAACAACGACCAGCGCAAGAGTGTCCCTCCTGAGTACCACAGAACAAGACCAGCACAAGAGCGTCCCTCCTGAGTACTACAGAACAAAGAACAACACAAGAGCGTCCCTCCTGAGTACTACAGAAAAACGACCAGCACAAGAGCGTCCCTACTGAGTACTACAGAACAAAGAACAACAGAAGAGCGTCCCTCCTGAGTACTACAGAACAAGACCAGCACAAGAGCCTCCCTCCTGAGTATTACAGAACATGACCAGCACAAGAGCGTCCCTCCTGAGTACTACAGAACAACGACCAGGACAAGAGCGTCCCTCCTGAGTACTACAGAACAACGACCAGCACAAGAGCGTCCTTCCTGAGTACTACAGAACAACGACCAGCACAAGAGCGTCCCCCCTGAGTACTATAGAACAACGACCAGCACAAGAGCGTCCCTCCTGAGTACTACAGAACAACGACCAGCACAAGAGCGTCCCTCCTGAGTACTACAGAACAACGACCAGCACAAGAGCGTCCCTCCTGAGTACTACAGAACAACGACCAGCACAAGAGCGTCCCTCCTGAGTACTACAGAACAATGACCAGCACAAGAGAGTCCCCCCTGAGTACTACAGAACAACGACCAGGACAAGAGCGTCCCTCCTGAATACTACAGAACAACGACCAGCACAAGAGCGTCCCTCCTGAGTACTACAGAACAAGAACAGCACAAGAGCGTCCCTCCTGAGTACTACAGAACAAGACCAGCACAAGAGCGTCCCCTCTGAGTACTACACAACAACGATTTCAGCTAACTTGTGTCGTGTCTGGCGTAATAAAGTGCGGTAAGCAAAATATGTTCACTGCGGTCAGAGGCAGACGAACGGACAGCGAATTTCTATATCCCAAGGCTGGCAAGACCCTAAGGTCTCGTGGAGACCCGGAACCAAGCAGCTGGCAGATAGTGGAGCGAGTTGCCTCACCCCGTCTGTGGTCACAAAATTGTTGGGGAACACTGACAGACTCCTCACGGAAAACAAAGGCCTTTTCTGTGTTTTTTCTCTAAAATGTTTATTGTACGTATTGTGGTTTTCTTCCCTACAATTATGAAACGTTTGTTATGTTTATGAATTGTGATGAAAGACCGGTGTTTAAATTAAACACTTGTACTCTTAACCTAACGTAATGTAGTAATGGTTGCCTTTCGTGTAACGAGTATGGCCGGCCCAAGGATCACCTAGGCGTGAATTTGTTTAAGGTGTAGAAGCTGTCGCCAACACAACAACCACACCCTGAGTTAACGAGTTGCATGATCCAGTATAAAGGAATAGTCCGAGAAGACCGGACAACTAGCCAACTGCACTGGCTAACCATTACCCCGGTCTACCACCCGCAAATCGATTAACATTCAGGTCCCAAATTACTGCTGGGTAAACAGAGGCAAATGACGTAAAGAAACTTGTCCGGGGATCAAACCCGGGTCTGCTCGCTTGCGAGGCGAGCATGCTGATCATTACACCACAGGTCGTAACGTAACGTAACACACACACACGCGAGTTCCTCCTAACACCATCTGGGAGGGAGTTACTACACTACGAGTTTGCTGTTCAACACCTACATTAATCTGCATTCACTGTATGTTCCTTTACCTTTCTCTAATGAAGGCTTTTGTTAAACCACCAATGTATGTAATAAGTCATTTATGTCCAATGTATATTTTCAGCCTTCGGGCTGCAGAACTTTTTCAATAAACCGTTAATTATTATTATTATTATTATTATTACACACACCATTAACCTTGGCCACTGATGATAAGCTGCATATTTTTTTCTTTTTTTTCTCTTTTTTTTATGGGTATTAGCCCACCCAGACACAGGTCACTGACTCACATCGGGGCCTAGGGGGCGAAAATGTAATAATAATAATAATAAAGAACCATAAAGAAATACAAAATGAAAAAAAATCAAAAGTGAGAACCAGTATATGTATGTTGTGTTGTCAATATTAAGAGAAAAAATTGAGACCCTGCAATTGTGTGTAAATGAGGCAGAAAGTCACATCAGCAACCTGGGACTTGGCCACAATTTTTGTGATGCCATATGGCAGCAGGGTCTACCATTAGACAACACATTATGCTTCCAATATCTTCCCAGGCGGTAGTACCTCCCTGTTTGGTAGCTACCTAATACCACCATTCCACCCTCCACAACTAACACCACTACCACCATTGATGGCAACTAGTGGTGATAGTGGTGGTGGTGGTAGTAGTGGTGGTAGTACTGTTGGCGGGTTCTAACGTGATAGTCGCCTCGTATACACACAATCTCGTTTAGGGGGTTTGATTGGTGCAAGTGTTGGGTTGACGTCAGAGGTCTCGAGGCTGAGGGTCGAGGGGGGGAGGGTCGAGGGGGGGATCGAGGGGGGGTCGAGGGGGAGGTTCGAGCGGGGGAGGATCAAATGGGAGAGTCGAGCGGAAAGGTCAAAGGGGAGGGTCGAGGGGTTCGAGGGGGAGGGTTGAGAGGGAGGGTCGAGGGGGAGAGTCGGGAGGGAGGGTCGAGGGGAGGGTTGGTAGGAAGGGTTGAGAGGGAGGGTCGAGAGGGGGGTCGAGAGGGGGGGTCAAGGAGGAGGGAAGGTTGAAAGGGAAGGTCGAAAGGGGAAGGGTCAAGGGGGAGGGTCGAGGGGGAGGGTCGAGGAGGGGGTCGAGGGGGAGGGCCAAGGAGGGAAAGTCTAGAGGGGAGGGAGGGAGGGGAAGGGTCAAGGAGGAGGGTCAAGGATGAGGGAAGGTCGATTGCGGGAGGGTCAAGGAGGAGGGAAGATCGAGAGGAGAGGGAGGGAGGGGGAGGGTCAAGGAGGAGGGAAGGTCGAGTGGGGGGGTGAGGGAGGGGAAGGGTCAAGGAGGAGGGAAGATCGAGTGGGGGAGGGAGGGAGGGGGAGGGTCAAGGAGGAGGGAAGGTCGAGTGGGGGAGGGAGGCAGGAGGTAAAATTGGCTCCTAGAGTGCTGGCGTTGTCCTGGTTACCATTTTTTTTCCTAGGAAGACCTTCAATCTTTTCCTTAGGATGTGCTTCGATTTTTTTTTTCCTCATACGATGAAATTAGATTTTTCCCTTATAACAGGTTTTGCTCTATTTTTTTTTCCTACCATGAACTAGATTTTCTTTTTGAAGATGGGTTATTGATCTACTCCCAGGACAGACGTCGCCTGGTTTTCCAAAGAATCAACTTCAGTGTCTCCTGTTATAGTATTCTTTTCCTAGGACGAACTTATTATTCCCCAGTCATATTTTTTTCCCAGGACGAAGTGAGTACAGGTGAACGAGGCAGATTCTGCACACCTCAAGTCCAGGTATTCATCTCTATTATATATCTTAATTATCCTCAAGGTGATCGGCACTGTACTCGATCGCTTTTGCTTCCCAAATCATAAAGTTAGGGACCTATTCACAGCTGGGTGGACTGAGGATGCCCGGTATGTTTGTATGTATGTACGTATGTATGCATGTACAGTATAGAGTAGGTGGTGCAGACAACAGGTGGCGCTGGGCCTTCATTAAGGTTAGCCCCGGTCGTTCATCCACCTCGAGTGTAATGACTGACAAACAAACTCGTTAACAAATTAATGGTTACCTGCATCTCGTTAACACATTAATTAGTTTATGCGAACTTTCATTATTAAATAAATATTACATCTGCGCTCTGTAATCAAATCAACAATTCATGAAATTTCACTGTTAAATTAATACCGGGTTTTTCCTCTGGCCTTGTGAGAGTAAATGGTTCACGGCAGCCTCGTTTACAAAGCAAATAACCAATAATGTTTTTTGTATATTTAAGTCAAGAAACAAAACAACACTTTTCTGTGTCCACAAACACAAGTCTCGATCTGTGGTACCTGCCAGATAGTGCGAGGTGGGCCACTAAAGGCAGGGGTGGGCCACTAGAGGCAGGGGTGGGCCACTAGAGGCAGGGGTGGGCCACTGGACGCAGGGAAGGGCAACTAGACACAGGGGGTGGGCCACTAGAGCCAGGGGTGGGCCACTAGGGCCAGGGGTGGGACACTTGAGGCAAGGGTGGATCACTAAGGGCAGGGGTGGGCACTAGACACAGGGAATGGGTCACTAGAGCCAGGGGTGAGCCACTAGAGGCAGGGGGTGGGCCACTAGAGGCAGGGGTGGGCCACTAGAGGCAGGGGTGGGCCACTAGACGCAGGGGGTGGGCCACTAGAGGCAGGGGTGGGCCACTAGAGGCAGGGGTGGGCCACTAGAGGCAGGGGTGGGCCACTAGAGGCAGGGGTGGGCACTAGACACAGGGAATGGGTCACTAGAGCCAGGGGTGAGCCACTAGAGGCAGGGGGTGGGCCACTAGAGGCAGGGGTGGGCCACTAGAGGCAGGGGTGGGCCACTAGAGGCAGGGGTGGGCCACTAGATACAGGGTGGGCACTAGACACAGGGGTGGGCCACTAGAGGCAAGAGTGGATCACTAAGGGCAGGGGTGGGCTACTGGAGGCAGGGATGGGCCACTAGAGGCAGGGGTGGCCCACTAGACACAGGGGTGGGCTACTAGACACAGGGAGTTTGGTCACTAGAGCCAGAGGTGGGCTACTAGACACAGGGGGTGGGCCACTAGAGGCAGGGGTGGGCCACTAGATACAGGGGTGGGCACTAGACACAGGGGTGGGTCACTAGAGCCAGGGGTGGGTCACTAGAGGCAGGGGTGGGCCATTAGAGGCAGGGGTGGGCCACTAGATACAGGGGGTGGGCTATTAGACACAGGGGGTGGGCCACTAGAGGCAGGGGTGGGCCACTAGATACAGGGGTGGGCACTAGACACAGGGGGTGGGTCACTAGAGCCAGGGGTGGGTCACTAGAGGCAGGGGTGGGCCATTAGAGGCAGGGGTGGGCCACTAGATACAGGGGGTGGGCTATTAGACACAGGGGGTGGGCCACTAGAGGCAGGGGTGGGCCACTAGATACAGGGGTGGGCACTAGACACAGGGGGTGGGTCACTAGAGCCAGGGGTGGGTCACTTGAGGCAGGGGTGGGCCACTAGATAAAGGGGTGGGCTACTAGACGTAGGGGGTGGGCCACTAGAGGCAAGGGTGGGCCACTAGAGGCAGGGGTGGGCCACTAGATACAGGGGTGGGCAATAGACACAGGGGTGGGAACTAGACACAGGGGTGGGCCACTAGAGGCAGGGGTGGCCACCATCAATCTCACGCAAGAAGGTCGTAACTTTGTCAAGAGACGTCCAGAGCCACTAATGGCTGCTGGCTGCCCTCTCCACACACCTCACCCATCAACCTCTAAATCTTCAGTAATGTCAAGTCTCATTTTCACTTCCTTAACCTTCAATCACTGTAAAGAATCAAATTATAAGTCAAACTCCAAAAAAAAAATATGTATGACAATGAAGTAGAATTAAACAAAGATGGACGTGTTTGGTTGGAGGGAAAATGACAGATGGAAGGAATTCCAGTTGTGAAGAAGTTACAAGTTTTTTCCTCACTCAACACTTCCTCTCGTTTCGTCAGGAAGTCGTTAAGTTAATTTGAGCTAGGGAATTGGCCCAGTGTGTGGAGGGTAGTGTGTGTGTGTGTGTGTGTGTGTGTGTGTGTGTGTGTGTGTGTGTGTGTGTGTGTGTGTGTGTGTGTGCCTTCAGATCTATAATGACAGATCAACACAGAAATTTGTAAATTGATTAGGCAGCCCTCACCTCAGTCCCCAGTGATCAGCCAGCCCTCACCTCAGTCCCCAGTGATCAGCCAGCCCTCACCTCAGTCCCTAGTGATCAGCCAGCCCTCACCTCAGTCCCCAGTGATCAGCCAGCCCTCACCTCAGTCCCCAGTGATCAGCCAGCCCTCACCTCAGTCCCTAGTGATCAGCCAGCCCTCACCTCAGTCCCCAGTGATCAGCCAGCCCTCACCTCAGTCCCCAGTGATCAGCCAGCCCTCACCTCAGTCCCTAGTGATCAGCCAGCCCTCACCTCAGTCCCCAGTGATCAAGCAGCCCTCCCCTTAGTCCCCAGTGATCAAGCAGCCCTCCCCTTAGTCCCCCTTACCCGCAATATCTCTTCATTAACCTTAGTCAACCTGTTAGGGAAAAGTTTGAGTGGCCGTGTGTGGTGGGTGGGTGAGGGAGGTGGGTGTGTGTGGTGGGTGTGTGGTGGGTGGGTGAGGGAGGTGGGTGTGTGTGGTGGGTGGGTGAAGGAGGGAGTGAGGTAGGGACGTGTGTTGCAGGTTAGAGAGATCCCCCATCACAATCTCTTCCTCCCATCACCAACCTCAACCATCCCAACCGCCCACCACCACCTCAATCACCCACCTCCATCCCAACCACCCACTACCACAATCTCAACCGCCCACCATCACCTCAAACGCCTACCACCATCCCATCCACTAACCACCCCCTCAACCACCCACACCACCTTCACCACCTCCATCATTCACCCCGAGGAGGGAAGGAGGAGAACTCAATGGAGGACAGCAAGAGGCGATAGTGATAAGCAACAGTTAACTCTACCAACGACGCCACACAGCCCGTAGAAGCAGGATGGGTCAGAGTTGTTATTAGTGGCACATCAACACACACATACTGATGCCCATAGGAGTGTTGCTTCGCGTGGATTGAAAGGAGAGAGAGAGAGAGAGAGGGAGAGAGAGAGAGAGAGAGAGGGAGAGAGAGAGAGAGAGAGAGAGAGAGAGAGAGAGAGAGAGAGAGAGAGAGAGAGAGATTAAAAACTATGATACAACTCAAGATTTCATCAATCATCATACACAAAGACAACGTCTCAATCACAAGCAAACAACAACAACAACAAAAACAACAACTTATATCTATAACAGTGAAAAGGACGAGAGAAAATCCGAATTATAATCAATCAAAGTATCGTCTTGAGGGTTGGAGACCACGGCACTCTACTCCAAAAGTTTACGAGCATGACTTTATCAATCCTCTGAGGTTTTGCATCTCTCCGGGGAACCCTCGTATAATTTCATTTGTCTCCATTTACAAAACTATCGCAGAAGTTACAAACTATTGATGAGGAAGACGTAACACTCACTCCTAAAAAGGGATCTCTACGGAAGGGTCCGATGAATTTCACAATCATCCCCGCGACTCTTGTCTCCGTAGGGTTGTCAAAATGTTTCGTCCGTTGTGTCATATTGTCTCACACAAAAAAGTCATCAACAAAGCGTCTCCGGTACCAGGTAGGCGTAGCAATTAGTTCAGGTGTTAATAATAGCTTATGGATGTAAGTAATTAGTGGTCGGAACGATAACAACAAAGTCATCATTCCGAGCTGCGAGACAAACAGGTTCCCCCAGGCTGGGGTAACTTTATGTGAGGAATAACTAGGTACAAAAATGCTAACTCAATTCTCAGATTTTTTTTAAATGGTGAAATCTAATTAAGAGAGAGTTTTAAAATGTGGCCGCCTCTTTTGTAGTTCGTAATGGAAGTGTGTGTGTGTGTGTGTGTGTGTGTGTGTGTGTGTGTGTGTGTGTGTCGGGTGGAAAGATGTGTTTGTATAAGCTCCAAGTGTGTGATAGAGAAGCATAACTTTCTCTTAATAGTGTATGCTTGTGTGTGGGAGAGGGTGTTGTGTGTGTGTGGAAGAGGGTGTTGTGTGTGGGAGAGGGTGTTGTGTGTGTGGGAGAGGGTGTTGTGTTTGAGAGAGGGTGTTGTGTGTGTGGGAGAGGGTGTTGTGTGTGGAAGAGGGTGTTGTGTGTGGGAGAGGGTGTTGTCAGGGCCGGATTCAGGAGTGGGCCAAGTGGGCAGCTGCCCACTGGCGTCCACAATCTAGGGGCCTCCACATTTTACAATGTTTTATTTATTTGTTTATTCATTTGGATTATTTTTATTTTCATTCTTTAAAATTCATTTTTATTCATTCCATCACGTAAAACTATGTTCAGCAAGAAGCGTGATAGAAATTAGGCTAGCTACTCCTTGAAATTCATGAATACCTGGTTTTCCTATGAACCATATATCAGGGCTGGTCGACTTGAAACCACATGAATGACTCCAGTCATGTCTCACTTTTGTGTGTGTGTGTGTGTGTGCGTGTGTGTGTGTGTGTGTTGGGAATTTGTACACTATCAATAAATATACAGTTAATTAAAAATTTCTCAATGTTCTAATTTCCTCAGTATAACTGCATATGGCTTCAAAATTCTCCAAAGAAGTGTTCAAATTTAAAAATTTTCCCGGGGGGCTTACAGCGCCCCCCGGAACTCCCAGATGTTTAGGCTCACTTCACTCGCCACCCCACCCTCTTGGGTAGTTATAATGAGGGGGGCCTCCACAAAGAGGCTGCCCATGGGCCTCCACAGGTCTAAATCCGGCACTGGGTGTTGTGTGTGGGAGAGGGTGTTGTGTGTGGGAGAGGGTGTTGTGTGTGGGAGAGGGTGTTGTGTGTGGGAGAGGGTGTTGTGTGTGGGTTGGGTACAGAGTTGAGTGTTAGTTGGTGAATTTGTTTTTGTGTAGGTGAAAATTTTACTTAAGGGTGAAATGTTCGTGAACCTGAGGGTAATATGAACGATGGTTTAATTCTTTAAGGACGAGGGGGACGATTAAAACCCTTCAGGACGATGGTTTATCCCCTTAAGGACGATGGTTTAACCTTTTGCGGACGAAGACGATGATTTAACCACCTTGAGGACGATGGTTTATCCCTTTAAGGACGATGGTTTAACTCCCTCCTCCTCAAAAGGTTAAGTAAAAAAAATAACGGTAATAAAAATACCTTACTTCCATAAGTAACAATCATAACACTGGTCAACAAAGTTTTTGTTGCATTGCTATAAACACTTGATTCTACCTAATTTGGGTGTGCTGATCTCATATCTGAAGTTAGTTTCTTTCTGTAAGCTCAAGTGTTTTTGCAATCAAGGTATTTTGAAATTTCAAAATTTCGTCTTCGTCTTATTGACCTCGTCGTCTATCTTGAAAAATATGTCATTAAACTGTCATTAAATTAGCTGGGTAATAAACAATAAAATATTACATATTCTAAATTTATTCAACAACACAATTTGAAACATGTTCCATCTAAAACAAAGGTTGAAATTTGTATAAAACTCATTGTTAGGTAAGAAATTTGTTACTATGAGGAGACAAAGCCCAATCACATTTTAGCCAGGTAGGAATTTGCGCTTGAAGCTCTTGCGTTTGTGAAATGTCTCAGGGCACTCTCGTTTAATGCTCCAGCAGTAGTCTGCCATCATATGTTTGTCCCATCTCCCTTGGTAGCGGTCTTCCATGGTCTTGAGATCCTGATGAAACCGCTCGCCTTGCTCGTCACTTACTGCCCCTAGGTTCTCAGGGAATCTATCAAGATGACTATATAGGAAATGGAGTTTGACACTCATATTGCATCCAAGGTCATGAAAGGCTGACAACATGGTTGCTACAAGGGTTTCATAGTTGTCAGCCTTTTTATTACCAAGAAAGTTTTCCATTACCGCCACAAATGAAAGCCATGCACCCCTTTCCTTGTCGTCCATCTTTCTGACAAAGTCTTGATCACGTACAAGTGCACGAATTTGTGGTCCATCAAACACACCTGCCTTTATCTTCTCAAATGACAAAGCAGGGTGAGCAGAGACTATGTGTTGGAAGCATTCACCATCAGTATTTAATGCTCTGACAAACTGTTTCATCAGGCCCAGCTTGATATGGAGAGGAGGAAATATGATCTTTTCTCGACTGACGATTGGATCATTGACAATGTTTGGCATACCAGCTTCCAGAGTCTCACGTAAGGGCCACTCCTTCAGGTTCCAATGCCTGTCTCTAGCTCGGCTGTCCCACATGCAAAGAAAGCAGGGATACTTTGTAAATCCTCTTTGTTGGCCAAGAAGGAAGTTCACCATTTTGAGGTCAACACAAATTGTCCAGTTGTGCTCATGGTATTTTAGCAGGTGAATCACAGTTTTAATGTCATTATACTCCTCTCGTAAGCACACAGAATGACCCACTGGAACAGCTGCATAGACATTACCATTATGTAGTAGCACACACTTCAGGCTACGCTTACAACTATCTAGAAATAATCGCCAGTCATTTGGACTATACAATGGAATCCCTAATTCCTGGAGAAGACCCGGGATATTATGACAGTAAACAAACTTATTCTCCTCTGTAAAGAATGGCACAAAATCCTGTTCCCGCTTTCTGAAGTCTGAAACTTTTGTGGTCTGGTTCAGTAGAGCCTTTTCTTGCAACCTAGAAGCTAGAACTTCTGCTGCATTTTTGGAGAGACCCAAATCACGCACAAGGTCATTCAGCTCTGGCTGACTAAACTTCTGAGGGGTTGATGACTCTGGTGTACCATCAGAAGAATCGTCGGAATCTGCAAGTATTTCTTGAGTTTCATGTTCACTCTCTTGGTCTTTGTCGCTTCCCTCCTCTTCAGCTGGAGACAACCCATTAAAAACTGGAACTGGTAGCTCATCAGAGTGCAAAGTAGGTCGAATTGCTGAAGGGATACTAGGATACGATATTTTATGTCTGTTTTTCTTGCCAACACCCTTCGTATTGATCAGACAAAAATAGCAGTCAGTTGTGTGGTCCTTCGGTTCTCGCCAGGTCATGGGAATTCCGAACGGTAAGCCCTTACGTTTTCCTTTTGTCCAGTCACGCAGCATTTCTTCGCAGTTATGACACACAGCATGTGGAGCCCATTTTTTGTCTTGGTCGCCAAGAGTAAGTCCGAAGTACGCTTTATAGCCGCGCCTCACAAACGATGTTATATTGCGCCTCTGACGAATAAGCGTGAAGTATCCACAAATATAACAGAAGGCATCAGGTTTGTTCACACATTGATTTCTCTTTGTAGCCATGACCAAATCTGAAAGAAAAAACAGACAAAATTATATCTCCCTATTGATACCATAATCGTGTAATTAATTAATTTGACCGCAAACGGCTAGAATGTAAAACCTCAAATTACATGAAAACTGGAGCATGCAGAACAAAACTGGTTTCAAATATGAAATCAGCAGATCAAAAATGGTAAGAAACAGTAAAGAAATCTCATGCAACTGGGAATTATAAAAAATTTGTTGTCCTGTGTAATCAAACATGTCGTCTGTTATAAAAAAAATAAATAAAACATAAAATATGGCCTTCATGTACCAATATGGCGAATATGACACAGGCAGGAGTCGACAACACATCAATTGCATTACAGAAAAATTACAGCATGTGTTATTTCTTCAGTCGACCGGGGCTTTAATAAGGCATAAATGTTGACAATATTGTGTGGTGAAGGTTGCGTGTTGCTGGATAGTTCAGGAGCATAACTGTGTATATTACTGCCAGCCTAAACCTCCTCATCTCTCACTGTCAGTTTCTTTATATGTACAAGTGTGTGCGTGTGTGTGTTGGTAAACATGAATGGCTGAGGCGGTTAAGAATGTCGTTTTCAATTTAGTAGGCAAATATCTCAGATAGTATAATATTTATGTACCCTTAATTGACCCATACAGAGTGATGTGTAGATAAATGTAGCAAATATTTAGGTAAGATTGATTTAAAAAGCAGGTCTGAGATGAATAAAACGAGTTTGTTTAACGTTAGGAAAGGTTAGGTTAGGTTAGGCAGCAGTCTTCTTGAAATGTTACTGATAATCTTGAATTACAAGATTTACTCCACGTGAATGACCGTAACACGTTAATTTACCGAGTGTTGTTGGTCCCTCAGTGTTGTATGGCTGAAGATATCTGATGAATAATTGTCAAGTAAAGTCACCGACACCGCCTCTGATAGCGAGATGGCCGTAAGTGTACATTCGATTATAATGCCTTTAACACGAGTACACCTTCATGCGTTCACTGTCCGGTCCTGCTGCGCGGAACGGTTACACTGCACGCGATACACACATTCCACAAGTCACTCGCCGAGGTTATGGTGCGGATAACACACAATACGCAACATGATTCATAACACCACAGTCATAATACCTGTAATAAATTGTTATTAATGTTAGGTTATCTTAGAATGTATCGGATATAAACACGACTCTTGTCTTCCGCCAACTGCTCCAAGATGTGAGGGATCATCTCCAAGGGTCTGTTTCCGCCATGTTCTGCTGTCATCACCCGGCCTCTACTCTCAGCCCCTTCATCTTGACATGTGTTTTCCTCTTGATCTCTTCCCTCTGATAGGTTCATTCTAGGTTCTTTTGGTCTTGCATGACTACTCTAAAATGAAGCCCAGCTGAGAACCACGCTTGGTGGGTGTGTGTTGGTGGTGAATGACAGTAGTTACTCACCGTGAAATTGTCTCGTCGTGTTCAGTTGGTCTGCCACCTAATGACCATATCTTCACAGGATGACCAGCAAAGGGACACGGATCGCTCCTTGCTGGACCGTCGCCAGATACACGCACACACACATACTGCAGTTCACACTCTGCCACACACCATTACATCACTTATCAGGCGACTATATCATAGTTATTCCTGGGGGCGTCGGTCGGGAGGGTCCAGCGCTCCTCTCTCGTTCACTCAGTTATGATCGGGTGCCTGACATTACAGTTGGGAGACCGAAAGCGTTTGAGTACAGTGCCGACCACACTTCCGCCTTATGTACCGAAGGCATTGTATTCTGTGTGCTGTAGTCACCCCGTCCTTAAGGTGCTGTCAGATCTGTTGCAGACACTCTCACACATTCATTGGACGTTCGAGAAAGAATTTGATGACAACCATAATACTGTACAGTACAAATTTTTCCCTTAACACAGTCACAGTCTTAAGCGTGACAGTGTAGTGATTTTACTCTCTTCATATCCAGTAATTCTACTATGAAAGTTTATAAGTATCGTATGAAAGTATAATAAAAGTTATTAAAATTTAAAAAAATATGGTATAAAAGTTTATGGAATACCGTATGAAAGTTTATACAATATAGTATGGGAGTTTATTAAGTATAGTACCAAAGTTTATAAAGTATCCTATAAAATTTATAAGTATCCCACGAAAGTGTATAAAGTATCGTATGAAAGTTTACAAAGTAGTTACTTATGGAAGGTTGTAACGGGAGGAGTTATATATATATATATATATATATATATATATCATATATATATATATATATATATATATATATATATATATATATATATATATATATATTGCTACGCCCTCTCTTGATTTACTTAAATATCCAGGTTCTAAGCACAACCAAACAAAAAAAGTGAAGTAAATTAAAAGGGAATAAAAATAAATAAAGTAAGCCCTTAAGAATTTAATTAATTAAATATTAACACAATAAAGAGCCTCGTAGGCTGTCACAACAAATTGATTCACCATCGAAACTTTTAAGACATAAATGACACTAAACATCGAAACATCAAAAGAATAAAAATTATTGGATTACGTTAACACTGCATAAACATATAAAAACGAACACTGAAATTAACTAACGTGAAACAACACTGAATTACTTAAATGTAACTAAGCAAATACTGATGGACATAAATAGGTACTTACATAGATTATACCACATTGGTGGCGACAGGAACAACACAAATAAATTAAGTATAAGTAATAGGTGACGAGTGTCACTCAAAGGATGTGAACTGTATGACAAGAGGACTGAACTAAACTCCGTCTGCTGGTGGGTCCTATATATAAGGCCAATTCCCGCCAAAAACCAGCCGGTCGTTAGAGAACAAAGAATGCTTGTTACAATACTAAATAAAGAAATAAGATGGGCTTGAACAAATAATGACAGTTAAAACCTTAACAGCACAGGGTAAGGTGACTAGAATATATAATAGTAAATTTAACACATCATTAAAGGAATAATATGGAACAACATGGGAGCATCTTATATAAAAAAAATAGAAAAATACGACACGGTCGTACAATATATATATATATATATATATATATATATATATATATAATATATATATATATATAATATATATATATATATATATATATATATATATATATATATATATATATATATATAAAACAAAGAAGTATGTCTGTGTGTTTGTGTGTTTGTATGTGTGTGTGTCCGCAAGAGAATCTCGGAAATTACTTTACAGATCTGTAGTGATGATGAATGGTGTTATATGTAGTGATGATGGATGGTGTTATCTGTAGTGATGATGGATGGTGTTATATGTAGTGATGATGGATGGTGTTATGTGTAGTGATGATGGATGATGTTATATGTAGTGATGATGGATGTTGTTATATGTAGTGATGCTGGATGGTGTTATGTGTAGTGATGATGGATGATGTTATATGTAGTGATGATGGATGTTGTTATATGTAGTGATGATTTGTGGTGTTATATGTAGTGATGATGGATGTTGTTATATGTAGTGATGATGGATGGTGTTAAATGTAGTGATGATGGATGATGTTATATATAGTGATGATGGGTGGTGTTATATATAGTGATGATGGGTGGTGTTATATGTAGTGATGATCTATATCCATATAAAACAAAGAAGTCTGTCTGTTTGTCTGTGTGTCCGCACGAGAATCTCGGAAACTACTTTACCGATCTGTAGTAATGATGGATGGTGTTATATGTAGTGGTGATGATGAATGGTGATATATGTAGTGATGATGGATGATGTTATATGTAGTGATGATGGATGTTGTTATATGTAGTTATGATGGGTGGTGTTATATGTAGTGATGATGGATGGTGTTATATGTAGTGATGATGGATGGTGTTATATGTAGTGGTGGTGGTGACGGTGGTAGTGACAGTGGTAGTAGTGGTGATGGTGATAGCGGCATGTTTGTGGTGATAGTGGTGGTGGTAGAGACTGGTTGATAGTAGTGGTATTGATGGTGGTGGTAATGATGATGGTGGTAGTAGTGGTGGTAGTGATGATGGTGGTAGTAGTGATGGTATTGATGGTGGTGCTATATGTAGTGATGATGGATGGTGTTATATGTAGTGATGATGGATGTTGTTATATGTAGTGATAATGGGTGGTGTTATATGTAGTGATAATGGATGGTGTTATATGTAGTGATGATGGATGGTGGTATATGTAGTGATGATGGATGATGTTATATGTAGTGATGATGGGTGGTGTTATATGTAGTGATGATTAGACAATAAAATAATAACAGTTTAATGCTAAAAAAAATATACTTTACTGTACCGTTGTAGCGAAAAACATGGTGGAATTTACATACACCGTTAATGAACTATTGATGGAAGAATAAGTTTTGGGGACTGAACAGTGAGACAATTGGGATCCTCCCGGAGGGTGGCGTCCTACCGTTGGCTAGCGGATGAGCCGATTCTGCTAGTTATATTATAAATTAATCACTTATAGTAAGTTGTTTACTTGTTGACACACGAGGGCCAGAGTGGCACTGACGTCAGCAGCTGGACCACGGGGGAGGCAGTGACATTTTCACGTAAACTTTGGCCTTCAGAGCATTAATGTGTATGTATGTATGTATGTATGTATGTAATAATAATAATAATAATAATAATAATTAACGGTTTATTGAAGGAGCTTGGCAGCCAGAAGGCTGAAAATATACAGTTACATATTTGGGGAATGGGTTACGAATTACAAATAATATACAAGTAACATAAGTGATATAAATAAGACATATAATAACTTAGATGGGGAAAAGCTCAAACTACAGTTCATTTCAACATAGTGACAGTGTTACAGTATTACAAGTTGTTGATAATTTTTACAATGGTTGGGACTGGGCTGTTCTTATAGCGATCAGTTCGTGCACGTATGGGCTGGATGCGGTTGTGGTGTCGAACAGCAATTCTCGGACAAGGGCTCTCAGGTGGTAGTAGGAGCCGGTGTCGGGGATGGTGTAGAAGCTTCTTACCAAATTTGCAGATGAGGTCGTGGTGATGGTCAGTGAGAGTCGAAAGGGTCAGTGTGTTGAGCGCTTCTTGATATGTGGAGTAGGAGGGGGAGAGAATAATCTTGCATGCCCTCTTTTGTACTTTTTCTAGGTGTTTACGTTGTGTGGCATTTAGGGAGGAAGACCAGGTGGGGGAGGCATAGGTGAGCTTGGGAAGTATGAATGTTGTGTAAACACTGAGGAGCTCGTGTGCAGGAACTCCGAGGGACTTGAGTCGGCGGAGGAGGTGGAGACGGAAACTGGAGGATTTGACAACTTCATTGACGTGTGGTTTCCAATTTAGTTTGTTGTCTATGGTGACGCCGAGGAGCTTCGTGGAATCTACAACCTGGAGTGTGTTCGGACCTAGAGTAATGGAAGGAGGTGGGACAATGTCGGAGGAGAGGTTGATGTGCATAACCATGGTCTTGGTATGGTTGATGGTGACATGGTTGTTGGTGGCCCAGTTTTGGAGACTGTTCAATAAATCCTGAAGGGCGGTATAGTTGGGAGCAGAATTGTTGACGCTGATCCCAATGGTGGAGTCGTCGACATATTTCCAGCGAGCAGGGGTTTCTCTTAGGGCATCATTGATGAGCATAAGGAAGCAGAGTGGTCCCATCTTGGTGCCTTGGGGGACGCCACAGGTGAGTGACTGAAAGGTGGAGACAGCCCCTCGGAAGCGTACAGCTTGGCGTCGGTCACTGAGGAAGTCTGTAAGCCATGGTATGAGGCTTCTTCGAAGCCCGAGGTCAATAGCTTTGTTGATGATTATATTGTGGTCGACTAGGTCGAACGCTTTAGTGAAATCAATGAAGGCGACAGCAACAGACGTTTTTCGTTTCTCGAGATGGCGGTATATGTATGTATGTATGTATGTATGTATGTATGTATGCGGGAGAGGCCTCTCTGGTTCACGGTTGTAGAGAGAAAATCGTGAAGGTTATTGTAGGAAAATTGCTGTTGGAGGTGAAAGGCACTTTAGCCAAGCTCATCTGGAGGTGTATACGTAATGCAAACACACATACAATGTTATCCTCACCCTGCCTCTCCCTCTCCCTGCCTCTCCTTCTCCGTGGCGCTTTCCCTCTCCGTGGCTCTCTCCTCCCTGTATCTCCCTCTCCCTGGCGCTCTCCTTCTCAGTGGCGCTCTTCCTCTGCGTGGCCCTCTCCTTCTCCCTGTATCTCCCTCTCCCTAGCTCTCTCCCTCTCCGTGGCGCTCTTCCTCTCCGTGGCCCTCCCTCTCCCTGGTGCTCTCCCTCTCCCTGGCGCTCTCCATCTCTCCACCTCTTTCACTCTCCCCACCTCTCCGCCTCCCTGGCGCTCTCCCTCGCCCTATCTTTCACTCTCCCTGGCACCCTCCCTCTTACCCTTTCGTATCGTATCTCTCACGCCTCACTCACCCTCATCTCATCTGTTTCTCTCAGCTCTCTAACTTTCTTTCTCTCACAATCCTGTTACCTTCTCTCACAATCCTGTTACCTTCTCTCACAATCCTGTTACCTTCTCTCACAATCCTGTTACCTTCTCTCACAACACTGCTACTTTCTTTCACAACAATTTCCCCTTCTCTCACAACAATTCTACCTTCTCTCATAACACTGCTACCTTCTCTCATAACACTGCTACCTTCTCTCACAACAATTCTACCTTCTCTCACAACAATTCTACCTTCTCTCATAACACTGCTACTTTCCCTCACAACACTGCTACCTTCCCTCACAACACTGCTACCTTCTCTCACAACACTGCTACCTTCTCTCACAACACTGCTACCTTCTCTCACAACACTGCTACCTTCTCTCACAACACTGCTACCTTCTCTCACAACACTACTACCCTCTCTCACAACACTGCTACCTTCTCTCACAACACTGCTACCTTCTCTCACAACACTGCTACCTTCTCTCACAATACTGCTACCTTCTCTCACAACACTACTACCCTCTCTCACAACACTGCTACCTTCTCTCACAACACTGCTACCTTCTCTCACAACACTGCTACCTTCTCTCACAACACTGCTACCTTCTCTCACAACACTGCTACCTTCTCTTACAATACTGCTACCTTCTCTCACAACACTGCTACCTTCTCTCACAACACTGCTACCCTCTCTCACAACACTGCTACCTTCTCTCGCAACACTGCTACCTTCTCTCACAACACTGCTACCTTCTCTCACTATACTGCTACCTTCTCTCACAACACTGCTACCTTCTCTCGCAACACTGCTACCTTCTCTCACAACACTGCTACCTTCTCTCACTATACTGCTACCTTCTCTCACAACACTGCTACCTTCTCTCGCAACACTGCTACCTTCCCTCACAATACTGCTACCTTCTCTCACAACTCTGCTACCTTCTCTCACAACTCTGCCACCTTCTCTCGCAACACTGCTACCTTCTCTCGCAACACTGCTACCTTCTCTCACAACTCTGCTACCTTCTCTCACAACTCTGCTACCTTCTCTCGCAACACTGCTACCTTCTCTCGCAACACTGCTACCTTCTCTTGCAATACTGCTACCTTCTCTCACAACTCTGCTACCTTCTCTCGCAACTCTGCTACCTTCTCTCGCAACACTGCTACCTTCCCTCACAATACTGCTACCTTCTCTCACAACTCTGCTACCTTCTCTCACAACTCTGCTACCTTCTCTCGCAACACTGCTACCTTCCCTCACAATACTGCTACCTTCTCTCACAACTCTGCTACCTTCTCTCACAACTCTGCTACCTTCTCTCGCAACACTGCTACCTTCTCTCGCAACACTGCTACCTTCTCTCACAACACTGCTACCTTCTCTCGCAACACTGCTACCTTCTCTCACAACACTGCTACCTTCTCTCACAACACTGCTACCTTCTCTCACAACACTGCTACCTTCTCTCACAACTCTGCTACCTTCTCTCGCAACACTGCTACCTTCTCTCGCAACACTGCTACCTTCTCTCACAACTCTGCTACCTTCTCTCACAACACTGCTACCTTCTCTCACAACACTGCTACCCTCTCTCACAACACTGCTACCTTCTCTCGCAACACTGCTACCTTCTCTCACAACACTGCTACCTTCTCTCACTATACTGCTACCTTCTCTCACAACACTGCTACCTTCTCTCGCAACACTGCTACCTTCTCTCACAACACTGCTACCTTCTCTCACAACACTGCTACCTTCCCTCACAATACTGCTACCTTCTCTCACAACTCTGCTACCTTCTCTCGCAACACTGCTACCTTCCCTCACAATACTGCTACCTTCTCTCACAACACTGCAACCTTCTCTCACAACTCTGCTACCTTCTCTCGCAACACTGCTACCTTCTCTCGCAACACTGCTACCTTCTCTCACAACTCTGCTACCTTCTCTCGCAACACTGCTACCTTCTCTCGCAACACTGCTACCTTCTCTCACAACTCTGCTACCTTCTCTCGCAACACTGCTACCTTCTCTCGCAATACAGTACTCTGCTCTTACAACTTTTTTATTTTCTCTCACAACACTGCTTTATGTTTCAGCTGTCATCACAAAGACTGCGACATACTTCACCTGGTGTGTTTGTGTGTGTGTGTGCATCTCTTTGTAATATTAAATGTTAAAAGCAAAACATTTCCCATTTTTTCTTAATTCCATTTTCATCATATTTTGGTACGAATGTTCTTTATGGCAACATCGTACACGTCCTTTATGACAACATCTTACACGTTCTTTATGGTAACATCGTACACGTTCTTTATGGTAACATCGTACACGTTCTTTATGGCAACATCGTACACGTTCTTTATGGTAACATCGTACACGTCCTTTATGACAACATCGTTCACGTTCTTTATGGCAACATCGTACACGTTCTTTATGGCAACATCGTACACGTTCTTTATGGTAACATCGTACACGTTCTTTATGGCAACAACGTAAACGTTCTTTATGGCAACAATCATAGGCTACACGTTAGTTGACTTTACATGCAGTTCATATTTCTGTCGAGTATTATTTTCATCCCAATTTTTCCACAATGGAAAAATAGAACTTTCATATAAAACTTCAAACTACACACACACACAGGTAATGGACGTATCGGCAAAACATGAATATTGAGGTTAATTGAAGCTCTCTGCCTGTTGGTTTAATTCGTTTTTCGCAATTCAGGAGGACTACTGGCAGAACCTTATTAAAAACAGCATTTGGCTCGATGTGTTCTAGTAACTTTTTGATCGGTTAGAACACAATACTGTAGCCTAAGTTCCTCACCCTACCTTGTTTACTTGTGATATTAAGGCAATGAGTCAGTCTTAGTGTGATATTACAGCATTAATTTAATTCTAGTGTGATATTACAGAATTGGTTTAATTTTAGTGTGATATTACAGCATTAATTTAATTCTAGTGTGATATTACAACATAACTCTAGACTTAAGATTCAGATGATGCTAAAATTGTTCAGTTTATCAGATGAGAAAAATTAGTGAAACAAGACTAAAAGATGTTTTAAGCTTGTCGAATAAAATGATAACATCCAAGTAGTCGTCGCTGCTGTTTCAAAAAATTATCAGAGAACATAAATATTTTTACCTGGTATAACATATTGCACTTTTTACGTCCCTTGTACCGACAAATACCCGAGGCAGTTCTGTTTACATTTAGTTCATTTATTTACACATTTAAAACAGTGCTGAATCAATACCCAGAAGAAGCTAAAATTTACGATAAAATGCCAAAGAGGCAAGATGGAAGAGAATGTGATGAAAGAAGGAAAAAAAATGTAAAATGAATTAGGGGATAAATATTAAAAGTGGCGTCCCCATAGCGAAGGATTTAAGTCGTTGAAACCTAACTCTTGCCTTTTGTCTTTATAAGTCGAGACTCTTTGGCCAGACTCGGGCGAAACACCATTACTGACTTACAAAAAAAAAACCCCATTATTCCGTAAATTCAGCTTTTATAAATCAATACACAAACCTCCTCAGTGTTATAGACCCGTAATTATAGCTAGTTATCAGTAATAATCATCTACAATTACCTCGAAGTTATATCAAGACTTTGTGAACCTGAAAACGATCCTGGCCTTTGACTTAAAAAGAATATTTGAAATTAAACGCTTGTCAAGAACATTTAGAAGTCATTTTACGAAGTTAAGCGAATAGCCTTTAGTTCAGCAAACTGATGTTGATACACTCGACAGGTTAAAGGATTTTTTGGATTAATTTATTTGTTGAGTAAATAGTTAAGTTTAATGAAGAGAGTATTACATGGTCTAGTGTTTACAGTTGGCCTCCAGTCCTCTCAGTTAATTACTGTCAACCTGCGCACCTGTGGCTTCCCCTTACCTGGTGGATGTCCAACAGCACCAGCAAGTAATGCCAGCATGTAACACCACCAAGTAACACCAGTAACATCATCAAGTAAGACCAGCAAGTAACACCATCGAGTAACACCAGAAACTAACACCATCAAGTAACATAAATAAGTTTGGTTCATGTTCATACATTTTAAGAAGCACGTATGTTGCCCATATTTCATTAGTGACAAGTGTTGGGGGCCACGTGTGGCACACCAGCATAACACGATACATTAAGAACATATCAAAACTTTTCGTCCAGTATTTTAAATTGTAAAGATCGGTCTAAATAACATTACTTGGGGGGGGGGGGGGGGTGGTACTGTACTGGACAGGGAACATTAAACTACTTGTCCATTTTAATATCTGATTCTGTTGTATTCATCGCGAGAAATTAGTGAAAAACAAAATATTATCAACTATTATTGTGAGAAATCAAAACAACGAAGGTGAGTAGATCCTGCTGCCATATGGCATCACCAAAAATGTGACCAAGTCCCAGGTTGCTGATCTGACTTTCTGCCTCGTTTACACACAATTGCAGGGTCTCAATTGTTTCTCTTACTATTGACAACACAACATACATACAGTACTGTCGTTTCTCACTCTTGATTTTTTTATTTATTATTATTATTATTATTATTATTATTATTATTATTATTATTATTATTATATTTTCGCCCTCAAGGCCCCAATGTGGGTCAGTGACCTGTGTCCGGGTGGGCTAATCTCCGTTAAAAAAGGAAAAAAAAGAAGAAGTATACATGAAACATTGCGTATTACAGGTGTACACAAAGGTGTGAGCAAACTTCACCTGGGATAAGAGCAGGTAGACGTGCACCCCCTCACCCCGCTAGAGTCTTGGGATTTCAAAATAATTGATTCTCTCTCTCTCTCTCTCTCTCTCTCTCTCTCTCTCTCTCTCTCTCTCTCTCTCTCTCATTGATTTGATAAAACCAACAGTCCAAAATAAAAGGGAAATATAACATTATCGCGTCAAGGTAAAATACATGTTAAACTACTTATGAACCTGATGGTAAAACTTTCACACTAACTTGGTAGCTCGTAAACACTGCTGCATGTTCCTTGGCTATACACGAGTTTATGTCTCTTATGTTTGTACATACGACCATCAACCAGGTTTCTGTAGTGCAATAAAAATAAGAAAATTACACACCCCAGCTTATTTCACTGAAAATTACCCACTGTACCACTAACCTAACCTAAACTAACCTAACCTAAGCTAGTCCTAACCTAACCTAACCTTACGCCAGATGCATTTATTGAACTCAGAGGGTAACCCATTCACAAGCAGTTAATTAGATGCGTAGGGTGTTGAAGTGCATCACCAGTCTCTCTCACCTGTACACAGTTACTACTGCACTTCTCTCCAGTGTTAGTAATTAATGAGTGTTTATGTTTTGTGTCATCTAATTGGAGAGTGATCAGAGAGATTTAGCTATTCTCTCGTAATTTCAGGATCACACTTGGAAATCACTCAGCGATTTTACAATCACTCAAGGTGCTGGTCTAGAATTACACCTTTGTCAATGTTCTGAGAGAGAGAGAGAGAGAGAGAGAGAGAGAGAGAGAGAGAGAGGAGAGAGAGAGAGAGGAATATTTAGGTCTTGGCCACAAAACTCAGCGGTAAAGTCTCAGCCTTCCAGACGTCTACAAACATATCCAATATATTACGTTATGTTTCCACAGTGATTCTCCTTCCCTTGTCCACTGGGATTCGAACATTTTTCACAGCAAATAACATGAAACAACCAAACCAGCCAGACCTAACGTAACCGAAATTTAGGTTAGGATCGGCAAGGTTAAGTTTTGTTGGGTTAGGTTAGGTTAGTTTTTGTTTGGTTGTGGTAGGAGAGGTTAAGTTAGGTAAGGTTAGGTTAGGTTAGGTTGTTCCTAGTCCCGCTATAACAAAAATAAAAAGACAAAATTACAACTTCTTAATTTCAGATTCGCTTTTCCTATGTTCCATCTATCATGTTGAACTGGAAATCTACGCGGTGGTGGCAGGATTTTGTGTACTGCAATATTCCCGCCCAGGCAGAAGCATAGTCAGGTTATTTATCTTTACGATTTAATATTTGTATATCTGAAATTTCTACACGTTGAGCGATTCATAAATTCTTGCCCAATTTCACAATACTTGTTCTATCTCGTAACTGTGAAAAACTGACCAGTCCTAACTTGAATTCGAAGGTAGTTTATCCACACTTGACTGGCGTACACAAACTCAGCTGTGGTCGACCAGAATCACTCATACAAATCACTGAAAGTCAGCAATAAGTCACCCCCCCCCCCCGAGGTAGAGTGATGGGGGATATTGTTTACACATTATCCAGCTACATAATTAGGTTTCTTCTCCATAATAACCCCATAAGGTCAATGGGGTAAATGAGGTGCGTACAACCAGAGTGGTCAAAGTTTTTAGTTTAACAAATTTGTTGATAAAGCTTGGAGTACAGTTTGCCTATTCTGAGTAATTCAGTTAGGTCTTGACACTGAGAGTGGTCAAAGCGCCAGAAAAATTAAAGACCTCTGGCGCTTTCCACTCTGAGATCTGCTGCCAATCACCCTTACCACCAGCCTCGATTTTGACCAGAGTGGCGCTTTGTCCCCTCTGGCCGTAAGCGCCTCAAATATCCTTTAGAAGAAAATCAAAACAAAGACACAAGACCCTACTTCATGATTCACACACACACACACACACACACACACACACACACACACCACTCTTCATGGTAACGAAATAAATAGTTGTTAGAATATTGACCAACAGAATCATCGCTGTTCTCTGTCAAGTCTTTTGTATTTCGGATGCGAAGAAAATTCTTTTATTAGATTTTAAAACAATTTTATCCTAGAAAATGTAAAACAAATTTCTTATTCCGGCAAATTTGCATATAAACACACCAGTTTGTATATGAACACACCAGGGTCAACACAAACACACCAGTTTGTATATGAACACACCAGGGTCAACATAAACACACCAGCTTGTTTAAAACACATCAATTGTATAAAAATCATCAGATTATATAATATAAACAAAGTAGTTTATACATATTTACTGTATAATTATAAATCCAGTAGTGTATTTATGAACGTAATTTTCTGGTATACGAAAAGCACTTCTTACCATCTGCTTATATATAAACATTTTCGTATATATAAACACAACAGTTTACATACACAGCACCACTACGGGAGACTGTGTGTGGTGCTGTGTGAGGGAGCAGCACTACAGCACCACTACGGGAGACTGTGTGTGGTGCTGTGTGACGGAACAGCACCACAGCACCACTACGGGAGACTGTGTGTGGTGCTGTGTGAGGGAACAGCACCATAGCACCACTACGGGAGACTGTGTGTGGTGCTGTGTGAGGGAACAGCACCACAGCACCACTACGGGAGACTGTGTGTGGTGCTGTGTGAGGGAGCAGCACTACAGCACCACTACGGGAGACTGTGTGTGGTGCTGTGTGAAGGAACAGCACCACAGCACCGCTACGGGAGACTGTGTGTGGTGCTGTGTGAGGGAACAGTACCACAGCACCACTACGGGAGACTGTGTGTGGTGCTGTGTGAGGGAACAGCACCACAGCACCGCTACGGGAGACTGTGTGTGGTGCTGTGTGAGGGAACAGCACCACAGCACAGCTACGGGAGACTGTGTGTGTGTGTGGTGCTGTGTGAGGAAACAGCACCACAGCACCGTTTCGGGAGACTGTGTGTGGTGCTGTGTGAGGGAACAGCACCACAGCACCACTACGGGAGACTGTGTGTGGTGCTGTGTGAAGGAACAGCACCACAGCACAGCTACGGGAGACTGTGTGTGTGTGTGGTGCTGTGTGAGGGAACAGCACCACAGCACCACTACGGGAGACTGTGTGTGGTGCTGTGTGAGGGAACAGCACCACAGCACCACTACGGGAGACTGTGTGAGGTGCTGTGTGAGGGAACAGCACCACAGCACCGCTACGGGAGACTGTGTGTGGTGCTGTGTGAGGGAACAGTACCACAGCACCACTACGGGAGACTGTGTGTGGTGCTGTGTGAGGGAACAGCACCACAGCACCGCTACGGGAGACTGTGTGTGGTGCTGTGTGAGGGAACAGCACCACAGCACAGCTACGGGAGACTGTGTGTGTGTGTGGTGCTGTGTGAGGAAACAGCACCACAGCACCGTTTCGGGAGACTGTGTGTGGTGCTGTGTGAGGGAACAGCACTACAGCACCTCACCTCCCGGGAACGTTTTCACAGCTCCAGGACCCAGCTGGGTCTCGCCACCACCACAAAAAGATTTACACACCAATTCCACCACAAACAATGATAAACTGAGGGGAAGTGAGAGGAAGTTTCTGCCTCCCCTCTGACAACTGAGGGGAAGTGTACAGCCTCCCCCTTGATAACTGAGGGGAAGTGTGCGGCCTCACCTCTGACAACTGAAGGGAAGTGTACAGCCTCCCCTTCTGACAACTGAGGGGAAGTGTACAGCCTCCTGCCCTGACAACTGAGGGGAAGTATACAGCCTCCCCCTTGATAACTGAGGGGAAGTGTACAGCCTCCCCCCCTGACAACTGAGGGGAAGTATACAGCCTCCCCTCTGACAACTGAAGGGAAGTATACAGCCTACCCTCTGACAACTGAGGGGAAGTGTGCGGCCTCCCTTTCTGACAACTGAGGGGAAGTATACAGCCTCCCACTTGATAACTGAGGGGAAGTGTACAGCCTCCTGCCCTGACAACTGAGGGGAAGTATACAGCCTCCCCCTTGATAACTGAGGGGAAGTGTACAGCCTCCCCTTCTGACAACTGAGGGGAAGTATACAGCCTCCCCTCTGACAAGTGAGGGGAAGTATACAGCCTCCGCTCTGACAACTGAGGGGAAGTGTACAGCCTCCCTTTCTGACAAATGAGGGGAAGTGTACAGCCTCCCCCCTGACAACTGAGGGGAAGTGTACAGCCTCCCCCATGACAACTGAGGGGAAGTGTACAGCCTCCCTTTCTGACAACTGAGGGGAAGTATACAGCCTCCCCTCCGACAACTGAGGGGAAGTGTACAGCCCTCCCTCTAACAACTGAGGGGGAAGTATACAGCCTCCCCTCTGACAACTGAGGGGAAGTACACAGCCTCCTCTCTGACAACTGAGGGGAAGTGCACAGCCTCCCCTCCGACAACTGAGGGGAAGTGTACAGCCCTCCCTCTAACAACTGAGGGGGAAGTATACAGCCTCCCCTCTGACAACTGAGGGGAAGTACACAGCCTCCTCTCTGACAACTGAGGGGAAGTGCACAGCCTCCCCTCTGACAACTGAAGGGAAGTATACAGCCTCCCCAGTGACAACTGAGGGGAAGTATACAGCCTCCCCTCTGACAGCTGAGAGGAAGTGTACAGCTTCCCAGTGAAAACTGAGGGGAAGTATACAGCCCACCTCTGACAAGTGAGGGGAAGTATACAGCCTCCGCTCTGACAACTGAGGGGAAGTATACAGCCTCCCCCTTGATAACTGAGGGGAAGTATACAGCCTCCGCTCTGACAACTGAGGGGAAGTATACAGCCTCCCCCTTGATAACTGAGGGGAAGTGTACAGCCTCCCTTTCTGACAACTGAGGGGAAGTATACAGCCTCCCCCTGACAACTGAGGGGAAGTGTACAGCCTCCCCCATGACAACTGAGGGGAAGTGTACAGCCTCCCTTTCTGACAACTGAGGGGAAGTATACAGCCTCCTGCCCTGACAACTGAGGGGAAGTGTACAGCCTCCCCTCCGACAACTGAGGGGAAGTGTACAGCCCTCCCTCTAACAACTGAGGGGGAAGTATACAGCCTCCCCTCTGACAACTGAGGGGAAGTACACAGCCTCCTCTCTGACAACTGAGGGGAAGTGCACAGCCTCCCCTCTGACAACTGAAGGGAAGTATACAGCCTCCCCTCTGACAACTGAGGGGAAGTATACAGCCTCCCCTCTGACAACTGAGAGGAAGTGTACAGCTTCCCAGTGAAAACTGAGGGGAAGTATACAGCCCACCTCTGACAACTGAGGGGAAATGTACAGCCTTCCCTCTGACAACTGAGGGGAATTATACAGCCCCCTCTGACAACTGAGAGGAAGTATACAGCCTACCTTCTGAGAACTGAGGGGAAGTATACAGCCTCCCCTCTGACAACTGAGGGGAAGTATGCTCCCCTGCCTGGGGAGTTACAGCCTCCCCTCTGACACGGGGAAGAAGCCTCTGACACTGAGGGGAAGTAGCCCCCTGACACTGGGGGAAGTACACGCCTCCTCTGACAACTGAGGGGGTTACAGCCTCCCCTCTGACAACTGAGGGAAGTTACAGCCCCCTGACTGATGGGAAGTATACAGCCTCCCCTCTGACAACTGAGGGGAAGTATACTGCCTCCCCTCTCACAACTGAGGGGAAGTGTACAGCCCCTCTGACAACTGAGGGGAAGTATACAGCCTCCCCTCTGACAACTGAGGGGAAGTATACAGCCTCCCCTCTGACAACTGAGGGGAAGTGTACAGCCTCCCCTCTGACAACTGAGGGGAAGTATACAGCCTCCCCTCTGACAACTGAGGGGAAGTATACAGCCTCCCCTCTGACAACTGAGGGGAAGTATACAGCCTCCCCTCTGACAACTGAGGGGAAGTGTACAGCCTTCCCTCTGACAACTGAGGGGAAGTATACAGCCTCCCCTCTGACAACTGAGGGGAAGTATACAGCCTACCTTCTGACAACTGAGGGGAAGTATACAGCCTCCCCTCTGACAACTGAGGGGAAGTGTGCGGCCTCCTGCCCTGACAACTGGATTCAATATACTATTTTTACGGTCTGGATTGAACAGTGAGGGGTTAGTGAGGGGAGTAAGGGGAGTGAAAGGAGTGAGGGGAGTGAAAAGGAGTGAGGGGAATGAGGAGAGTGAGGGGGCGACGAGAGAGATAATGGGGTAGCATTAGCTTAATAAATGGATAGTGAGGGGAAGTTAATGGATGGAGAGAGTATGAGTGACTTTTACCCCACATAATTTATTCGTAACAATTTCCCCTTCCCTATGTAAGAGTCTGGTGAGGAAAGGCACTTGGTTCCCTCCCTCACTGCAAACTACAAGTGATTATTTTAGTTGTCTCTGTTAGATCATCAGTCACCTAAAGGTCATCGTGTGGCACCGTGAACCAGCAAACATCCTCTCGGTAAAACAAAAGCGTTGGTCATAGATGTCAATGCAAAACCAAAACAAAAATAGTTTAAGAATGAGTGGATATAATCTCAACAACACTCGCACCAGAAAGTATCTTTACGGAGGAGTACATTGATCACCGCGACTCCTGTTGTCTCGGTAGGGTTGTTAAAATACTTCGTCTCTTGTGTCATATTGTCTCACACAAAATCGTATACCGTAGATACTTTTTGGAGCTAGTGTACCTAGAATATGTTGACTATATGGAAGTGGGAAGTACGAGTATGTGCATCATATATGTATACAGTATGCTGTATATATATATATATATATATATATATATATATATATATATATATATATATATATATATATATATATATATATATATATATATATATAATCAACGACCTCACCAGCAAGGAATCGAAGTATATATATATATATGTGAATTACACGAAAGCGCTTGGGAACTTCGTGTTTTCTTCTTTCCTTGTGGTTATCAGCATATATATATATATATATATATATATATATATATATATATATATATATATATATATATATATATATATATATATATATATATTGAAGCATTGTTGAATTGATATAATATGGTGGATGGATTCGTATAATGTGCGTAGAAAAAAATGTTATTTGGTATATTCAGGTGAAAAGTGTGATAGGTGTTATTATTGCTGGAGCTGTGTGTAAAGGAACAATGGTCAGTGTCAGACAGAGTTGTGTTTTCGAGTTTAAAACTAAACCATTGGTCTTCCTGATAATGCAAGTTTTATGCATCATCAAGCAATAGTGAGGATACGGTTTTGGATTTTCTATTAAGAATTAACAATTGCAAAAAAAAAAAAAAACTGTGAAGTTCAATGAATATTTAAGTAAAATAGATGATTCTAATGCAAAGGTTTTGATGAGGAAAGAAACACCAGAAATAGGACTGCATTAGCTTGGCTGACAGATATGAAAGTTGTGAACTGACTGTCTTTTGAAGACCTCAACATGGTTGCTCTATATCCATGGTCTCAACATCAACCGAGACATATTTATGAGCCACTCCTGCGAGTGAGTACCCCCCCATCTGGCCTCTTTACTTACTTATATATTCTACGCCTCTCGCCTCATACACTTATAAAACACAAATTCTTAATGTCGTTCGGTGGAAGGTGACGGACTACACTTATGTCAGTCTTCCTTGACCTACTGGAGTCTTTCTCACCAGTAAAATAATAACCATACCCACAGGGTTAATGCCCGCACCCACAGGGTTAATGCCCGCGCCTCCAGGGTTAATACCCACGCCCACAGGGTTAATGCCCACGCCCACAGAGTTTGCTGAGAAGGTCCCAGAGGTGTAAATGTTCCCACATCAGTTGACATCAAAACACAAGATCACAACACAACACATCACAAAATCTTAAAATTTAAATATAGAGAAATGAAATATTAAGTTTTTTGGAACCACATCACGGCTTGTGGTGGTATTGGTGATCCTCTGCTTTATTTTCCGTTCATTTTTAACATCTCTAAAATCAAATATGCAACATTTAGTGCGGTAATTTGATAAGTATAACCTATTATAGTTTAGATGAACAGGGCTCGCCCACAAAATGTTAGGACGACAAACTGTGTGAGGCTCATAGGATGTCGTTATATTTATCAATATTGCTGACTTACAGTGTACAGTCACAAGTGATCTACTCTGTCACAGTTACTACCAAGTGTTGTCTCAAACGGTGAAGAACATAAACTTGTGTTGACTAATGTGGTAAATGTGTTGACTTTAACTTTACTTCACCTGTTGACCTTATACTTAGGAACACTTGGTAACACTGTCCCCTGAAGACGACAAATGTCACCAGATGACTGAATGGTGCCTATATATGATCTGACGACGATTGCCTCGGAGTTATGCAAGTTTTACCTAAACTATGGTTGACGACAGATGGCGGCTGTACTGGCACCAGCTGACGCCTGTGGTTCATCATGCTCTCTCTCTCTCCCTCTCTCTCTCTCTCTCTCTCTCTCTCTCTCTCTCTTCTTTCACTTTATTAACCGAGTTTGGTGAGCCTCGCATACTTCCCTCCCTCCTGTAGTGTAGTCTTCTCCCTCACTCGCCTCGCCATATGTCCGTCACCAACAGCCTCACATGACACCAGCGGGCCAGTACGAGGTATGTGGAGGACCCAACTGTGCCACTTGATAACCTTCATCCTCAGGTGTTGCCGACGCTATACTCCGCCGTTACCATACATCTTGCGGCGTTAATTACACAACCACATGTCCTCCAGATGCCTCGAGTGCTACTTGTCTCTCAGGTCTCCTACTGAGGGTCTCTCTGTCTCACTGTTGCTCTTAGGTCTTGGAGATGATATGCATTATCTCGCTCAGGTGGTCAGGGGTATTCCATGTTACTTGTATCTCATATTCCGCCGCCAACACTACATCCACCTGCCACCTGCCAACACTGCCTCTGCGCTAGGCCTGCCATCACTGCCTCTTATGACAATCCTGCTAAAACTATCTGTACACCAGAAATACCAACATTGCCTCTATGACAGGCACCGTCAACACTGCCTCTATACCAATCCTAATAACATTGCCTCTACGCCAGGCACTACCAACGCTGCCTCTATGACAATCCTAATAACACTCACTGTCTGTACGCCACCTGCCAACACTCAATGCGCCAGGCCTGCCAACACAGCCTCAACGCCAGGCCTACCAACACTGTCTCTACACCAGGACTGCCAACACCGCCTCTACACCAGACACACTGAAGAACAAAGCGCCCGGCCCGGATGGATTCACCGCTGAGATCTCTCGTCATCTTTATGGCCTCGTCCAATAGATCTGGAAGCTGGAAGAGATCCCTCGGGACATGAAGGATGCTACCATCGTCACCATTTCTGAGAGAGGAGACAGGCCAGACTGCAGTTATCATCGTGGTATTTCCCCGCTTCCATCACTGTAAGAGCCTGGCAAGAATAATCTCCTTAAATTTTCATAAAATTTCCAGTTTATTTATGGCATCACAACATTCTGAAGAACAGTCGAAGTGATATTGATAACCCATCAATTCCTGTAAACATGTCAGGAACAACTTTAACTTCTACCCTTGGCTTCCATCAATCAGACTAAAGGCTTGGATTCTACGACTGGAAAACCCTTTAGAAATTTCTCCAGACATCTGCATACACAGAGAAACTTGTGACCAGCACGACTCATGCATGATGGGTGGGGCTGCATCCATCCCCTGTAATGGATATGAATCTGACCAACACCCAAACAAGAGTTACTCAAGGTTGTCGCCTCACTAACTTTCTTCTTACGCCTCTGGTCACCTGTCCACCATCACCGCCCGGCAACCATTATCGTGCAAGACGCAGCTCACTGCGACCTCTATCATGACCTGAGGTGGTCGGGTGTAAGGACATAGAACAAAAGGTCGGTGGGGAAGGTAAAACCATATAAGAGCCGACTGCAGGGAGGGAGATACACTTCATTACATTATTAACGATGGTGTAGACAGACATACAGGCAGGGTTCTTCTAGTACCCTGGGAACCCCTTTGGAGGTGAATTGTAAAGTAAATGAGAGGCAATAGAAATAAAGCAGTAACTGGGGAGCAAACAATGTAGAGAATAAAGAATAAAAATACAAAAACAAGGAGACATAGATTTGAAAGAGAAGACTGGCATATAAGTGCTCAAAGATAACCTCAAGTGACATGGATATATTGAGAGAATAGAAAGAAATTAAATGATTAGGGTATGTGTGTGTGTGTGTGTGTGTGTGTGTGTGTGTGTGTGTGTGTGTGTGTGATGCTGTGATTATTTTTTATTTTTGAGAAACTTGTATTAATTCAGGTTAAAGTTGAGAGAATGATGTTAAATATTTTCTGCCTTTGTTTCTCTTATTCTCTCCCATCCCTTTCTCTTTCTATCTCAGTCTTTCCCCTTCTCCCTCCTTCCATTTTTTCTATCCTTCTGTGTCACTCCTTCCCTCCCTTACTTTTTCTTATTTCTTCTCTTCTTTCTTCTTTTCTTTCTTTTGTCTCCCTCTCTCCCTCTCCCTCTCTCTTACTTTCCCCTTTCTCACTTACTCCCTTTGTCTTACCCATAACCCTTTCCCTCTCTTCCTCCCTTCTTCTCCCATTTTCCCTCTCTCCCTCTTCTTCTCTCATTGCTCCTTACTTCCCCCTCTCTCTCCCTCTTTCTTCGTTCCTCCTTTCAGTCCCCTCTCATTTTCCTTCTCCATTTAACTCTCTTCTTCTTCCTTTCTCTCTCCCCTTTCCCTTTCTCTCTCCCTTTTACTCTCGTCTTCCTCTTTTCTTCTTTCATCCCCCCCGTTCCCTTTCTCTCTGCAGGTCGTTTATAGAGTTATTATCATGGTAGAGAGAAACGCCTGATAAAAAGATCTTTTTTTTTTAGAACAGAATATTGGTGCAGAATTTATATCGTATCTGGAATATCAAGGCATGAAAATTTCTTACTCCAACCCCTCTCCCCCTTCCAATGACCCCCACCCCTCCCCACTGACCCCCTACCCCTCCTCCTCCTCCAATGACCCCACCCTCCCTTCTCCACTGATCCCACCCCTCCCCTCTCCAGTGACCCCCTCCCTCTCCCGCCTCCACTGACCCCCACCTCTCTCCCGCCTCCACTGCTCCCCCCTTCTCCACTTACCCAGGCTCTTTCCCACTCTTTTCCGTTGTGGATATATTCTATTCGCCATCGTTCAGGTCCAGATGGTCCATGGATCTGATTAGACCAATATCTGGATGGGCCAATTTCTCAGCGGTCCAGTTTTGGGCTAGGCTGAGGTGAGTTGGGTATCTGATGGGTCTTAAGATTTCTGAGTGTTGCGGTATCTGTGCGGTCCAGTTTGTCTGTGGTCCAGTTTGTCAGTGGTCCAGGTTGTCAGTGGTCCAGTTTGTCAGTGGTCTAGCTTGTCAGTGGTCTAGCTTGTCAGTGGTCCAGGCTGTCAGTGGTCCAGTTTGTCAGTGGTCTAGCTTGTCAGTGGACCAGTTTGTCAGTGGTCCAGTTTGTCAGTGGTCTAGCTTGTCAGTGGTTCAGTTTGTCAGTGGTCTAGCTTGTCAGTGTCAGGAAATATTAATTGACAACTGACATTACAAGAACAACAACTACAACAACAACTACAACAACAACTACTACCACTACTACTACTATGGTATACTATTTAAGTGCCTCTACATACTGGGTGCTGTGGTGTAGTGGCTTGCTCCCATTGACCCCCAGGTGACCCAACTGTGAAAGGATACCTGGTTTTAGTAGGGAAAGTGGTGGTGGTTGAGTGTATGTTTAGAGCTTGGTGGTGGTGGTGGTGATAATGATGGTAGCAGTGGTGATAGTGATGATGGTAGTGGTGGTGATGGTGGTGGTGGTGGTAGGGTGGTGGTCGTGGTGGTGATAATGATGGTAGTAATGGTGATGGTGGTGATGGTAGTGGTGGTGGTGGTGGTGGTAGTAGCAGTGGTGGAGTAACAGGACGGGGTGGTGTTGGTAGTGGTGATGGTATTGATGATGGTAGTGGTGGTGATAGTGGTGATGGTAGAGGTGGTGGTGGTAGTAGCAGTGGTGGAGTAACAGGACGGGGTGGTGTTAGTATTGATGATGTTAATGGTGGTGATAGTGGTGATGGTAGTGGTGGTGGGGGTGTAGCACTAGCCTTTCCATCTCCCAGTAAGATAATAAAAGTTGCACCGAGCTAACATGACCACCAGAGAGACTTGTAGCCTTTTAAAATAATTAACAAACATTAAGCTCACTTTAAAGGTTTACCAACAGCTTTAAGAATAAACTCTCCACTCAGCCTCTCAATCTTGTCTGTCTGTCTGTCTGTCTGTCTGTACGATTACGTTAAAATATATAGTAATCAGATCTGATAAACAAGATACAGACAGGATAGATTAAGTTAGGCTATGATTAGGTTAAGTTAAGTTAGGCTAGGCTAGGCCAAGTTAGGTTAGGTTAAGTTAAGTTAGGTTAGGTTGGGTTATAACTAGGTTAAGTTAAGTTAGGCTTGGTTAGGTTAGGTTTGATTAGGTTAGGTTAGGCTTGATTAGGTTAGGTTAGGTTTGATTAGGTTGTGTCACTTGGCCCAGCATCAGGAGGCGAAGGTCACAGTGATACCTGCCACTACTTGACACAGGAGTGACCGCCTTCATCGATCTTCCAACTCGGTGCTCAGGAGTGATTTTATGTCCCTATGGTCAAATGCCAAGGCTCTATGTTATCCAAGTTGACGTGGAATAAAAATATCAGTGCTAGTGTTTAGGAAATCGACGAATAGTAGTACAGTTAAAGTGAACCTTGGCACAGTGTATTTATCGGCTTGCCTTGTGACCAAACTTCCCGGATTACTACCTTATCAACCAGGCTGTTACTTATGTAGATAGTCTTTTTCCTGCCTTCTGTTATCCCTGACCAAGGCATGCCTCCTGTGACCTATCACCGCACCACAACACAACCCCAACTACCAAAGTTTCCCCCAAGACATGAGTTTTATTATGGATTAACACTGACAACATCGCAACTCGGCCGAAAAAAATGTTTATTAAACCATAACATTCGTAAAAGAAACGAATTTATACTTTCTCATCAATTCAAAATGGAAATGAAGACTTACTTACAACAGGACACTACTACGATAAGCATACAAGTGTTTATAGAGTCTCAGCCACGTTCTACCAATCTCCCTATGTGAAATTAAAGCGGAAAGAAATACTGGTATAAAACTCCACACCCAGAATGGACCTCAAGTGTTCCAAGATTCATCCTCCTGGCCACGTCACATATATATTCAAATACGAGTTTAAATCTTTAACTACTGTAGTGTACTGCTGAAGCTGAGGAAAAATAAGGGGGTATTAAAACTCTTCCGGAGTTGTTTTATTTACTGAGTATCGTGAGAAGTAGTCTTCTTCTTCTGCTTCTCTAGTTGTTGACAGACTCTGGAGTGGGACTCAAGGTATAGACGAAAGACCTAAGGAAAGACAAAATATAAACAAACTAAGGGAGAGAAGACGAAGCAGGAAGAAAGAACACAGGAAATAACACAAGAAAAGAAGGGAGAACACAGAAGGACAGATAATAAAAGAGGGAAGATACACAAGACAACAGTGAAAACATGAGTCTGAGTGTGTGTGCGAGTATGTGTGTGTGTGCGAGTATGTGTGTGTGTGCGAGTATGTGTGTGTGTGCAAGAGTGAGACAGAGACCCAGGTTCACATGTCTCTCAGTGGTGAAGAATACGTATAGATAAGGCGCTTGTAGCCACAATTTACGAAGAGAAAATCAGTCTGTGCTCCCGTTAAGCATTTTTCACCCACGAGCCTCGATTAAGCGTGAACTATGTAGCGGCGGCGGGCCTCTGTATCTCGCTGGAATTACACGATATACACAAATTATCATCTCCCTGCTGGTGATATATGTGTGTGGCCTTAATTGCTATAATTGATGATGAAAAAAAGTTCAATGGATATAAAATTATTTTGATATACTGTACTATTTGTAATGACCAATAATATTATGAGCCTGAACGCTGATGGAATCCTAATCACAATGGAATTTGACAGGTCATAACTGTAGCTGAACTGTGACTGTTTCTCTGGCAGACGATGTTGTTATGGATATCTGTCAGTCAGTCAGTCAGTAAGTTACTCGTCAAGCCAAAACGTGTGTTGCTCTGTCCATATACTCCATAGTTAAGCTGGCCAGTGTAATTCCCGGCAGTAGGTAAGTCGCTAGATGTCTCAATAGTCTCTGATACCTGCAGTGCTAGCGGGGTTTTAGGATGGTGGATCACAGGTTGTTGATGTGTTAAGGACAATGACTTGATCTAACTCACGACCCCGAACTACACCTCCAACCTTCAGCTTCAACTAACATGTGAAGGTCGAGTGGTAGACAGTACCTTAACCTCACCTCTTCAACCCACCATGAGCCAACGGTGTATTGTAACCCGGCTTAATGTGTCAACACCGCATCAATGTATCGCAACCCTCCACCAACACATTACAACGTCCCAACAGCGAATCACAACGCCCCAACAACGCATCACAACCCACCATCAATGCATGACAACCCTCCGCCAACACCCTCTACACCATCGTGGCCGGGTAGAGAAACAAGTACTGCTCCACTCACCACGTAAGTGATAAGAGAACTGATAAACACGAGGAAAATACTCGAGTATTAATGAAACCATCAAATGTTTCGGTGATTAACGGTAGAAAATAATATCCAGGCATTACGGAAATTATTATTTATGTGTGTCTGTAAAGTGAGCTCATCGCTAATTTATATTTATATAGAGAGATGTTTTTCATATAATTGTTTTTGGTTCATTACACCGAGTTTTTGCAGTGTAATAATAAATGTAATTTATTGTTAAATCGACGGTATTGTTATCAATTTTTAAATAAATTTATTACTGGTTCTCATTTAGAATTCTTAAAAATTGAATGATGCAATAATAATAATAATAATAATAATAATAATAATAATAATAATAATAATAATAATAATAATAAAATCATGATAATAATATCGACAGCAATAACAAGAACAACAACAATAATAATAACAGACACCAACGTAAACAAAAATTACAATGAAAAAACACATTTATAAAGTATCGATACACATTAAAAAAAAGAAAGAAAAAAAAGGGAATTCCGACATAATTTGGCTTATTGACAGACACATTTAACTGAGAGTGTCTTAGTGATCGCTGATCCTCATGATAGCAGGCCAAGACATGATCCTAGTCAAGTTGAGCCTCTGAGGAGTGTTAAGTTTACTGACCTTGTGTAAATTAATCCTGTGTCAAGTCAAGTGTGTGACAGTTGGCCTTAGGTGCATATAACGCTTGTGGCATTTATTCAACTGTGCAGGTAATATCATTTAATTATAGGTGTTGATGAAAAGGATGGAGGAAAAACAGAAGACAGAAGAAGAGGTAACAGTGAAGAATATGGACACAGGAGGAGGAAGAAGAGGTAACAAGTGAAGAAGATGAACACAGGAGGAAGAAGAGGAGGTAACAAGTGAAGAAGATGGACACAGGAGGAGGGAGAAGAGGTAACAAGTGAAGAAGATGAACACGAGAGGGAAAGGATCAAGATAGTGGTTTTGAGGGAAGGCTTGGCGGTAATACCAACATTACCATACTAAGCGTCGCCATTGAGAAACGGCAGATCACCTGAAGATTACCTCCCCTGCCGAGTTTATTTCACCTAAAGATTAACCTTACCTAACGCTACCTCGGGGTTTATGTTATCTTATGTTATGTTATGTTATGTTATGTTATGTTTGGTTAGGTTAGGTAATGTGGTAAATTCTAATCTGGCACAAACGTTTTATTTTGTTCCCCCACAAGAGGTGTATCATGTTATGTTGTTCTCCCACAAGAGGTGTATCATGTTATTTTGTTCCCCCCCAAGAGGTGCATCATGTTATTTTGCTCCCCACAAGAGGTGCATCATGTTATGTTGCTCCTCCACAAGAGGTACATCATGTTATGTTGCTCCCCCACAAGAGGTGTATCATGTTATGTTGCTCCCCCACAAGAGGTGTGTCCTTACTGGATTATAGTCCTTGATTTGTACGACATATAGAAAGCGACCTACGCTCATGGCTTGGGCAAACCTTACCGTGAGGATTCCTTAAGGAGGAGAGTCCACGTATATGCTTTGGGGAATTAAGGAATCGAAACCAAAGTTCCATCAACATTACTATAAGTGAATTATAAAGCCGACACACACACACACACACACACACACACTCTAAAGCTTAAGAGTTACCTATGAGTGGTCAGAGGTAACATGACTTCATTAAAGTTGTTTATGCTAGTACTGGAAGAACCTTTTAAATAATTAGTAATGAAACGAAACAAGAATATATTTTGAAGTATTCGCTTAGAGTGAATGAATAATTTGTTCTCTACAAATATTAAGCACTGTGGAATTTTGGTCATATCATACGATCTAATGTGTTTATTCAGATACATTTCAATGATCCCCATCCAGGACTCGACCCCACGTCATGACAACTGCCATGTCGAGGCTAACACCATTCAGCCACTGCAAAAACTCCAAGATCATAAGAATATGATGAACTGGACTTTTCTTAGGGGGGGGGGGGGGTGGATTAGAGTAGAGTGACCATGAGGTTCTGGGTAAACGAGAAAACACGTAAAGAAACAGTTATTACTAAAAGATCAAAGCATCATGGGCGTAATATAAAGCATATTTTAAAGTATTTATCGGCTGGAGTGAATTTTGGCGCGAAATAGGCCTTTATTAAACCTTGTTAATATAATTTACGGGAAACACAACAGAACGTAACGTAAATTTAGTCTGCCTCCCTCACGGACGTACACTTGGGTAATAGCGCCACACAAACTCTTAATTAAGAACCACAAAATTACAGTTATACTATGATATTCACTCCTCAGGGGGAGTCCCAACTTGCCGAGATACAGAAAGTTTTAAATGAGTTTGTGGGAGAAGTGTAATGGCTTGGTGGGGCGTGCGGGCGGTGCAGGCTGGAGACAACTACTGTATACCCTGTGCTGTCTCGTGGCGCGCAGTGTAGTGGTGTGTTGTCTTATGGGTGAGTGTAGCGAACTCTTTTCAATTCCAGCGCATTATTTTTGTCAGTTTTATCATTAAACCATATTTATACAAAAACAATGAATACACGATAAAATGGTAACCATCGAAGGTGAATCGATGGCTCCTGAATATCTGAACCTTCACTGGAGCAGGTTCAGATATATTCTGGAGCCAGTGCATGCCCAGTTCTTGCCAACAGTGCGTAACAGTGACGTGACTGATCGCCCAAGCGGATAAAGAGCCGATCAGTGGTGAAGAGGATAAAGTAAAAGTAAAAAAAAGTAGAACAAATTTGACAATACGATACTGATCTATAGTAATGTTGTTGACACAGTAAGGGATATATGGCTGGGCACAGGGCAGTTTCTTCCAGTCTGTCAATCACTCAGTCAGGAAGGTTTAGAGACATACAGTGAAAAGTAAATTAACCATACCAGGTGTGAACTATGCCAAAACACCTACCAAACCTTATATAATACACACGTTAGGCGAAGTGCAGATAGAGCACACTGTACATTAAGTGTTTTTCCCTTTCTAAATCCATTCTATTCTTCAGATAACTCATTGGCTATTCTAGTTCATATGCCATTGAAAGTTAAGTTTAATCAATCATAGCAGGCATGACTTAATTAAGCCTTTTGGGGGGGGGGGGGGGGGTCAACACTGGATGCTCTCTGAAAAGTTACTGGCTTTTTGGGTAATAATAAAAATTAGATTTTCTTTTATAAATTATTGGGAACTTATACTTTGAAGTAGATAGAGTTAGGCTCTTAGTCAAACATTTTGATCCCATTCTTGCTCATCATTTATAAATTCTTCTGGAAGCTGATCAACCCCACTAGCCTAATAAATTTTCATTTTGCTCACAGCTGCCACACTGCCATGGTGCCACACTACTATGGTGCCACACTACTATGGTGCCACACTACTATGGTGCCACACTACTATGGTGACACACTACTATGGTGACACACTACCATGGTGACACACTACTATGGTGACACACTACCATGGTTACACACTACTATGGTGCCACACTACTATGGTGACACTACTATTGTGCCACACTACTATGGTGCCACACTACTATGGTGACACACTACCATGGTGACACACTACCGTGGTGCAACACTACTATGGTGACACACTACTATGGTGCCACACTACTATGGTGCCACACTACTATGGTGCCACACTATTATGGTGCCACACTACTATGGTACCACACTACTATGGTGCCACACTACCATGGTGCCACACTACCATGGTGCCACACTACTATGGTGCCAAACTACTATGGTGACGCACTACTATGGTGACACACTACTATGGTACCACACTACTATGGTGACACATTACTATGGCGACGCACTACTATGGTGACACACTACTATGGTACCACACTACTATGGTGATACACTACTATGATGCCACACTACTATGGTGACACAATACCATGGTGACACACTACCATGGTGCCACACTACTATGGTGACACACTACTATGGTGCCACACAACCATGGTGCCACACTACTATGGTGACACACTACTATGCTGACACACTACCATGGTGCTACACTACTATGGTGCCACACTACTATGGTGCCACACTACCATGGTGCCACACTACTATGGTGACACACTACTATGGTGTCACACTACTATGGTGTCACACTACTATGGTAACACACTTCTATGGTGACACACTACCATGGTGCCACACTACAATGGTGCCACACTACTATGGTGCCACACTACTATGGTGGCACACTACTATGGTGACACACTACTATGGTGACACACTACTATGGTACCACACTACTATGGTGACACACTACTATGGTGCCACACTACTATGGTGACACACTACTATGGTGCCATACTACTATGGTGACACACTGCTATGGTGACACACTACTATGGTACCACGCTACCATGGTGACACACTACTATGGTGCCACACTACTATGGTGACACACTACTATGGTGCCACACTACTATGGTGACACACTACTATGGTGCTACACTACTATGGTGCCACACTAGTATGGTGACACACTACTATGGTGCCACACTATTATGGTGGCACACTACTATGGTGACGCACTACTATGGTGACACACTACTATGGTACGACACTACTATGGTGATACACTACTATGGTGCCACACTACTATGGTGACACACTACTATGGTGCTACACTACTATGGTGCCACATTAGTATGGTGACACTCTACTATGGTGCCACACTATTATGGTGACACACTACTATGGTGCCACACTACTATGGTGACACACTACTATGGTGACACACTTATGGTGACATCCTTGACGACCGACGGGTCAAGATGGGTCAGAGGCACCTGGCGCTGCTCAGCAGCAGCCATCGTCAACTGTTATGTTGGCCCATACCAACTCCCTCCCCTGAACCCTCCTCCCCACCGGAATATCAACAAGTTCTCGCCTGAAGTTACTATTTCATTTTGGAAAGGAATGGAACCAGTGTTGAATAGTGGTGAACAGAGCTTAAGTCAATGAAAAACAACTCGGCAGTTGAGTCTTAACCAAGCTAACCTTCACACATTGAGGTCCCAGGTACCCAGTGATAATTCCCCTGAGACTCCATGATAGAGAGGCCTGGGACCACACCTCAGACCACGTGGTGTCCCCATGATGCTACGACACCAAGTAGTGAATGAGTTGCTACAGCATCATGTGAAGTTCCTCATAACACCATCTGTGAGGGAATTACTACACCACGTGATGCCCCTCATAACACCATCTGTGAGGGAATTACTACGCCATGTGATGCCCCTCATAACACCATCTGTGAGGGAATTACTACAACACATCAGGCCCCTCATACACCATCTGTGAGGAAATTACTACACCACATCAGGCCCCTCATAATACCATCTGTGAGGGAATCACTACATCATGAGGCCCCTCATGCACCATCTTTGAGGTAACTACTACATCATCAGGCCCCTCGTAACACCATCTGTGAGGGAACTACTACACCACGTCAAGCCCCTCATAACACCACCTGTGAGGGAACTAGTACTCCACGTGATGCCCCTCATAACGCCATCTGTGAGGGAGTTACTACACTACGTGTCTGCTGTTCAACACTTCAGCTTACATGATCTATGTGTGTAAACATTAATCTGTATGTTCACTGTATGTTCCTTCACCTTTATCTAATGAAGGCTTTTGTTAAACCACTAATGTATGTAGTAAGTCATTTGTGTCCAATGTATATTTTCAGCCTTCGGGCTGCAAACTTTTTCAATAAACCGTTTATTATTATTATTATTATTATTTACTATGGTGACACACTGCAATGGTGACACACTACTATGGTGCCACACTACCATGGTGCCACACTATCATGATGACACACTACTATGGTGACACACTACTATGGTGACACACTACTATGGTGCCACACTACCATGGTGACTCACTACTATGGTGACACACTACTATGGTGACACACTACTATGGTGCCACACTACTATGGTGACACACTACTATGGTGACACACTACTATGGTGACACACTACTATGGTGCCACACTACCATGGTGACTCTCTACTATGGTGACACACTACTATGGTGACACACTACTATGGTGCCACACTACTATGGTGACACACTACTATGGTGACACACTACTATGGTGACACACTACTATGGTGCCACACAACTGTGGTGACATACTATTATAGTGACATACTACTATGGTGACACACTACTATGGTGACACACTCCTGTGATGCCACACTATCATGGTGCCACACTACCATGGTGCCACACTATCATGATGCCACACTACCATGGTGCCACTACGTAACCCTTACAGTGGGCCGAACGTAAGCTCCGCCTTCCGTGTTGTGAGAGGCAGTAAGCAATAACACTCAGGTCGATGAAAATAGATCAATGGAGGCAGCAACAGACAGCTATATATAGAGGAAGGACTAGCCCCCTCCCGCCTGCCATGCTCACTGCTTCTAGCTAGACAATTAACCTTTTATTTACATCCGGCTGTAGCACCTGGCCTGAGAGTGTAATACTTCCATATCCTATACTTATATCAGGCTTAAGTATTCTTCCGCACGAAATCTATCAAAGAATTACTATGGTCTATTACGAACTGTCGGTGGTAGATCGTTGAGATCATGAATATTTCTGAGTTAGTTGGTTAGTTTAAGTTAGGTCAAGTTAGGTTAGGTCACGACAAACTATATCACGTCAGGTTAAGATGGTTAAGGATTGGTTATGGAGAGGTTAAGTTAGGATACCTACTCACACCCCCCCCCTCCACCGACCCCCCCGACACACCTGTATGACTTTCTTCATATTATGTTGTCACTTTGAACATATTTTGTCCTCATAAGTTGACCCGAAAACATAAAGGGTTGGCGTTGACAGGTTTCATGGTCCAAACATCTATAAGACCAACGATTGTGAAGTCCAGAGGAAGTCAAGTCCTGTCCGACCACCACACCTCCCGTCGAGCGCTGCACTTCCCATCCACCAGTACACTTTTCTTTCCTCTACGCAGGTCTCCCCGTCCACCCTCTCTTCACGCAGGTCTCCCCGTCTACCCTCTCTTCACGCACGTTTCCCCGTCTACCCTCTCTTCACGCACGTCTTCCTGTTCACCACGCAGGTCTTCTCGTCCACCTCAGGGGTCCTACACACGAACAAGCTATATTTACCGTCTTCACCCAAGCAGTCATATTCAAAGGTGATCCTTTGAGGCGGGCGACACAAGACCGCCAGGTAATTACCTCAGAGTTTTGATCACCGTCACAGGTAATGAGGCCGCAGTTTTACCTGGAGTCATCCATCACTGGCGCGCCGCAGTCATTATGGCTCCTACACGCTGGTTAGGAGTCGACTTGATGCCATATTGTGATTGGTGGAAGGATTGGTCAGAGGTCGTCCTTGATGTTATATACTGTAGTGATTGGTGGAGGGATTGGTTAGAGGTCGTCCTTGATACCATATTGTGATTGGTGGAGGGATTGGTTAGAGGTCGTCCTTGATGCCATATAGTTATTGGTGAAGGGATTGGTCAGAGGTCATCCTTGATGCCATGTAGTTATTGGTGGAGGGATTAGTCAGAGGTCGTCCTTGATGCCATATAGTTATTGGTGGAGAGATAGGTCAGAAGTCGTTCTTGATGCCATATAGTTATTGGTAGAGGGATTGATCAGAGGTCGTCCTTGATGCCATTATAGTGATGGGGAAGGTCCAACAGTTAAGGGGGAAGTTTTTATGGTTATCTAATAGATTCTTCCCCCTAAAATAAACATATTAATAATCCCAGTAAAAATAAAGTTGTATGGGCTGGATAAGGTTATTGTGTCAAAGAGCAATAACCGGTGGCGGGGAGAGTGAAGTAGCGTTGTCCCACACTAACAGATGTCATGGTGATAATTAGAGTAGTGTGTGTGTGTGTGTGTGTGTGTCACGTAAATATCGCACTACTATACAAGTATACGAGTAAAAATCACTGAGCATTACCCCAATATCCCAGAATATTGTAGGATTTTATTAAAATCATAGTGTTGAGATCAGGAGAGGCGAGATGTACAAAGGTGGGTGAGGAGTATGCGGGAGACTGACTCAATATATCAAGGTTGTGTGGCGCCGCACCTTGTTACTCCCAACTTCGCTCATAACTCTCCTCCTTCTCCGCCTATTTGCATAACTTTAGTCCTTCTTATGTTTCTTTGTCTCTTCCATCCTATACGAACTTTGTTTTAACATATACTGATGATTATTTACATTTCATAATAACAATATAGGAATATGTCGCACGTCAACGAGCCATATATGAGTTTTTTTGAAATGCAAAACGTATTTATTTCCACCAGAACAAATATGCATCCGATTTAGTTACATTGAAGAACAGGGTTTCGTTATCTTTATTTCTTTTTTATTTAGACGCGACAAAGTATCCACAGTGACAAGACAATGTGTCACCTAGCGGCTCCTGTGAAAGAAAAGACTGCTACTGAACTGTGTCTGGCTCGTGCAAGAATTAAGTTCTAAGTTGTTGCAATCATCGAGTTTCTTGCAACAAAGTCGGGTGAGGACAACCATATCACTGTACCTTTTAGTTGTAGACAAGATGAGCTGATGGGTGACTAAGAGTAACATACTGAAATAAAACAGGAACAAATAGTTGGCTTTCATCTCTTAAGAAACAATAAGGTGGTGGTGAAATTTGCGGAAAACACTGTTTTTGAAAAATTTTGGGAAGAATATGAAGACAAAACTATAAGAATTCCTAACAGTGATGAGACTGCTAAAGTGATGAATTTTAATAAAACTTTAACTTATGTATCAGTTAAAGATGCTCCCTTTGAAATGGGAAATGAAATTATATTGAACACCATAAGTAAATATGGTAAAGTGGAAGGAATGAGGCTGAACAAGCATACAAAAGGACCAGTGGCCGGACTGTTGAATGGAACAAGAACATTCAAGGTAAATTTAAAGAACAACATTCCATCATCAGTAACAGTAGGTGGCCATAGTTTAACTTTCCTTTATGCTGGACAGAGGAAAACTTGTTATAAATGTGGACATGAAAGTCATTTGGCAATTGATTGTCACACCGAGGAAGTAGATAAGGTAAACATTTTTAATGAGGAAGACTTCCCTGCGATACAACTTTCTGGTGAGATCCACAGCTCAAGGGCAGGTGTTAAAGAAGGAGTAGAAAATGTCACAGTAAGTCAGGTTCCAGCAACAACCCGGCATGGGGTAGAGAGGGAAGAAGTGCCTGTTCAGACTATATTCCCCAGGAAGCTGTAGATCCAGAAGGTACCACACACCCAGATTGTTCAGAAAATGCAGTACAGGAAACCTCCACTACATGTCAGGCCGAAATACATACAGAGAGGAATAATGTGGATCAAACTAAAGGTAAAATATCTTGTGAAAATATGGAATGTGATAAAGCAGATAGCATGGAAGCAACAAACATAACGGGGACAGAGTGTGAAGTGGCAAGAGGTGAAAACATGAATAGAAAGGAGGAAATTGAAGAGGTTACCTGTATTATGTCACCAAGAAGAAACAAGTATGATGCAAACAAGAAAGATCAGAACAAACCGATGAAAAATGAATTAGAAATTAACGGCAGTGATGATGAAAATCAAGTAAAAGTGAAAACAGATGGAGGAACGAATGGTGATATTTAAAAAAAAAATTCTGGAAAAAAGGGGTGTACGATGCAAAATAAAAACAATGAAAACCAAAATAATTTGAGTGGTCAAGTGAATAGCCAGACAGAAAATGGATTAGAATGTGGGAAAGGAAGAAAAGATGATGGGAAGAAAATGGATCCAATTGGAAAAGATGATTCATGGTGGGAAAAGGTTGAACATGTACAAAGCTGGACAGTACGAGCAGTTAGTGGTAGTAAGGTGATGTTAAATAAGAGGGATGGAAAAGAAATAGCCAAAAAAGAGGCGAATTAAGGGAATAATAGTACAGATGAAGAAGGAAAATGAGACATAAAGAGGAAAAAATTAAAATAAATGATTTTTTTCATTACATTATTATAACAATAATTAAGATGTATATAATGTTTGCAACATTAAATGTGAATGGTTTAAATAGTTTAGGTAAACAAATGCAACTATTATCTGTTGTTAAGTATTATAATATTGACATCTTTATGATACAGGAACATAATGTTAAAGATCCAGGGAAATTATCTTTTCAAAATGATTACTTCGAAATTATTATAAACAGTACATATTTGTTAAAAGGAGGAACTGCACTATTAGTTAGAAAAAATTCCACTTTCAAAATACTTAACTTTGAGATGGATGATAATGGCCAAATTTTATGTGTCAGAGTTTCTGTGTTAGACCATATAATTCCCATTATTAATATTTATGCCCCATCAGGGAATACAAGGAAAAGGGAGAGAGAAGAATTGTTTTCTAATGATTTATTATATTATATTAGAAATAATATTGAAAATATAATGATTGGGGGAGATTTTAACTGTGTTACCAGCATGAGAGATTGTAGCAATCATGACAACAAAAGTTTGGTGTCCAAAGCTTTAACAACTCTTATAAAGGATATAAAACTTAAGGATGTTGACATGATACATAATTATCAACCTGAGTTTACATATGTTAGGGATAAATATGTGTCAAGAATTGATAGGCTTTACAGTAAGGGGCTTGAGGACAAAATAGTAAAGCGTAATACTGTTCCAGTCAGTTTTTCAGACCATTCAATGGTTCTGTCAAAAGTAAACATTAACAAAAATGTAAAAGTAGGTAGAGGCTTCTGGAAACTGAATTGTAGTACTTTAAACTCCGATGAGGTACAGGAAAACTTTGGAGTGTTTTGGAAACATTTTAAGGATCAAATAAACACATACCAAAATATTTTACAGTGGTGGGAACAATGTGCTAAAATAGAATGTAAGAACTTTTTTATAAAAAATATGTAAAAGAATGTCACAAGAAAAATATGGGCTAATTAATTTATTTCAAAGTAGGTTAAGAGAACTTTATGAAGAAGCTAAATACCTTGATGTGAATTATGAAGAAATTAAGGCACTGAAAACCAGAATAAATGAAATACGGAACAAAATTTGTGAAGGTGTTAAAATTAGATCCAGAATAAAAGACAGAATAGAAGGAGAAAAGCTTTCTCGCCATTTGATCTGTAAAGAAAAAAGTTACAGAAACGAGGAATTAATTACTAAGGCTAAGAGAGAAAATGGTTAAGAAATTGTGAATACAGAAGGCATAATCTATGTAATTAAAGATTTTTTGGGGGGAATCTATATAAAAGAGTTGAAAATAATGATGAATACTGTGAAAATTTTATAGAGAATTGTAAAACAAGACTAAAGGAATCGGAAAATGAATCCTTAATAAAACCAGTAAACGAGAAGTTAATAATCTCAACCTTGGTAGATCCCCAGGTAGTGATGGTCTACCTGCAGAGTTTTATAAACATATATGGAAATTTATTAGGGTAGAGACCATGGAAGTTATTCAGTTTATCTTTAGCAATAAAGTGTTAAGTGTGTCACAAAATACAGGAATAATAAAGCTAGTGCCTAAAAAGAGGAATCTGAATTTAATTGAAAACTGGAGACCAATAACCCTCCTACATGTAAATTATAAAATACGTAGTTGCAAAAATATTGGCAAGGAGAATTAAACCTTTTTTAAATTCAATATTATTAAATGACCAATACTGTTGTATTAAAGGAAGGTCAATAATAGATTGTAATATCATGGTTAGGGATATAGTGCAATTTGTTAGCAGTGAGAACCAAAAATGTGCTATTTAGGGGTAATGGAAAAATTAGGCATTAACAATGTTTATGTAGACAGGATTAAAATGTTGTATGAAAATTGTGAGAGTAAGGTTTTGGTTAATGGCATACAAAGTACGTCATTCAGGATTGAAAGATCAGTAAGACAAGGATATCCTCTTTCTATGATTCTCTATATATTTTTCCAAGAACCTTTTTATTTATCAGTAAACAGCAATGCCAGAATAATTTCCCCACAGTTACCAAACAACATAAAAATTCCCAAACTGGGATATGCTGATGATTCTACAGTCTTTTTTGTCATAAACCAGTCCATGATTGAGGTTAGCAGAGAAATAGAAAGGTTTGAAGAAGCAACAGGTACTAAATTAAACAAAGATAAAACAAGCATTATGGGCTTGGGTGAGTGGAAGAAGAGATGTTTATGGCCTGTGCTGCGGATGAGATCAATAGAATATTTCAGAATTTTAGGCTCTATATATTATGACAATTATGAACACACTGTTAATATGAATTGGAACAAAATCTTGGGAAATATCAGAATTACTGTTAATTGTTTATCAAATAGAAAATTATCCTTGTACCAAAATGCAATTATTGTGAATTCAAAAGTTTTGTTCAAGGTATGGTACCTAACCCATACATTTCCATTAAATAAAATGTACTCCCAGAAAATTGAATCATGTATTTTTAAATACATATGGAGTGGTATGTACCAGCCAATTAAAAGACAAACTCTGTTTACCTGTCAAACAAATTGGTATTGGAGTAGTTAATGTGTTTTGTAAAGCAGCTGCTATGTTATGTACAACTTTGATAAAAATTGCTCCAGACCATGAAAAGAGGGACTCCTTAACTCCATATTATACAAGTATAAGGACCAGCTATCTATTAGAAATGAAACCTATGGATAATGTTTCCTACTAGTCTCCGCCTTATTATAGTAATGCAATCAATACCCTAAGAAGGTTAGCAAGGCATCATAACTTTCCCAATGTCAAGAATAAAGATGTATACAATATGTTAATGATATGGACTAAACCAGCAGTTGAAGAAAAGTATCCGCTGTTTAAATGGTCTTTTATTTGGGAAAATATTACTTGTAAATATATGGATCCTCACCAGAGAGGCTTCATATATATGTATACTCGTATTCATGAAACTCGACCAACAAATCAGAGAATAAAAATGTTAAACATAAAGCAAGATGATAGTTGTGTAAGATGTTGTGAGGTGGAATATCCATTAAATGTAATTTACTTCTGTTTCCATAACAAAGAGATAATTAAATGGTTTAAAATTTTCCTGAATACAGTCTGCAATGTCAATAGCAAATTATTTCTGCATTTCTTAATGTTTAATATTAACTGTAGGGATAATAAGGATAAGAATACAATTATCATGCTAATGTCAGCTTATATTTACTGTATGTGGTTAAGTAGGAAGGAAAATTATAATGTTAAGGAGACTATAGCCTTTATTAAAGGCAGGATATGTTATAATAAATGGATGATCAAGAGTATTATAAAAGTGAAGTCATCCAAACATTTCAAGGACATTTAAATTAATATGTAATATTTATGTATATATGAAAAATTTACATTTTAAATAAAAGATGAAAAAAAATTATATCAAAGCAGGTGTCAGAGTTTCATGGGACTGAATGAACCTGTATCATTACTTTGAGAAGACATTGATTGTATCTCCCTCCTTGAATTTACGAAATACTTTATTCGTTGATCTAGAACCCATGTAATTATCTGTTATTTTTCAACATAAATTATTCTATGCACATAAGAAACCTTTACTCTTCCAATTATAAAGACTCTTATGCCATATGATTTCATTATAACGAACACATCGCCATGAACCTCTGAAACAACACTTCCAAACTCTGTCGTCATTGTTTCAAAGTGTCTGTCAACTGTGAAGAAACTTTGAAAATTTGGTTTATTATCTGAATAAAACAAAACAAAACACATATTGAAATAAAACAACTATATTGAATCGTGATATAGGGATTTGACAAAACTGTTGGGTAATAATACCGAATATTTAGGCCAAGGAGACGTTCACCACATAAGTAGAAGAAATTCGTGTACAATGAAAGACAAAAGTCGTGTCATGAAATTTGGTGAAAACATACCAAAGGGCTAAACTTTTGGTGCGCTCTGTAACTGTGGTATAGGGCTCTCATAATGTTTCACTTGTTATATAATCTTCGGACAAAACCACGACACGACTTTTGTCTTTGATTGTACACACTGAAGATTCATACTATATCATTTATAATTACCCATTATGAAGTGCTTCCCGTAGACCTTCCAGTGTTCAGGGTTTGAAGTCTGGACTCTAGAAATACGATATAACCATAGATTTCTTCTTTCACTTATTAATTTCTTGTGTTCCTCTCCCCGAGTTGGTAACTGGGAACAAATCCAGTAAGCCTATATAACAAGTGAAACATTATGAGAGCCTTATACCACAGTTACAGAGCGCACCAAAAGTTTAGCCCTTTGGTATGTTTTCACCAAATTTCATGACACGACTTTTGTCTTTCATTGTACACGAATTTGTTCTACTTATGTGGTGAACGTCTCCTTGGCCTAAATATTCGGTATTATTACCCAACAGTTTTGTCAAATCCCTATATCACGATTCAATATAGTTGTTTTATTTCAATATGTGTTTTGTTTTGTTTTATTCAGATAATAAACCAAATTTTCAAAGTTTCTTCACAGTTGACAGACACTTTGAAACAATGACGACAGAGTTTGGAAGTGTTGTTTCAGAGGTTCATGGCGATGTGTTCGTTATAATGAAATCATATGGCATAAGAGTCTTTATAATTGGAAGAGTAAAGGTTTCTTATGTGCATAGAATAACTTATGTTGAAAAATAACAGATAATTACATGGGTTCTAGATCAACGAATAAAGCATCTCGTAAATTCAAGGAGGGAGATACAATCAATGTCTTCTCAAAGTAATGATACAGGTTCATTCAGTCCCATGAAACTCTGACACCTGCTTTGATATAATTTTTTTTCATCTTTTATTTAAAATGTAAAATTTTTTCATTTATACATAAATATTACATATTAATTTAAATGTCCTTGAAATGTTTGGATGACTTCACTTTTAAAATACACTTGATCATCCATTTATTATAACATATCCTGCTTGTAATAAAGGCTATATTCTCCTTAACAATATAATTTCCCTTCCTACTTAACCACATACAGTAAATATAATCTAACATTAGCATGATCATTGTATTCTCATCCTTATTATGACTACAGTTAATATTAAACATTAAAAAATGTAGAAATAATTTGCTATTGACGTTGCAGACTGTATTCACAAAATTTTAAAACCATTTCATTATCTCTTTGTTATGGAAGCAGATGTAAAATATGTGTAATGGATCTTCTACCTCACCACATCTTACACAACTATCTTCTTGTTTTATGTTTAAAATTTTTAGTCTCTGATTTGTTGGTGGAGTTGCGTGAATATACCTATATATGAAGCCTCTCTGGTGAGGATCCATATATTTGCATGTAGTATTTTCCCAATTATAAGACCATTTAAACAGCGGATACTTTTCTTCAACTGCTGGTTTAGTCCATATCATTAACATATTGTATACGTCTTTATTCTTGACATTGGGAAAGGTATGATGCCTTGCTATCTTTCTTAGGGTATTGATTGCATTACTATAATAAGGTGGAGACAAATAGGAAACATTATCTTAAGGTTTCATATCTAGTAGATTACTGGTCCTTTTACTGTACTTGTATAATATGTAGTTAAAAATTTCCTCTTTTCATGGTTGGAAGCAATTTTTATGAAAGTTGTACATAATATAGCAGCTGCTTTACAAAACACATTAACTACTCCAATACCGATTTGTTTGACAGGTAAATACAGAGTCGTCTTTTCATTGGCTGGTACATACCACTCCATATGTATTTAAAAATACTGTACATGGCTCAATTTTATGTGAGTGCATTTTATTTAATGGAAATGTATGGGTTAGGTACCGTACCTTGGACAAAACCTTTTAACAACAATATCTTTTTGGTATAAGGGTAATTTTCTGTTTGATAAACAATTGACAGTAATTATGATATTTTCCAAGATTTTGCTCCAATTCATCCTAACTGTGTGATCATAACTGTCATAGTATATATTACCTAAAACTTTGGAATATTCTGCTGACTTCATCCACATCATAGGCCATGTACTTATTTTATCTCTGTTTAATTTAGCACCTGTTGCTTCCTCAAACCTTTCTATTTCTTTGCTAACCTCAATTATGGACTGATGTGTGGCAACCAAAACTGTAGAATCATCAGCATACCCCTATATGGGGATTTTTATGTTTGGTAACGGTGGGGGAATTATTCTGGCATTGCTGTTTACTGATAAATAAAAAGGTTCTTGGAAAAAATATATAGAGAATCATAGAAAGAGGATATCCTTGTCTTACTGGTCTCTCAATCCTGAATGACGTACTTTGTATGCCATTAACCAAAACCTTACTCTCACAATTTTCATACAACATTTTAATCCAGTCTATATAAACATTGTTAATGCCTAATTTTTCCATTACCCTAAATACGAATTTAATGTCAACTCTAAAATGCTTTTGACCAATTTAAGTTTATCATGGCACATTTTTGGTTCTCACTACTGACAAATGACACTACATCCCTAATCATAATACAGCACAGTATTATAATCTATTATTGACCTTGCTTTAATACTACATTATTGGTCTTTTGGCAATATTAAATTTAATGAAAGTTTAATACTTCTTGCCAATATTTTTGCAACTATTTTATAATCTACATTTAGGAGGGTTGTTGGTCTCCAGTTTTCGATTAAATTCAGGTTCCCCTTTTTAGGCGCTAGCTTTATTATTCCAGTATTTTGTGACACACCTAATACTTTATTGTTAATGATAAACTAAATAACCTCAATGATCTGTACCCTGATAAATTTCCACATGTGTTGATAAGACTCTACCAAGGTTGTGATTATTTATTGCTTCCCATATTCCTTTAGTCTTGGTTTGCATTTCTCTATAAAATGTTCACAGTATTCATCATTGGTTTCAACTCTTTTATATAGATTCTCCCCATATTCTTTAATTACATAAATTATTCCTTCTGTATTCTATATTTCTTCACCGTTTTCTCTCTTAATTCCTTGTTTCCTCTACTTTTTTCTTTACAGAACAAATGGTGAGAAAGAAAGCTTTTCTCCTTCTATTCTGTCTTTTATTCTGGATCTTATTTTAACACTTTCACAAATTTTGTTCCTTAATTCATTTATTCTGGTTGTCAGTGGATTTATTTCTTCATAATTCACATCAAAGTATTTAGCTTTTTCATAAAGTTCTCTTAATCTACTGTACTTCGAAATAAATTAATTAGTCCATATTTTTCTTGCAACATTCTTTTACATATTTTTATAAAAAAAGTTCTTGCATTCTAGTTTAACACATTGTTCCCACCACTGTAAAATATTCTGGTGTGTGGTAATTTTCTCCATAACATGTATCCAAAACACTCCAAAGTTTCCTGTACCACATCAAAGCTTAAAATACTACAATTGAGATTCCAAATACCTTTACCTACTTTTACATTTTTGTTAATGTTTACTTTTGACAGAACCATTGAATGGTCAGAAAAACTGACTGGAACGGTATTACACTTTACTATTTTGTCCTCAAGCCCCTTACTGTAAAGCCTATCAATTCTTGACCCATATTTATTCCTAACATATGTAAACTCAGGTTGATAATTATGTATCATGTCAACATCCTTAAGTTTTATATCCTTTATAAAAGTTGTTAAAGCTTTGGACACCAAACCTTTGTTGTCATGACTGCTACAATCTCTCATGCTGGTAACACAGTTAATATCTCCCCCAATCATTATATTTTCAATATTATTTCTGATATAATATAATACATCATCAGACAACAATTCTTCTCTCTCCCTTTTTCTTGTATTCCCTGATGGGGCATAAATATTAATACAGTAATGGGAATTATATGGTCTAACACGGAAACTCTGACACATAAAATTTGGCCATTCTCATCCATCTCATAGTTTAGTATTTTGAAAGTGGAGTTTTTTCATACTAATAGTGCAGTTCCTCCATTTAACGAATGTGTACTGTTTATAATAATTTTGAAGTAATCATTTGGGTATGATAATTTCCCTGGATCCTTAACTTTATGTTCCTGTATCGTAAGGATGTCAATATTATAATACAGTACTTAACAACAGATAATACAGTAGTTGCATTTGCTCACGTAAACTATTTAGACTATTCACATTTAATATACCCATACGTTATATACAAGTACAGGTACATATTAATTATTGTTATAATAAAGAAAAAAAAATACAGTAGTTTTTTCTTCTTGATGTCTCTTTTTCCGTTTTCATCTGTACTATTATTCTCTTTATTCAAATATTTTTGGGCAATTTCTTTTCCATCCCTCTTACTCAGCATCACCTTACTCCCACTAACTGCTCGTACACTGCAGCTCTGTATATGTTCAACCGTTTCCCATCACGGATCATATTTTCCAATTGGATTCATTTTCTTCCCATCATATTTTTTCTTTTCCCACATTTTAATCCATTTTCTATCTGCCTATTCACTTGACCACTCAAATCACTTTGGTTTTCATTGTTTTTATTTTGTTTCGTAAGATCCTTTTTTTTCAGAAATTTTTGAAATATCACATCATTGAGACCCTCCCAATTTATAACATAGTAAGAGTGGAGACTTTCTCCTTAACCTCTACCAAAAAAATTATAGGACTAAAGTGTCTTTTTCCAGGAAGGTCTGAAGGTTGACAGTTCCTCGAGGGACCATAACACATCACAACACATCACATTTCAGGTATGTCCAAGTCAGTTTTATATATAAGTTATCATTGTTTTTGTGCTTGTTTTGGGAATCTTATGTTTCCACTAACTGAGTAGCTCACTGTTACCTCCCTTGTTGTATAAAGTCACTCGGGAAAATTCTTGATCCGATGATTTTCTAGACAGTGACTTGCATATATCATTAGCTTAATCAACTTTTGGAACTGGAATTCCTTTACGCCATTATTACATGATCTTTTAAGTAATTTTCCATTACAGCAACATACACCCTATTAGAACTGGCATTATTTTCCAGTGTTTCTTGTGATTGCCAAAGATCGGGTTCAGATTTCTCATTGTACTTTTCATAATATGGGTTTGAATCTGGATTCTTTCAGATGTCGGTGGTCCTTCCCGGAATGAGGACGACGTCTCTTAAGTTATCTGGAAACACAATATTCCTATTTGAATGTCGTGTTTTGCTATTCAAATAAAATTTTGTGTGATAAAATATGGTGCTCTCTGGCAGGCACGAATTGTTCCCCAGTGTTGTCTTGTTCACCATAGGCTCTTCAGTTTTCAGGGCCACACCCAAAGACGAAAACTTAAACTGATTTTTTTCTTGGAATTTGGAAGCAGTGGCTGCATCCTCTTGAATCTGTTGATTTTGTTTTCCGCCTATGAGTAGAAAACATATA